>JAPSGF010000026.1:5114717-5419919 GCA_035772895.1 Perdix hodgsoniae
GAAGGGAAGGGAAGGGAAGGGAAGGGAAGGGAAGGGAAGGGAAGGGAGCTTTATTTGTACTAGACCCTGCTGCCATGTAGCACAGCTACACCATGCAGACACAGCACACGCCTACCCACCTCCTGCTCCTGCTTTGGTTCTGACATTGCACTTGCAAAGTGCAGATTATACCCTGCAATGATCCTGGGACAGAGCACCTCATGTCCAGGAGAGGCTGCCAGGCATGCAGCTCCTTGCTCTTTATTCCAGAAAACAGCTTTCTAACAGCTCCACTCCATATGTGCTGTAATCAGACCCGTGCTCACAGACTCCTGCACTTGAACACAAGTAGCTTTACGAATGCAATCAGCCTACTTGCAGAAAGAGACCCCAGGCAATGCAAACACCACACTGACCCATGAAGATTGCAGGATGAATGACAGCTGCTCTGAAGTGGCCATGTGTGTAGCTGCTGTTTAGAATAAAATGGATTATTTCTCCTTATTCTGTAATAAAATGTCAATTTGCAAGTAGAAAAATGTCGGCAGATGCTGGAAAAGTTCTTTTCTCTTGTTATGCTTTTCAAATAGAAAAAAAAAAATATTAGAGAACCATCCCAGAGCCACCATGCTGTACTCATTTCTTCATATCTGGTAAACACAGCTAATAGCTAAAGCATGACACCTCCCTGCCCTGATTTCCTTCTAGCTAATTTTACAGAGAGTCAGATATCAGCTTGAATTTGGCAGAAAACATGGAAAGTTTCTAAGAGAAACATATATATATGTATATTCATGTTAGCAAATGATGCCTCATAACTTACGACTGTTGCCATGAGGTCACAAAGAAAATTTGTTCCAGCATGTAACATTGCTAGTTATCTAGTGCTTTATTTTATACATAAATTAACAGAACTGTCAACGTTTATTCAAGATAAAATGAGGAAAATGCTGACCCCAGTATCAAACTCACTGCTGTTTCCACTGATTAATCATCACCGTGGAGTCTACACTACTTGAAACTACTTTTTGGTGTTGAAAATGCTTTTCCAGTAACCTTACACATATGAATCATCCCAATAGGACTGGGATCATCAAGGTGCACTGTGCTCCCCAAGGAAGAGTTTACAGGCAGCTGAGTAAAATCCTTTGTATGCAGCCAGCATCCTGTACAGAGACCCGTAGAGATAAGACAGCGAGTCCAGTATTGGTACAATCTTGGCCAAGTGTTCAAAAAGAAGAGTTTAAAATTAATGTATGAATGTGTGCCCCGATCCTGACTAGGCTGTTAGAAACCTGCATGCCATGAAGTCCACGGGTGCTCCGTGCTTCATTAAACTGAAAATTCTTGCTTCCAAGCACATACTGAAGAGAAAAGCAGCAATTCTGGTTACTAATTCCCACACATTTCAGGTCATAAATGCTTCAGATCCCTTTGAAAATCCCAGCCTAAATGCAGGACTTTGGAATTCAACTTTTTAAGCTCCTCTCTTTGGAAAAAGTAGACTTCGTGATTTCTTTCTTCACAGTACTTTCTTTATGAATATGGAAGCAGTTCTCCAGCTAAAAAGCCCTTTGAATTCTAAATAGGTTTTCGGTGACCTGGTTCAAAGTGTTACCTGAACCAATTTCTTAGGAGCTGTATCTGGGGCATTATTTTAAAGGGACACTACAGGAATAACACTACAGCACGGAGAAATCCCGCTGCTAGAAACAATGATTGACGAGATCATGGAATAATTGCCATTATGAAGGTGCCCCTCCATTACTGCTGGTTGGTGTAAGTATCAGAAAGAGAAATGCTGTTTCAAAAGAACACGCACGTACTTTTCCAACATATTTCTTTTACACAGAATCACAGAATGACCAGGGTTGGAAGGGACCTCAGGGATCATGAATCTCCAACCTCCCTGCCACATGCAGGGCTACCAACCTCCCCATTTGATACTAGACCAGGCTGCCCAGGGCCCCATCCAACCTGGTTTTGAATACCTCTAGGGACGTGGCATCCACAACCTCTCTGGCAGCCTGTTACAGCACCTCACCACTCTTTCTGTAAAGAACTTAATTAATTAGAACTTCTAATTCAAAGCCCAATAAGCCAGAGCACCAAGCAATACTTTCCTTCTAATAGAGTCCACAGTTTCTTACCTAAGCAGGACTTCTTGTCTGTAGAAAGATAATGCCCTGGGTGACACTCGCATTTGGCAGTTCCTCTCTCATTTTGACAGATTTGTGAGCATCCTCCGTTCCCACTTGTGCAGGGGTCTATCACTGAAACCAATTAGAGCACACTGTCAGCTTAAAGGTCACGCTTGTGCCTGAAAACGGTCTTACCTGCCATCGCTGCAACCAACAGCTGAGATTACGGTGCTGTGAAAGATTAGAGTGAAAAAAATATCTGACACAAGTTGGTGTATGGTTAAATCCGTTGTTTTTCTGTCTGCTATTTTCTCTGATTCTGGACAGCATTTTCCATAGATCAGCAGCGCTATAAACTGAAGGAGATTGTGGTTGTATTACTCTCTGGAAGTGGGATGGGAGAGTATATTTTATCCTTATTTTACCATAACTGAGTAGATTTCAAGAGTTGCTCTAAACAATAGCAATTAGTACACCAATGTTTGAATGCATAAGCACACTCAACAGTGAAGTTTGGCAAAGAATAACGTGTATATAGAAGTCTCCAAAGAAAATACTTGCTGAAGAGCACCAGAAGACCTCCTTCAATCTAACAACGTGTGGCATTAATGTTATACATCAAGGTTTTCCACTCTTATTCAACAATAACGTGCAATTTCAAGGATAAGCAGCTCTAAGTGATGAGTACTTAAAAATACATTTATAAAGCGCCTGCAGAAGTCTCCACCTCAAAAACTTCACTGTAGTTAATGTGTTTATTTCTGGAGTGCATGGCTGCTGGAAGCAAACTGATGTGTTTGCACAAAGACTTTGTCCATACACAAACTGGCCTACTGGGACTGCTTGGATAAGATGATTTGGGTTAAGAGCCAGAGTCTTCATACAAAAATCTGATATTTTGCACAAGGCTGGTGTTCCAGTGTGGAGTTCAATTACATCAATGTAATTTACATCAGTTTACACACAGGTAAATGACAGCATGCAGGCAAATTTGTAGGATGTCTTTGAAAAATGCGTCCTTCAGCATTCTAAACCATTTAGAAATCAAGGCTATTTCCTTACAATTCAAGCTATAACACAGTTTTAGCTTCTTACTAATTACTGACTGATTTGAAACACTGGACCAATACTCCACACCTGCCTCCAGCCTGACTTCTCCTTCACTTCTCCTTCATCTCAAGCTCTATTCAGAATAACTTCTAGAGGGGAACTGGGAAGGAAAGCCGACATCAGTTGAAGGTGTTTTCCTCCAGACTTTGCTTCACTGGCTACCCACATACATAAATGTATAGCTGTGAAGAAGAAGGTGCTGGGAGAACAAGACCTTTATTTTATAGAAATACATTTAAAGATGGTGGTGCATTTTTTTCCCCACGTCCTCTAAGTTTTGCTTTTTTAACCTATGTAGCCAGTGGCATTTTATGTCACTGCTGGCAACAGAGGACACTGCCCCAGAACACCTTCAAATTTCCTCATTTCACCTCCTGACATCCCACGAACACAGCCACTCGAGTGTGCAGACTGAGAATTTGACAAGATAGCATAAAATAATATCACAGTTAAGGATTTAGAACTGAATTCTGTTGGACTTTCAGCACGATAGGTTGCAAATAGGTTTTCAAGGGACAGCAGCACTTCATCTTATGTGACACTTTCAAGGCTGACAGCTTGGCTCTGCAGTTAAACAGTTGCCTGTCTACAAAGGATTTAGCTTCAAGCAAGAACTCATTCCCTGACTGATACGAAATATTATTTGTTGATTCTTTTTTATTATTATTATTTGGATAAATTAAGTGAAATCACTATCAAACAGCATCTGTTAAACCTGCACATTACAAAGGTTTTTAGAGCATCTAAAGCTTTAATTTGAGAATGATTACAGCATAGAGCAAGACTTGTAATAATCTGTAACATGACTACAAGCAAACAACAAATTATAGGGTACATGGTAGTAAAATGTAGTAATTTGAATAAAAAATAGCAGCCTTGGAAGTCCCTAGACAAGATAAAAATTTGTAAAGGAAAGAGATTTTCAGAAGATAAAGCAACCACAGATTGACTTGTTTTACTTGCTTTTGTTTCATTCTGACATATCTGTTCCTTGCTGTCATGGGCAGGTTTCAGGAAAAGCTAGAAACATCTCATTAGTGTTCTTTCTTCTATGCATTTGTCTCATATTGTCTGACTTTTTAACATTATTGGCTAACAGACTACATCCTATGAAACTCTATTCCAAGCTGTTAAATGCCGTGTTCAAAAAACAAAGACCAAGAAAACCCCACACAATCCCAGAACTGATTCGTTTCCAGCCTGTCTTGGGACATAGAATCATATCATAGAATCATAGAATGGCTGGGGTGGAAAAGGACCACAGTGATCATGTAGTTTCAATCCCCCTGCTATGTGCAGGGTCACCAACCAGCAGCCCAGGCTGCCCAGAGCCACATCCAGCCTGGCCTTGAATGCCTGCAGGGATGGGGCATCCACAGCCTCCTTGGGCAACCTGAAAAAGCCACACGAAGGCACTGATTTGAGGCAGCAACAATGCTCTTGGGAAAGCATGTGCTATATGTGCTGGGAACCCTTCCAGACCTTCACTGCAGGTTGCAAAGGACAGGGTCCAGTTCTCCAGTCCTATTGGTTGTGCACTCTAGGGCAGCAAAAGAAAGAGAATTGGGTCTCATCACAGTCCACTTGCTCATGGCAACTCTGACTTTACACGGGAGAAAATCCACATCACTCCTGGATAGCCCAGTGTAGAACTCACTCTAGCAGAGAACTCATACAGCCTGTGCCTTTACAGAAGTACCAATGTTAGCACAGATCCCATCCGTACATACCTGGTGCTTCAACCTCACCACTCTGATTCTTCACAACTCCGTCCCATTGCCATGCCTCTGTGGGGAAGGCTTCACCCTGATGCCTCTCAGGATCCTGGCTGCAGTGTCAGCCCTGGGATGACAGCCCTAAATGCCAACCCAATGCACTCACGGCCACTTTATTCTCATTTGTTCTGTAAAAACCTTGTCCATCAGCTTAAGTAGTACTTTTCTCCCCTGGGTTTTTACTCTTCAAGGCGTTTATGGGAGAAAAGCATTCCATTCAGCCTTCATTTTGCCAGCTAAGCTCCTCCTGCAAGACAAATCCTCCTTCCTCTGCCCACAGCTGCACTCCTGGAAAGGCTGTGCTTCTCCATTTCAATTTCCATCAACTTGCATGCAGTTTACCAACAGTCTCCAGCTCAGGTCTGACCCACAGACACAACCACTGTTCAGGAATTCCGGTGGTGAAGCTCACGCAGGCCAGAGCCCGAGGCCAAGAGCTCTGCATGCCGTGGGAGCTGACGGCAGGATTTACTCACACTTTGTACACAGCGTAGAAAAGCCCTGAGGAGAAGCAGAGCCATATGGAAACAGTTTCGTGATGGGAGTTTTAGTGCAATAAATCCACAAGTTTGGACCCATCTTTCTCTGGCACATCCAAGGGTGGGTGCCATGTGTGTGAGATTGTCATGATGCAGGGGGAGGTTTGATTTAAAAAACGATGGATTTGCTAAAAAAAGGCAACAATCAAACTCAAAGGTAGCACTGCTATTCTGCTTGCAAGTGCTCTGTAGCCTGAAGGAGAGGAATGAATCAGGCTGTGATTAGGAGCAAGATAAGCCAAGATCAGATAAAGAAAAGACATCATGTAGTAGAAAATTGAGAGGCCAACTCTATATACAACTTGATGAGTAATGAATGTTAGGATTAAAACGTGACTGTGTTCCTCACTTATGTCATTGCTGCCAGAGTGAGTGCAACGAGTGGCCAGGAGTCCACGAGGGCAGAAGCTCTGTGATTGTGAAAGATGGCCAACTTCACACCTCAGCTACATGCCAATCTTTTTACCATCAGTTACACGAAATGGGATGAATGCACGCAGTCCTGTGCTTCCTACATCCTCACCAAGCTTTCACTGCAGCACCTCTTCCATCCCCTGCCTCACTCCATTGGCACGCACAGGGCTGCCTGGCACCATTGTGTTGGCCAAAGGCAGTGAGTAGAGAAAGATGTGATTGAAGTGCAGCCACCCTTTGATCTGACGGCAGCAAAGGGCCCAAGGGTCTGTCAGTGGAGGGATGGGGAAACAGAACAGCCCCACTGGCATCACCCATTTCAGGCTCTGAAGGACAGTAGCACAGACACATGGAATAAACAACAAGGACTGAGGTGGACTTGAGCATCTGAAGATACTCTCCTTTCACCCAGGCAAATTAATATTCTTTCTGTTCAGCATAGATCCCCAGCCTCTGGAGAAACGTTTCTCTTCCTGCCAAAACATGTTAGCGCACACCCACACCTGTCTGCACACTGCATATAAAAATAAGCTCGGTCCTCTGAACCTGTTATTGTGCTGCACACACGTACGTGTGAGCGTGTGCAGGGCTGCATCTATCCATACCAACAGCAGGGATGTATTATGCTCTCCATCAGTGGTTGGAAAGGCTATTTTGTCCTCCATGGAAGGCATCAAACTCTGGACCCGCTGATGCCAGCAAAGAGCTTTGACATTTCTATTACTAATATTAGTATAAACTCAGTTATCTGTCATAGATATTCAGAACATGTCAGCCACAAAAGCTGCTGGAGGAGGCATTTCACCCTATGCTATCCATTAGCAGACAATTAGTTTCTGCATGGCAGAAAAGCCAACCTTTGACCTGCAATATACATTTCTCAACATGTTATTGCCTAAAATAATGCTAAAAAATGTAAAAAACCCTGATCATGGGACTCTTCTTAGAAGATAGATAGTAACGATGGAGTCAGAGCACGCAGTCTCCTGCCTGTGATTTCACCAACTCAAATTATGACAAGAACGTAACCAGACACACTGTACTTCTACTTGTGTGGTAAAACAAAGGTTATAGATTTGTAGAGATATCTTCTTTGTTACTTCCCCTATTAAGAGTCACAGCGTGTGAAAGCCTCCACAAAACCTGCATCCCAACAGCTTTCCTACACAAGGCAGACACCAAAGATAACAGCTGGCACCAGAGATGAATTGGGCTCCAAAGCCTGTGTTCTGCTTTCTCTTCTTGGAGTTCAAACAAGAATAAATTCCAGTGAAAACAATGAATTTACATCAGTCCAAAAGCACAGCCCGGTGCTGCCATAAATATGTTTTCTGTCTGAGTCTCTGCTTCCCAGACACCAGCTGGTTAAACTTTAATGAAGTTAAATTTGTGACATTAGGATAGTCAAGGCACTGACAACCAAACAGAAGAAATGGACTCTGTTACCTTTGGTTATTTTAATTGCCTAATTGGTAGTGAATGCTCAGCCTGGCACATATAAATAAAAATGAATTCAGTATTGAGCAAAATTTTGGGGGACAAAATGCTAAAGGAGGAAAAGAGCGTTGTAAAAGATGTACTGTGGCACAACACAAAGTATCAGAGATCATCAAAATATTCAACAAGAAAGAATTTTGCTCTTGGATGCTGTTTACTTCTGAAGATAGTAACCCACTTCAGAAGTTATCTGCCTTGGAGAATAAGCATAAGTTTCTCATGAGAAAAAGAGAAATGACAAACAGATTTCTTCAGATCTCTTTGAGGATCATGCTGGTGGTGTTCCAGGGACAGATGGGTCCCAAACACACCACAATGATGCAGTAGGAGGACTGGACTTGCTGCAGAGAACTTCAGTAGTTTCCCATGCAGCCTCATGCTAAAGTAGCCTACCAGGTTTCCAAGTCTTCAAATGTGGGCTGAATAACTTAGAAGAGAAATCCCCTTTGCTATGTATGGGAGAATTCCAAGCCATTGAGGTATCAAAATCTGCTTCCCTCAAGTCATTTTGGCACACTGCTCCTTGAAACGTAGGATTTCCAAAAATGGAAAGAATGAGCAAAACTGAGCTGGGTGCATCTGAAATCCTGTCTAAAGGGATCCTTGTTTCTAATTTCTGTAGCGGAGATAACAACCTCCAATAAGCAGCTCGTTTCCAGAATGCAGGCCCTTTTTATTCTTTGTGTGTTTGAGAGGCTGTTACACCCTCCAATGTATTCTTCAAACAGATACTCTTGCTATTATGAGCCCTGTTGGAAACATTAGATGCTCTGCTCAGCTGCACGAGGTTGAAGAAGACGTGCGCTGCCCCATTTACCTCTTGATCAGATGAGTGCCCAAAATGTAGAAACTGGAGCAGCAGGCCACGCCAGCCCCATCCCCACCTGCACCTGGGCAGCGTGAGCTGTTCATGCCCAAATCCCTGGGCCGTAAAATGGTTTTATATGAAATGCTTCTCCCTGTCCTCATCAGCTGGCATCTGTCTTGTGCTCCAGCACATGAGAGTTTATTATATCCGTTTATTTTCGTTTCCTGTCTAAATAGCTGAAATGGAACTCAATATTCCCTGCTCGGTATTGTGTACATCCATTACCATGATAGCAACTCCCTGTAACTTCCTTCTGTCTCTCCTCTCAGGATTTATTTCTGTTTCTCTTTGATAATTTCTGAGATATTGAGTTGAACGTTGTGTTAAGTATTTTTAATAACTGCTTTTCAATGCTAACATTCCCAAAATGAAAACTCACTTTCTGTTAATGTTCATAGCTAGGAAAACACAAAACTAAGCTTTATGATCGGTGCCAAGAGCAAACAGACACAGACTGCTCACAGAAGGCTATGGGTGTTATGAAGGTAAACTCATTTAATGCCCTCAATCTCTACTTTTTGTATTTATCGTTCACTTCTCTATCACTTCTCCCCCTAAGCCACATGAGTCATTTTTAGTATGAAATTCCCTCTCCGCCACTGCTGAAAATTAGACTATTCAGAGAGAGCAAAGCAATCCAAACATCCTGTCTTTTACTTTTGTGTCATACCTGGTCATATCTGATCAGAGAGAGATGGATTTCTCTCTTTCCTTGTAATTCATAGGAAAAAACTTCCGCTTCTGTGTAAATATGAGACATTTTGCTTTTGCCTTAAATTAATTTATTTCTCACACCCTTGTGCTTCCTCACGCATCCTGTATCCAACTGAGAGAGCGAAGAAAAGATTCAGACCCTATTTTTAATTGCAGTTCATTACCAAAATGCTGAAAGTCTTTGTATGCAGTAAACCCAACAAACCTGAAATGCTAAGTTCCTTAAATTAAGGAGAAAAAAAAAATGCTATTACTGCAGCCTGAACATGAGTTCATTTTGTGTTCTGGGTGCATCAGTAAATTTATTGCTGTGATAATACAAGAAATAATGAATGACATATTTGGCTGAATTTAAGCACAACCAAGGGAATTCACTCCAGTACAGAAACAATGACAAAACTGTGAGTGAATTGATTCTGCAGATGTGGTCTGACTACACTTGACTGTTCTACTCAAATTACCTGAAATCAGGCTTCAAAATTCAAACAAATTACATCCACTTCTGCTGAAGTGACAGAATATTTTCATTATTTTTGCAGAACTTGACAACTCGACTTTTATACTGTTTTAAATGCAATACAATGAGAGTATGTATATACATATGAGGATTTTCTAACCAAGATGCAGAATTAACTCTGCCTCTCTCATTTCAGGGCTCAGAGTCCCATGTAAGAAGCAAAACATTTATTGCTAATGGCAGAACCGCTTATCTTTCCAACAAACACAAAAATGACCATTGTTCTACATCACTACGACCATATAATCCCTCTTCCTACTGTTTTCTACTCCGTGATGCTTGGAATGGGATTCTTCTGATCAAGAGGAGAGATATTCAGAACAAATTGATTTGTTTTGCAACTTCTTCTGTTGTTGGCTTTCATCTATTGTCTTTTGTGCCACAGAGAAGTACAGCATGGGTTTTGCACACTGAGCAAAGGAAGAGGAGTTCAATATGACTTGTAACACAGCTACTACAAACATGACTGCAGCAGATTAAGACATATTTCTGACAAACAGGAGTGATGTAAACCTCTAAGACAGATTTAAATGCAGGAACGGATGAAAGGAGACAAAACTACTGTTGGAATCAGGAGCTATCACAAATCTATAGCACCCACATTATCAACCTGCAGCAAGAGCAGAACAAACGTGCTCCAAACTCTCATCTTCATTCATATGCATGAGAACTTCCTGTGTGAGCTAAAAAGATTAGCACAAGCAAAGCATTCCTGTGATATGCCTTGGAGGAGAGTTTCCAGCCCACCCCATGCATACTTCTCATTTTGCCTAATAACTAAAATGAAAAGCAGACAAATTTGCGTTACTGCTTTACCTAAAAAATATTTTAAAAATTAAATGTACAGCAAAGACTGAAGAGAAGTGGCGATGGGAAAGGTTTCTTTTTAAGCAGTTCCTGAAAACAGAGAAGACCTCATTGTGCAAACTTGACACTACTTCAGGATTTTCTTAGCTTTTTATCACTCCCTTTCCAGCTACCAGCCCATAGCACCATATTCCTAAAAGTATCTTCATAATTCATAAGTTTAGCCTCTGCTCTGGGTCTTCCACTCACTGGAAAACTCTGCCAGAGATTTTCCTTCACTGTCATAATTCTCAGCAGAGATGATGGCTTCCTTCTGCTTATGGAACCACCTGGGAAACCCACAGGATCCACAGCCCGTTCAGTCTAATGGAGATCTCACCTACTGTGGACCGAGTTAAAGCCAACTTTAGGGTAACAGCCTCAACCTTCTATTTTGCCTTTGTCACCAAACGCTCAAGATCTGTTCTGGGACTGATTGGTCAGAAGAACAGCAAGAGAGCTTGTGTCTCTTAAGGAAAAATAGGAAAAAAAGAAAGAGTAGAAGAATTTGCAGCAGAAAAGCCCAAGTCTACAAACCCTTGCAGTTACACAAGAACGTAGAAGAAAAACATATCCATGTCTTGCAGCTTGTACTCACTCAAGCATGTGCGCCCATCGGAGTGCAGCCTGTATCCTGTCTGACAGTGGCAGTGGAAGGAGCCCTGGGTGTTGATGCAGCCCTGCTGGCAGCCTCCGTTCACCTCTGCACACTCATCCACATCTGTAGGAGGAAGAGACATGGCTGAAATTACCAAACAGCAGAGACAGTTCAGTTCTCCTGGAGAAGCATGTAGCTTGGACATAATGCAACCATGATGCTCTAACTGTGATGTTGCTCTTGTTGTTGTTGTTGCTTACTTTGCAGCCACACTGTAAACAGAGCAAAGAAAATTGAAATTTTGATGGTGTTTTTCATAGTGCCCACAGGCACCACCGTCTCTGTAGTCTCTTCTTCTGAAGATCTGGCTAATTAGAATGATCTGTGACACCAGTGTTTCCTTGGGGGAAGAGAAAAGTCCAGAGAGAGAAGACAGAATTCGAACACGTCTGGGTATGAAGGTACCGCTGGTCAAACATTTGGCTTTTGCAAAATTTTGCTGAAAACAGATTTCTTTATGCATCAGGTCCTTAATCCTATAGAAGGCCTTTTTGAAGATGCAAGCACATAGAATTGACATGGCAAAGAGACATGCAAGATCAGAGCTCATGCTCCCAGTCATTGAGAGCGCAGGCATTGCACAGAAATGGTTTTTGTGCCACCTTTTCTGTGACTTGTGTCCCTTGGGCTTTGGCCAAGGGGGTCAGCTGTACTGGATGCACCATCTTCTGTCTCTTTGTGATTCCCAGTCCCTCACTGTCAGGGCAGCACAAGAAGCTGAAATGTCCTTGGATCTGTGCTCAGCAACAATTAAAATATTGCTGCGTTCCCAACATTACTGTCTTCCTAAATGCAGAGCACAGCCCTTATCAGCTACTAGAAAGATAATTAACCAAACTGAAACCAGGGCAATCAACTTGAGAAAGCTGCTGTAAAACTTCATCTGAGAATGAAGACAACAGTGGACAAAAAAGACCAAGAAAAGTTGAAGTAAATGCTTGAATGTTCAGCAGTAATTCACAGGACTGAATTTTCAAAAGTATCACATAAGCAGTTTCTGTACATTTTCTGCAATACCATACTACAGTAAAAAGCATTTGATTAAGTATCCCCTACTGTGACATTTTGTCTTAAAGACTCACACTGACTTAACATCTCTTTAGATCAACGTTCTGAAATCACCTGAAAGGATTCACTCATCCAAACAGCTGTGGATGAGGAGAGTGGAATGGAAAGAAAGACAAGAGTGGCTACAAGGAGAGTCCATCTCCTAATTGCTGCTGAGGGAAGGGGATGGTAGCAGAGCCAGAAATGTGAAACAGAGTGGAGCATGGAAAGGAGGGGATCTTCTCCCCTGGCATTGCATTCAAGGAGCATAGAGGTCTGGCTTTCATATTTTTGCTGTCAATGTATCTGCTTTACATTTGGCTTTGATGGTTTACATTTGTTACGCTTTTATGTTTATTCCATTCTAGAAAATCTAATCAAAATTAAATGAAAAAGGAAGTTTTAAAGATGACTTGGAAATGCACGACATCCTGGTCCTGAGGAAACGTATTTATCAAGTTAAATTTTAATATTTCACATGTGAATTTCACTCACCTAAAATGAAGTCCTGGTGCTGAGTAGCATTTAAATTCAGACCATTTGCTAATGTGTGCCACTTTTTAATCCTCCTGCTATATTTGTTCTTTTATTGGACTGTATACTCTATACATTTCCTACTGCCTGAAGACATCTGGAATACTTTAAAAAAAAACAAAAAGAACCAACCGAAACAGAAGTTCCATTTTTTTTTAATGTAAACTGTAAACAGAAAATGTTATTCATCTTGTTGAATGTTACGCAGTCAAGAAACACTCTGCTGAAAAATCCCAGGATGAAATCAAGACCAAGAAACTATTTGTCTTGAGTATCAAAGAAATAAAATACACAAAAAAGGCTCAGAGAAATACAAGGAAGAGGATGAACTATGTAGTTCTTCACATCCCAGTATTTATACCTCCATTAACTCAGTTACCACAAGCTTCAATATATTACCTTTATAGGCTACAATCAGCTGCGGAGTTCCTCCATGTACCAAACACAGCTTTACATTAGGACATCAGTGCTTACAAAGGAGAAAAAATAGTCAAGATAATAAAAATTAGCAATTACATTTAGGCCCACCTGTTAGTCTCTCTTGGAGCATTTGGATGCTTGCATTTCCAGCAGAGCACCCGGACCTTTGCACTGGCCACAGTCCTTCTGCAAACCTCATCCCCAAATGTCCCAAAACGTCAGCATCCCCCTTGCATGGCCAGACCCCTCTTGTCACCTCCTTCTTTTCCAACCAGTCAAAAAGCCCCTCTGGGGATTTCTGTGGGAGATCAGCATGGTGAGGATTAAACACTGAAAGATCTTTCCATATGCTGAGGATATAATGAAGAAACACGCAACCAGCAGCAGCCTTTGGTGCCTCCTACACCTCTAGGACAGGAAACAACTCTGCCCCCCAGTTACAGAAGAAAAACATTTTCATTATGTTTTCTAGGGAAGCAGGCTGAAAAGCAGAACTAATCTATATGCTAGAGCTGAATTAAGAGTTTTACAGGTGTAAGCTATTGGCAATTTAATATTAAAATAGCGACACGTGTAAAGGACATACACACCAGGGAAGCAACAGCTTACATTGCCAGAAGCATATGAGTGGTGTATGACAAGCAGCCATTTCTTTTTCTGCACAGAAATAACTGTAGAAATCTAAAATTATGAAGTCAGTCCACACGGGATTATAGGAGATTGCATCTGTTCTACTCTATTATATAATTAAATTTGGATTCATTTTACCACAGATCAAACTAAGATACCTATGTGATACTTTGCCTACAGTTACAACTGAGGATGCATCTCCAAATAACCTGAATTTCAAGCGACTTTTGATTTCTTATTTCCAGTTGCCCTGTGATGAAAGCAGCTACATTTCCTGGTTTACAAGCGTAGATAGTGATAGAAGAAGGGGAAATGCTTTTAAACTGAGACAGAGGAGGTTTAGGTTGGATATTAGGAGGACGTTTTTCACACAGAGGGCGGTGAGGCACTGCAACAGGTTGCCCAAGGAGGCTGTGGATGCCCCATCCCTGCAGGCATTCAAGGACAGGCTGAATGTGGCTCTGGGCAGCCTGGGCTGCTGGTTGGTGACCCTGCACACAGCAGGGGAGTCAAAACTGGATGATCACTGTGGTCCTTTTCAACCCAGGCCATTCT
Organism: Perdix hodgsoniae; assembly: GCA_035772895.1. Classification (NCBI taxonomy): domain Eukaryota; kingdom Metazoa; phylum Chordata; class Aves; order Galliformes; family Phasianidae; genus Perdix; species Perdix hodgsoniae. The sequence continues at coordinate 5,128,962 of JAPSGF010000026.1, forward strand.
ATGAAGACAGAGGTGGAGCCATCCACTGAGATGAGTGGGGCAATAGATTGAGACTGAGAAGCAAAATGAGAAATATGTGCCGTCCCAGCACTACTTTGAGCAGGGAATTATACTGATGGGTGAAAAAAGCAGGGTCAATGTGTGAATACCCTACCATTTACCTGTGAGAGTTTTGGCAGAGATGCACGTTAATGAGATTTCCCACTGAAAGTCTCTGCTGACAGCCCACAGCCTACCTGAGGACGCACAGAGATGATGCCCTGACTTACCCACTTATCAATGGGAATGGTCTTATGGTCAAACCAAAAGTCAGTGCTACCTGGTGCCAGGATGCAAACTGTTTCAGCCACTGTGGCATACAGCTTTTTTAGTTTTGCAGATCTCTGAGGTCCGCACAGCATGGCTGCATGCTGCCCATTCCCACGTGCCAAGAGGATGGGGATGCACGGTACGAGTTCTGAATGTGGGAGAAGACGCTGGGCTGACACATCTGACACATCACCTTGCCCTTTCCAAGGCAGGTTTTACTGATGACATTAAAGATTTTAAGCCTCTATGCTTCATTTAGGGGGCTCTGCTAATTTTCAGGGAAGTCTGCCCCCAGCTACTTTGGCAACAGACTGATTTCCCTGCCAAATACCCATTTAAACACACTTTTAAATTGCATTACAAACAATTTAAAGCTGTGTGATTGCCTGTTTGGAATTCAAGGTCATCACATCAGCGGCTTTTGTACACAGCCTGCAGGATTGTTTTTGTATTGCTGCTTAAAATCTTTAGGAACAGCTATGATCAATCAGTTCCTTAAAAATAAACAGAGAGCAGTGCCAGACGCAGATAATTAGTGGACCTCCAATTTTGTTTTTATAAAGAAGAAAAAAAACCAAGGTGTTTCCAGATCAATTTCCTGCTAACAAACAGCTTCGCTTTTTACACTTAGAAATGTAATATGCACAACTAAAGAGAGCCCAAAGAAAGAAGAAAATAAGTTCTGACAGCAGGACCAAGCACTGCAGCATCCTCTCCATTCTCCTGACCCTCCTGCTCCTATCAGCTGCACAGGACCGTGGGTTTCCATTTGCAGTGCCCTAGGCTGCACATGGGTTGGGGTCAGGCAGCACCTTCTGCCATCCCAAGTCCTCTTTGCTTTTAAATCCTTTTTTTTCCCCAAGGGAGCTGTTTGGAAATCTGTGCAGCCACTACTCCTACAATCAGTGCATCCCCGCTCTCACATTCACCATTGGTACATCCCTCTTTCTTTGCTATAGTTACACACGCAGAGTTGAGCTGTGGTGCAGGATGGCCACTATGTCAGATCTCAAATACTGAAAATTCCTCCCACTGAGGAAAACCACCATACCTCAAAGGCTTCCACAGAAGCCCAACTGCACCCTCGTTCCCAGATGCCCAAGAGACACTGCATACAGCTGGAATGAATGACACGTGCAAATCACCATTTTCCATTCACCACAACCCACCAGAAGGGATGTCAGTAAGTAAGGGAAACACAAAATCCTGCTTCCATCTACTTGGAGAATTGCTTATGTCAGTAGTTTTAAATTTATAAAGTTAGACTCTAATTAGAAACAATTATAGTAATTGTTTATAAAATTTGCGTCCAGAGAGAGGAGGAAAGATTTGATCTTTGCAGCATCATCTTAGAGTTTAGTAAAGTGGGAGCTCTGTGGGTGCAGATATGGTACAGAGAGGATTCAGTGCAGTAGGGATATAGAGAATCAGGGAAGGAACGATTGGATCTTAGGTAAAGAAAGACAATGAGAAACACGAAGGGGCTACGTTTAACATTACCAGAAGTGCACGGACTATTTAACCTGGGAATTTTCTGGATTGAAGTTAACAAAAATCCTGCTGCACTGGTTTGGTTAATAGATTCTAAGGGATGTCTAAGCCTCACACAAGTGATGAAGCGAAAACATCAAACGGTCTTTCCCCACTAGTTCACAAAGTGAATTTTATACATTATTTTCACGTTTCTAAGTTAAATAATTTATACAATTTATATAATGAAGCGAAGGGAAAGAAACAGGCTTAATATCCAGTGGTGCATAAGCTGATCACAAAATTCAGAAATTAATTCTCTGAGAATGAAACATAAAGTAAGAACCACTGTCAGTAGATAATTTTATGACACGTTCAGCTCCCTTTAAATCACGCAGTCTCCCCTCACGTCTTGTGCTTGGAAATGCCTGCAATTTGACAGCCAGTGTGAATCCATTCACAAATGTACTTACTATGAAGCGTGACGTGATTTGCTCTTTAAGCAGAAGTTTTTAAAATGATCTCCCCTGCTTTACGGCCATTAAAGGGGTTTTGAGGTTTGAAAGTTTGATTCAAGGAGTTTGGGACCTCCTGGTGCTTGAAAAATATTTGTTCGATTTTTCCACTTTGAAGGTTGTTTGACATTAGCACTGACTATAAGGAATAAAAAAACGATGGGTTTTAAGTCTGAAGTTCAACAAGGAAAGGCAGAATTCCTGCTAATTTGAATTAAAAACCTATTTCCGTTTCATTGAATCAAACTGAGCTGCAAAGAGGGCAATTTTTGACAGATTTTACATTGCAAAATCTTCCACGAACTTTCTTTTCTACTTCACCCCAAATGCCATAAATACCTGACAAGCTCTCTTGAGTGGTCCACTGGAAACTGATGTTAAAACACCTCAGTGAAACAGCTTTCAGCAGAGATAAATGTGCTCCTGTAGAGTTAGCTGGGTCATTTCAAACTGCTACCGCTCCCAGGCTTTTATTTTTGCTCCTCGGGTATTTGTCTCTGCCCTTTTCTGGCCCCTCCAATTGATTATATGAGCATCCATTGTCTGCTTCACTTCAAAGTCAGCCAGGTTAGCTCAAATCACTGCTGAAGCTTACTTAAATTTCAGTAAGTCACAGGTGTCCGAGGCAAGCAACAAAATTAATTAATGGAATAGCTTGAGTAAGTCATACTGAAAGGAGCATGTCAAGTCTGATAAGGGATTGGTTAAAAGGGATGGTTAAGAGATTCTTTACCCAATTTAGTTGCTGAGAACCAATTGCACACTGAATGAGGACCCTTGTTAGTGCAGTGAGTTTTGCACAGTATTTCTTCTTTGCCTGGGATTAAGCACAAATCAGCTTTAGCCAGCACCTATTTTGGCAGGGCTACCCAATTAGTCATGCACGGAAACAAGCTTTCCATGTTATCTAATTACTTATCTTCCTCTGAAAATGAATGGTATTAGAGAAAGACAGAAAGACGGACAGAAAGACAGCTTTCTTAGAAGGTTCGCTGACTCCCAGTCTGTCGCCTTTCTTCAGACCTCCCTGGTGAATTGGTCGCCTCAAAGAGGGGAATTTTCTACCTTGTGGTTGATATCTTGCCTTATATTTCAGATGTCTTTCCTCAGAGATTCAATGACTTTAAACTGTGACTCAGTTGGCTTTCCCCTCCTATACCCCTAGTCTATTTGTCTTTATACGGAGAACACCAGAGGACACAGGGAAATACTAAATGAAAGTCATCTATGGGACGCTGCCCATGTTGGGTAATACATATTTATGCTCAGGTTTGAAGGGAGATGCATTTCTTGATGACAGTTTTCAAGGAGGGAAGAGAAAAGTCATCTCTAAGGTATGGATTTCTCAGGGAGAAGCGTGGGGCAGCGCTGCTTCCAGAGCAGTCACCCTCAATCTGGAGAGACAACATCTGGAGCGCTGATGGATGGGGTAATTCACCCAACCAAGTCCTGATTTCAATTTCCTGATCTGTTACTGGCCTTACTGGATAACAAATGCACAAATAAACTGCTGTGAGATGGCGTGCAACGTTACCATACCAAAGCTGAATTGAAAGAATAGCTTTTGATTTGACAAAGACTCTGGTAATTTGAATTCATTTCGGGGCCTGGTGGTTTTGTTAGTGGTTGCTGTTCATTTGTTTGCTTTAAATATTGTCCTTCATGTGGAGACTGACACAATGCAGTCGCATTATAGTTGGCAGAGACTTGTTCTTCCTCACCTATCTTGGTCCCACCATCTCAGTTCACTCCTCAGTGAAGAGCAGATCTCATGGGCAGAGGGATGTGAAGACAAAATGGCCAATAGCTGCACAGCTGATTTCTGCTTAATTTCAATGCCTGACACACCAGTCTCTCCTGAGATATTTAGTGGTGGTTTAACTCAATAAACAGTCAAGAGCCCTTCATTCACAGCCCTATATACAAACCATATGCTGCAGCTGAAAACTCTGAAGATTATAATTAGAACTGTCCATTCAATTTAAACAAGGTCAGGAATGAAAACTATTTCAAATTCAATAAACAGGCCATTTGAAAACATAGATGCTGTGGAGGACAAGCTTAATAAGTTAACTGACAGGTAAAGTTTCATTTCTAATCCTCATTTTGATACTGTCTATAGCCTCAGGAGTCAAAACACATCACTGCTCAGTCCTCAAAATATGCAGAGAAAATGAAAATGTCAGCTGAATGAAAAAAAGGAGAAGCATCTGTTTGATAGCTGTGTGAGCCTGCAATATGTAAACTGCTTTGGAGTCAAGCAGCCCTAATTAGAGTTCCAAGGCGTTCCTCATTAAATATACGCACGCAGACATCTATATGTGAGCTTTAAGGAACGATTGAGGTCAGCTGATTTGAAAGAAAGTCAGGGAATAGAATTAAAGAACAACTGAATTCTCATGGGCAGCCCTCAGACGACACTGCGACGCTTGCAGTTAGCAGTGAATACATACTTTCCATCTTCTTTTTACAATGCAAATCTGCACATTGCTCTCGCCTATTTTTTTTTTTTTATAATGGAAAAAAGAACGATACATTTCTGAATCTCAGATCAAGGTACACGTCACAGAGAATTACAGCCAAGAAGGACGACTGGTAGGGTTACCGGCCTCCATGCTGGGTTACGCTAATAGATATTTTGGCAGCCAGACCCACTGGATGACTCCAATTCACATCAATATGAAGCCCACATAGATGGACGTAGGCTTGCAGTGACGAGCTGCTGCCAGGATAAGTGGCTCTAAACAGTGAATTTGGAAGAGGACATTTTGCCCATGCACTGCCACAGAGTGGGCTGAACACAGCAATTAAACACTCATGTAACTTATGCTTAAAGGCTTTGAGATCACTTGCATCAGCAAGTACATGCAATGCTGCTGGAAGAGTTTGTGACGTGAGGCACAATAGCAGCAGGACACTTAGTTGTGGGACTGCAGCATGCCATCAGTTTTTAAAGACAATTCCTCAGCACAATTCAGTTAGGCCATGCTGGGAGGTGAGAGGGTGGCAAAGGAGGAAGGGATATACATGAGGAGATGCTTTAATAAGCAACAGCACGACGCAGCCGAATTTCTTGTGCAGGTTTGAATTGGAGAGGTACTAAGGAGGTTAGAACATCAGCATCTTCTCTTAGCGTGATACATCACTGAAAGAAACAGTCATGGAATAAAAAGGGAGAAATGACTGTTATGATGAGAACACCTTTTTTTTGTTGTGCTGTTCGTAGCAGCATTAATGCATACTTGCCGTGCTCAGTGAGCATCTTCTCTGCAGTCGGACACAGAGTGATGTCTTTTCCACAGTAGGTAAAATATGCAAGAAAAAGGATTATGCTGCAAATACCTTCATAATCTGATGTTTCCTGCTTACCGTGCATGCTCTCTGCTCGTCTGAAACATAAATGCTTATTTGTGACAAATGTCCTGCATGGGTTGGGATGCAGCTTTCTGCCATCACCTGGATAGTCTCATCTTGCTAACTGAGTGGAACATAAGCCAGTCCTGGTGATAATTGGTTGGGGTGGAGCAGTTGCCAGTCAGATCTGTTTTGTTCAACCTGTGAAATGCTTGCAGTGTTGTCAGTATTTGAAGATGGGGAAGGAAATAACACAATATCGAGCTGAGCATATCTCATCCCCCAGGTGAGACCGCAGTACTTCCCACACTATTACTGAAAATCCAGCTCACTGAAATTGCTCTACAGCCATTCATTCATTTGATCCTCCTCAAAATGCTCCCACTAGAGCTATCGTAGCACCAGACTGAACTTCTAAAACATAAATTGTCAGCAAGGAAAAGACGGTATATTATAGAGATTTTCTTCCTGACACAACATGACATATGTTAGTCGTGACTGCAGAGCTTCCTCCATAAGAACAGGTGAAGAGGCATCAAACATCCCAAAACACTCCTTCACTGACATTGCATCCCTTTTGGGACAGGAACAGCTAACAAGGTATCCAGGTGGGTCTTTCAAAGATCTGGTATGCACCACCAGCAGGTATATTTCAAGTCAGCCTTCTAATAAATCCCAGATAAAACCCTCAGGTACTCATGTAATTGAAGTTTAAGTAATCCAATGCGATGTTGATCACACTACTGATCTTTTAATAAGGAACTGCAGCTTTCCCAGCAGTTGCTATCTTGCTGACAGTCACGTCTGGATCACTTCCTCCAGGCCAATGCTTTGAACAGAGAGGCTGACAGATTTCCGCTTTAGATTCTATCACAAATTGTTTTAAAGTTCTGTTTGTGGGTTTTTGTTGTTTTTTTTTTCTTTTCCTGGGACATATCAGATATCTCATAAAAATCCAGGCGCATTTCAATAAAAAGTGGGATTTCTGTTATTGTCCCCATTAAAGATGACATTAAATGCTTCTAAAGAGGAATATAAACAGCGCTGGGGAGCCATACTTCTGCATATCGCTGTATCTGCTGTTCATTGCTGTTTACACAGCCTGTAGGCAAAGCTATAGAGAATGCAGTAGTTACCCCGCACAATGCTCTCCACTGAAAGGCAAATGTGCACATTTTTCCTTTTATAATTCCCATTTAAAGCACGAATTGAAGGTTTCCAAGCCTTGCCTCTCTCCGCGAGAGTAATTCGGGAGCAATTTACATTTTCGATGTGCTCAAAACCAACACCAAGATGACTCATGTGCTGTTTATAAGATGCTTATATTTGCTGGTAAATACCTTGCTACAAACAAGCTATAATTTAAGTATTCAAAACTCTTAGTTCAGCATAAAATTACTAACTGTAATTTCGGAGACCATGAACAGGGCTTCAATTTCAGGCTTGCAAAACTCTTCCTACACAATGGTTCTTGAAAGTACGAGTGTATTTTCTTCTCTGACAGCAGCAATCATTGTATCTCCGTAATTGCAGAACAGATTACCTCGCTTTTAATTCACATTAGTCAGCTGCAACAATACCGTGTTTCTTTCCTTTCCTTTAAAATAAACTAATTATTGTCAATCAGCCCATTGGAACGTTAACATGCTCCGTAACCTGCCTTTCAGAGGTAGTCACAAATACCAAAAACTAGCTAATATAAACTAATCAGAGCCCTAGAAAAGCCTCAAAATATATTTGTACTGCAGTCTATCATTTTTGTCATATTATTTCTAACTACTTTATTTTGTCTGGACAATAATAGTCCTGTCATACACTGCTTTTCGTCTAACTATTCAAAGCTCTTTGCATCCACTAATTAAAACGGATGAAATCCCTGACTCGCGGAGTAAATATTACAGTGTTTCCCAACCTCCAATCTTTCCATTGCCTAAAGAGGACCAGTAAAGCTTTGTGCATCAGTTGGCACAGAGAGAAGTTATCACAGCAGCATGTTTGGCCATCCCCAGCATCCTGCACAAATTAACAAGGGTACAGATTGGCGCTGCATGCAGAAAAACCATGAAGGCAACGACTGCCGTCCTCCCAGCACTTCACACAACCACTCCTTTCCAAAGATAGTAGCAAGTTATGGTTCCAGACAGTACTTCCACCCTGCTGATAGAGCCCACAGCCGGCTACGAGACACGGTGAGCTTTCAAGTGCCATATGGACCTGAGCAGCAGAGCTGGGACTCTGAGTTTGCTGTTACCTGGGAGGCCTGTGCCACTGAGAAACAATTTTTCTCTTTCAGTCCGTGTCAGAACAGTGATCAATAATTCATCTGATAGCTGACACGCAGAACAAGGTGCCAGTTTTCTGTGCTTTATGAATAATACCACGCTTTTTAAAAATCATGCTGTTTTGGAATACAGCAGGAGATGTGCTGTAGAAAACATATTACATATCAATATATAATGTATATATGCATATGTATACGTGTAGAACTACACAAGACTCAAAGCCATCCTTACATAATTTTAAAATCAAACTGCTTGTTGCCCATTTGCTTCATGCAAATGGCTTATTGAAATGCCGCAACCAAATTAAACAGAAACAGTCAGGAAAGGAAAAAAAAAAAAAAAAAAAAAAAAAAATCCTCCATGGAAAAGAAGAGAGTGGGACCTGGGATCCAGCCTGCCCAGGGAGCTGTGCATGACTCCTGCACTGCAGCTGCTGCTTTGGAGCCCCTTGGAAAGGCATCGCTCTTGACTCTACCTGCTTGCACCCAACTAGTTGGTGTGAAACTCCTGTTTAAAAAGTGACTGAAACCTTGCAGTGCGTGTCCTTGGCTCCACTAGGCACACGTACTGGGGTAAATAAGTGCACTCTTCAATGGTTGTATTTATAGCTGCTAGCTCGCCTACCCCAAGGGATGCGCTGTGTGAGAAGCTGCGATTTCACTCAGCCTTCACTGTCCCACAAAATAGAAAGGGGAGATTTTTTGCAACAGCCAAGCACGAATGAGGAAAAATGTAAAGCAATGTGATTAAAATTCTAAAATCGATTATCAGAGTATCAGGTTCTCTTCCTGGCTAAAAGTCCACACCATTACTCAAGATATAGGCTGGAAGTCTCCGGTCCTGTCTGCCCCGCTCCATTTGAGCTCTGTGTTCATCCCCCACCCTCCTGAGTGGAAAAGAAGCAGGTCAGAGCTGAAATGAGGGTGATTTTGCTAAGTTTAGTATATGATACATTTTAATAAGATGGAAAAGGTTTGTGTGAGTAATTGAGTGGATTAGGTTTGGAGGGGCACACAAAATGAGAGGGCAGTGACCAAACCAACCTGCAGCACTCACTGTGTGCTGCCAGCCTTCAATTAGCAACCCAAAATTCAGCTCAGGTTTCTGCCTGCCTTGGGCTCACCATTAATCAGGATTCAAGTAGTTCGCTTTAAAAGTCCAATAACCTACAATTAATGCTACCTTTACTACAAATCCGTTGTAATTTTTCCTACTTATTTCTGAGTATATTTTTGGCTGTAATACTGTCACAAAGAGACAAATGCAGAAAGATGACACTATTTGCCTAGGAGAGTGCAACAGCTCCTAGCATTTATCGATCCTGGCTGGCTCCTAATGCAGCACGGGAGTACACAAGAAAGGACGGTTGAATGACCTCCAGCATTCATTCCTCCAAAAGAACCAGAGGTAAAAAAGAAAGAGAAGCATCAATTTCCAAAAGAATTACTTTGGAACTGGACATTAAGTGGGCATCGTCTTTAAGTAACAGATAATTAGATAACCGTGGTGCAATTGCTACAGCTTAGCTTTATCTCTATATCTCAGGACATAATCTTGAAATAGTGTTAGATAAAGAGGGATGGATGGCTTTTGCACATCAAGGAGTGCCTTCACTGGGTTACTCTAAGATTTGGGTTCAAGCTGAGTGGCACTTGCTGCATGTGTAATCAATCAATTTCTTGTAAATTATCATTTCTTTTCTATGTTCTCCTTTGTGTCACTGCACACCACGGCAGCATGAAACCACAAACTTTCTGAAACAAGACACTGGATCCTTCCCATGGACTGCATCCTCTTCTTCAGTTAAAATAAGTAAATAATTAAGAATAAAAAGGAAAAACAACTACTTAGCATTGCTCTGCAAGTGTGCGGTGTTATGTCCTTCAGTTTCTTCACAGTACACAGCAGAAGCACGATGCATTGATTTGATGGGCAGGGAAACCAGTCCAAATACAGAATGAGTGTGCTTACTCTCTTTGGCAAAAACACAGCATTTGACAAGAATGAGTTATGACCAAAATCCCAAGCTTTAAAGATTAAATAAATTCTGAGGTCGCCCTAATAAACACTTTCTCTAACAAATCCTTCGCTATTCCTTTTAGTCAAGCTATTAACTTTCCTGTGGAAGCAGTGCTTAGAGAGCTCCCATCAGACAAGAAATCAGGATAAATGATTGACACCAACAACTATTATATTACTTGGATAAACAGCAGTGGCATTGCAAAGTCACACACGTCCTCTGAAGGTGGCCGTTCCTTGAGCCTCTCCAGCAAAGGTCAGGGATCTGCCCAGGCTCTGGAGCTGGGCTCAGCCCCCCAGGGATGCCTAGGGACCGGCCTGTACTGATTGCAATATTGTTCTGATCAGTAAAATAAAAGCTTCTTTTCATCAACAGCTAATCATAGGACTTCGTTCATCTGCCTTGACAGATGAGAACACAATAATATAAATAAGAAATGACACTTTACCAAAGAAGGTTACCGTAAGGTCACAACATTTTTCGTTTGACTTCTGTAGCTTACTCATGTGTGAAAAGATGCTTTTGTAGCTCCAGCCTCAGCATGCTTTGCAGATCTGAGCTTGTGCTGAAAGCTGAGCTTAAAAATGGTATTAACATTTGGAAAATAACATTTTTGCTTTTCTCTGATGCTTGAGTAAAATTGTTTCATGTTGATATACGATACGAATAGAGAATACCTGTATGAATCCCAGAATATCGTGTAAGAATCAAGGTTACTCCTACCCAATAAATGAGGAGCTATTGCACAAAGAGGGAGCCAATTCCTGTGTACAAATATGTGTTTTTCCTCCCTTACTCAGACCAAGCTACACCTTTTTGAGCAAATTCCCTCACTGACATCAACCAGGCTGCCCTCAGAAATACTGAATGCTGCTACAGATGCATCGGACACAGAATGAGGTCTTCAGCCATGTACTAATAAATGTCAAATATTAATTTATTGTAAAATGCAGAGACTTAAATCCAAATCCTCTTTCATCATTAATTTCAACAGGCTGTGTGAAGAGTGAGAGGCAAGCATGAGCTTTATGTCAAAATCCGTAATGCCTATGTGACTGTCTGCCAAAAAATATTTCTCTGTCAAATAAGAAAACTTAAGTTCTGTCCATAAAGACTGGAGATTAAAGGTGCATTACAACATGTAGTTAATTAGTCTTGAAAGGCTAATCAGCTCACCACTTTGGTTGGCATTTCCATATAGATGCACATGTCTTCATCTTACTGCAACTACCTATTAATGCCAGCAGCCCTCACTGAAATAAGATGTTACATACCACATATGAATCACACATCATTCCATAAGAGACCACAGCCAGTGAGAAACCTTCCTTACAAGTGTTGGAAGGGGCGCAACATGGGGTACCCTGGGTTGTGTGGCCCTTTCCCATACAGCTCTCATGGAAAGAGCCACCCCAAGGCTAGGTTTGCTGAATCCTGACTGACTGCAGCAACTTTTTTTTTTTTTTTTTAAAAAAAAGGATGATCTTGCTTGTTTATACTGTTGTCCTGTTGATATTCATGTAGCCTTGTGTCTTGTGGACATCTTTGATGCCATGGAAGGTAGAGATACTGAGCATCTCAGCTCCTATTAACTGCCCACTGTCAGATTCGGCTCTTGAATCTCATAACATAGCTCACAAAAAAGCAGCTACTATTGACTAATCAGCAGTACCATTCATTATGTTGCCAGATTAGTGAATTTTTATTCACTATTCTCCTCCTCAACGTTAAACAGCTACAAATAGCTAACAAAGCTTTTCTTTCTTTTTTTTTTTCTTCCTGGTAGTAATTGCCTGACATCTTTCCTTTCTGTCAAATGGATGCTCTATTTTGTTTCTGAAAAACAAGATCAATCTTTGCACTAATAATGACCTACTGAATAAAACCTACCCTTCTTCCATGTGCTTTTGTAACAATATGCCTTGTTTGTACTCTGGCTGACAAAAAACCCACACTCTACAGCAATTGATCATTTCAGATACCAGCGAAATAAAACCAACCACGAGACAGATAATGGGACAGAACAATAGAGCGCAGCCATTTAATGCTACAGTTTAGACTAAGAGCTGACATAAAGCACAGCAAAGCTATAAAGAAAGAATGTAACTATCCAGAATGACTATCAGCCTTATTCCCCCCCAAAACGCTGGCGAACCTGAGAAACTGCTGTGCCCTCATCTGCAAAAAGAGCCCTTTGAGCAACGCAGAACCACTGCATCAATAAAGCACCAAGTCCTGACAGATCAGCACCTTCAAGCAGCACGCACAGTATTTTTGGGAGCTCATGTTTCCCTCAACCTCTGAGTCTCTTACATTGCTAAATCTGAGGGCTACGAGTTTGTTGAAGGTGCCTTGCTGCAAGTATGGCCATATGCTCCTTGTTATTACCAGCACCACAGAAGTTCAGGTGCAATTATCGTCACCGCTGCATTCCCCTTGATCTATGACTTGAGTGGCTTCAGCTCACTGCACCTTTCCATTTTTGTTGGAAGGTTTCAAACAGAGGCTTCAAAATGGCTAACAGTACTTCTCCAATTCCTACGTAACACATGAATCAAGTATTTCTAGCTCTGAATTTTTAAAGAAAGCCAAAATAACAGAATTTGGAGACTATTTTAAGAATAGCAGATTCGTACAGAGGAACACTCATCTAACTGACACAAACCCATGTTAACAGAAGCAGTACTCTCACATGCTGAAAAACTAGGATTAAAATGAATAGGACCCCTGCTTTTGAAAATCACAAGTTTTGGTAAACTTTTAAGCAGATCTGCAGTCAGTATTCATCAAAGAACAGATCCATACAGTGGCTCACAGGAGCATCACCAATTGGCCACTGACAGGGCAAGGGAGGACTGAACTGAAGTAGCAGGGATCTGGGAATCATGAGTAGTATTTCTTGCTTCAGCCCTCAAAAGGCCAAAAAGAAAGCACCAAGAACCATAGTGAAAAACTATGATAATAAAATGTTTACATAATAAATACAAATAAATAAAATACATTGTCAAGCTCAATATCAAATTATGGCTTACCTTGGAAAATGTTTCTACAAATCTTGAGGAAAGGAGTGGAGAAGGATAATTATAAAATTAAGATAAGGAATGTGATAACAGGTAAGAAATGCATTGCTTTGCAACAATTCCTAAGGAACATGTTGAAGGACAATACAAAACATACAATAGAAACAAAAATGAAATCATGGAGGAAAGGATTTTGTGAGACATAATGTAACAGGAAAAGTCAGAGGAGATGGCTTCTTGTAAGAGATAACACAGCTCATGAAAACATATCTAACATCTTTCCTCTTGAGAAAAATCAGAAAACTATTATATTATTAGATACAAATATAGTGATTGTAGATAAATATAAATATAAAATGACTGTAGATTGATTGCAGATCAACAGATCCAATGGGCTTTTTTTTTTAATATATATATATATATCCACTCCATGTCTACCAATATGACTTTAATGAATTCTTAAGTGTTCTAACATAAGCTTATGTGATGTTTGAATTTTACAGAAAGTCAAACCTTTGCATAAGAACACATTTTACCCCATAATGCATAAACTGGGTTCCTATTTCCCTTAGGAAGAAGACAAATGGGTTTATGTAGCATGTGATTTTAAATCCTTTTTTATTCTGTTAATCTCTAGCTGTGGAATTGTGATTGAAATGCAAAAATATGTATTTTCTGATAAGGCCCATTTTGTTTTAGAGACACAAAATGCTATAAAACATACACACTTTCTTCAGGTTTTTAAACTGATGATGGGAATTCCATAATCAGAACATGGCACAACCAATCCAGGTTAAGCGATAACCATTTTTCAAAAGAAAAAAACACAACCCTTTGAAGTGTTCTTAGAGTTATATCCTTATAATCCACACATGAGAAGATCGGTACTCTTAACAGCTCTGAATGCACACTCTTGAGCTGGCTCCAGATAAAAGCTAGCACTCCTATTTCTTTTCCAATATCTTCTGTGATTCCACTAGCAGTGAGGCACAGAACAGCACATTACCTCCACACGATTTCCCATCTTCCCCCAGTTTCTGGCCAGCTGGACATTTGCAGTGGTAGCTGCCAATGGTGTTACAGCACTGGTCCTGACATCCTCCATTCTCAGTGCTGCACTCGTTTACATCTGTCAGTAAAAAGATTAGGTGGTCAGTAAAAGGGACTGTGACCAGATTCTATATGCTTATTTAAGAACAATTGCATATGATTTTGGTTCTACAGAATGAGAAAGTCGCTGAGAAGTAAATAAGGGCCCTTCTGGTCATTGCTACTCCCATCTGTGTTACTGTGCCCCACAGTTCAACCCACAAGTGCAATGGGAGAAACTTTCCTCCTCTGCTTGAGTGCAAGCCGCAAAGTCAACCAGCATTCAAGTTAAGAGAGCAAGAAAACTGGGAGGAAGATGATTAAGCAACAGAAGGTAAGCAATATTTTGACTGTACAAATGGAAGCAGTTACTTCGTTTAGAGACACTCTGCAACACCAGTAGGGAAATACAGCTATTTTTTCCTCTCTTTTTTCTTTTTTTCATTTTTAAATCTAACTAGAATTGTCCAAAAGAAATACAGTTATGCTAAAAAAAATAAAAACAAGAAACAAAAAACAAGAAAGAATGAACATCCTTTATATGTACAAGAGAGATGAGAACCTTTCAACAGCGATCCTAGCTGCTAATGAGTAAGGTTTACCAAGGTTTGTTCTTCGAAGAACTTGAGATCAATTTTACTAGTTGGCTTAAGATTATGGTTAAAAATCAAAGAGTTAAAAGAAATTTTAAGGAAGGCTTCAGATTATTTAAAAACAAACAAACATACAAAGAAATCATGAAACATCAACATTTGCCAATATGTACTGGGACAAGCATAAGCTCAGAGACCGCATTACTCTACAGCTCTAAATTCAGCGCAACGTAATAAAACTTGCTTCATTCCCAGTGACACTGGAAAGCTACATTAAAAAATATTTGGTTGTGTCAAAGCTACACAACAAACCAAAGCTTATCTCACACAAAGCCAGCAAAGATGCTCTTGATTTGGTGATTTAGAGAAAATTTTCTGAAGAAAAACACTCGCACAACCCGAGATGCAAAAACAAACCGTACCAAAATAAGACATTCGTCTGTTCGCTTCTCAGCAAGAAGCTGGGAGGACATATGACAAGTGACAGATCTCAGTCCTGCTCCTCAAAGCACAGGAAGGCGGCACGGCAGCGCCGAGCATCGCGCATAGGGCTGGCGAAGCGGATGCGTTCTAAGTGATTTTACTCCTTCTGAATAACACACCTCTCAATATGCCTTGTGGTAATAAGCAGCGATAAGTTGCACAGTAACCCCACTCCACGTCCTCAGCATTAATAGTGCTGAAAAACGGTAAAAATCTCTTCTTTCTTTTGCAAACAAAGTTATGTGAGGAGCTCATGTTTTCTAGTTCAGTACACAGTACCACACAACCTCCTAGCATAAAATATTGACATAAATATTACATCACATGGTCTACTAAGCACAACCCAACTGATTAGCACCAATATCCAATTGGGAAAATACCAATATTTTCATCCAAAGCACTGAAAGTAAACCTTTCCAGATGAGTAATCATTATCCTCTTGATTTCACAACAATAACATACAAGGACATGTACGGTGCTGTTGCATATTAATGTACAAAATGTTTTTGCTCCTGATTGCAGCCCATTTCTATTTTCGATCGGGAATCTTCCTATTAAGCATTAAAACCTGTGACCCACCTGGACATTTTGCCCCATTAGCAGCACTTGCTGCCTGACTAACAAACTCCTCTTCTTCTACCTCTTTCTCATGCTGTGTCCATTATTTCTGCCCCGACTTTTTTTTTCTTCACTGCTTTATACACCAAATATCTACTGCTTTTTATATTATATGATTACGAATTTGTCAGAAAAAAGTAAAAAAGGGGGGGAAAGGAAAAAAAAAGGAAAGGAAAGATGACAACAACAATTCTGTCAAATGATAAATTTCTGTCTGCTTTCCATGTTCAATGTCACTCAAGGTTGCAAATATGTTTGCCTTTTGGATAGCAAGAAAAACGACAGAAAATTTCTGACATGTAACAAGTCTGCCAGGCTGGGGCTGACGAAAGTTCAATGTTATCAGGACTATCAATCCATCTGTAATGACATGCTGTAGGCACCTCAGAAAAATGAATGCAATGCTTTCTACCGCGATTTTTCACATTTATTTATAGATCTAATGTTGCAACACAAAAACATTATCCATGGGATGTGTTCCATGTGAGCTTTCAATCCTGTAATAGGAAGTCTTAAAGAAAAAAAAAAAGGAAATTAAAAAAAAGCAAACATCTGGATGTACTTAATATTAACTTGCATGTGACATCTGTCACACGTGGAGAAAAAAATCACACTGTATTTTAAATCAGCAGCATTGATAGATGGAGATCGTAGGCATATCCCTATGTCCCATACTACCAGTGTGAGGCACTACAGAACTGCCCTACGTACAAACGTATTTATTTGTTCAAAAATCTCAAATATTTGGTACCTTCACAGTAGAGGAGCATGTCTGTTTGTCTTGAAATGGATCATCTTTGCTCAAATAAATATACCTAGGAGCCATGTGCTGAACAGAGAAGAGCTGATCCCAGTAGCAATCTGCATTCCTGCTGGATGCCACCATGCCAAAATATCCCGTAGCAGAGCAAACCTGAAACATGCCCAGCTCCAGAGAAAAGAAACTTTCACCGAGGTTTTAAGTAAGTTGAGATGACTAAATTTTTCCCACAAATAAATACAAATTTTATATAAATGCAGGCATTGGACAAGTTTTTCATCAGTAATTCCGAATTTAGATCTAACTTAGGTGACCTGCGGTATTACTAACTCTGTGCCCTGCACACCTCTGCTGTGTATGGACTGCTGAGCCGCACAGAGTTCAGCATCTTCCACAGCAACGAGGCACAAAGCCTGCCCTGCCTGCAGGAAGGCTTGCTTGCTCAAGGTCTGCACCAGGCAGGGAAAGCCCTGCAAGCAGGGGCTGCTGCACTGCAGCAGGAAATCAATGTACTGAATGAGAGTGTAAGTATATCTAGTGCAACTTAAATGCTCCTATGTGAGTATCTTACGATAGACAAGTGCCTGGTACAAGCACAAAGGAGTACATTACCATGCATACTGCTGTTTGTTTCGTAAGTGTAACAGGCGAGTGCCTCCAAATTATAATGCACAGTTGACAACTTTTCATTTACAGATCTAAATAATTCTATTCCAGTTTTGAAAGAGCTAAGGATGCAGAGAATACGTAACTCCGCAAGGCTTTAGACACTGCTTTTAAAACTACAGCCCAGATGGTCTGCAACCAAAACCATATGTCTGAATAAATCCTGAAGCTTGGAAAAGTTGATTTGAACTTTAAAGGCCACTCTGTGCTGTAACATCGCGCAGTTCATGTGAATACAGACGCAACACAGCATTGTTACACACAGAGTAACACAATGCTCAGGCCCAGCTCCTGCATCTCTCTTTTTCTTCATTTCACGTAAGATCTATATAACAGCCGCCTTTGGACAGTAATTGTCTTGAAAACATAAATTACATCCATCACTTCCAGCGCAAACCATAAATTACCGCCTGAATGGAAAACAATGCTGCTCATTGTGATAGTCAGGAGCAGTTCTACACGTGTATTGATTAAGCACTCTTATGCTTTATTAGGTTTCCTTCCTCCACAAAGTCAATAACTGGAGGAATAGTTCTTGTGCTGTTATGAAGCATTGTAAATCTGAGCTGTTATTAACAAGCTCCTGATTAGCAGAGCAAACCTCTCTGAGTTTGGCAAAGACTTTTCTCCAGCCAGCTCTCAGAGAGCTCCCTTCATTGCTACCTTATCCCCTGGCAGCTGCTCAACCTGTGCTTCCACCAGTTAGCACCTCCTTTCACATCTTTTTTTTCCCTTTTTCAGAGAAAAATTACTGCTGCATGCATTCCTCTCCATCCCCCTGTCACATTCTTACACACAGAGAGCATCAACCACCCAATTTATCTGCTGTGCTCATGGCCCACCCTTCCCCAGAGAGGTGGATCTCTTGAAGGGTTTGCTTGCCTTTGTTACTGCATCATTAAGAAAAGTGACCTCAGGAAACCTTGATGCAAAACCAAAATAAATAAATAAATAAATAGATAGAACTCCTTGTTAGACATACCTCACCAGTATTAATTTTTTTCTTATTAAAATGATAGGCTGATGACTGAAAAGAACCAGGAGATGCATCGGTGCTTTGCCCTTGCACGCATCAAGAATAAGTCCTTTAAAATCAGAATAAAAACTGGTAAAAGGAGGGAAAAAAAACTACAAAACCAAGCTTAGAGTTTAAATAGCAAGTTAAAGAACAGTGTTAAAAAACCAAGGCACTGGCCAGGGCTGTTGTGCTGGGCTCAACCTGCCGTTAATCTGGTACAAGATCAGGAAATGTTCAGCGTGTGCTCTGAGATGGAGATGGCCTGCTCCAACACCTGCTTTCAGGACTAAATGCTGTAACCTGGCATTTAACAATCCTTCCAAAGCTTATCCTCCAAAACCGCATACACAGCTGGTCTCTTTCATTCTCTTTTTTCCTTCTCATGTTCCTAAGCTTCAATGCTATTTTGCAACAATAACTTCCAAACCAAATCATTTGGTGAAAAAAAAAAAATAAATACACTGCTTGGATTTTTTTTATTCCACTTTATGAAATCACCTTTAGCAGGAACAGCTACTTCCTAAAAATTAACTGCAGGACCTAGACCAAGATTTCTACACCAACAGGAACGACTACAATGAAAGGAAAAAAGCCCGTCAGTACAATGGAATCCTGTAATAGTACTCATTTTTAACTTCAATTTCACACACGAGGTATGAATAATGCAACTGAACATCCCAGAATACCTGAATTAAGCAACAACAGACTAACGACTGCTAATTGGATGTGATTGGAGATGATTGTGGAGCACGACTAGAGCTATGATTACAAACAGAGCACCCAGCCCAAACCGCGAGTAGCACTGCTGCAATTAAAGATATTTTATCAAATTAGACAAGAGTTTGCCTTCACCTGCTATGACAGTTACGAGCAAAACATAAAAGAAAGCCTAATTTGCTGTAATGTAGCTTTTCTTACAACAGAGCTCTTCTGAGACGGATTTCTTTCTGCTCAGACTTTTCATGCCACAAAATGGAGCCTTTTTAGAAAGAACGCAGGGCTCTGCAGTGACATCCTTAAAAGCCTTTGCTTTTGTCTGAAAACACAGTTGTGTTACAAATGCCTTCTCTTTGTGCTATATCTGACTTCCATTACCAACAAGCGGCAGCTATGTGCACGCAAACAGGAGAAAAGACTCTGAACTTTGGAGGTTTGATTTCACGACATAAGCTCTTATCTAACTTGCAGGCAGGTAAACATTCTGTGAAGATCATTTCCAAAGCAGTTATTATTATTGAGACTTCGGGAGCCGCACTGACTCAATTTCTGGCAGGAATTGAAGACACAAGTTAGGTGTTGGGTTCCAGCCAAGCCAAGCACTGGAGCCTATTGGGGAGCTCACCAAGAGCAACTTGACCCTAGGACAGTCTGGCAGCCTTCCACCCCTTGTTTCATGGGTAAGAAAATCAGGTTTTGATCAAAAATGAAGGCTGAGATGTTCACAGTATTTTTTTTTCTTTTTTTTTTTTTTTCCATTGAGCTGCCCAGCTTCCATCTTCTGTATCTCAAGAAAATTTACATGCAGAACTACTGCCTTACGCCCTCCTTCCCATTATTACCCATAAAATGGGTCATCAGACTGCAGTGGTATAGAAAAAGCAGATATGCTAGGTCATTGCTAAAAGCTTAGCATTTACATTTATTAATCTTAAGTGGTAAGAAGTAGTTAGTTTGACACACACACACACACACACACACACAAAATAATCAAGGCTATGTAAAGCCATTGGGGTTCTCAGGTCACAATGGCGGGAGTGTGACAACTGACATATATGTGGAAATAACCCAAGGGAAGCTACAGGTTAGCTAACACCAACATCTTCAGGAACAAACACAATCTCAGAGGTGAACAGCACTGACATCAAAGGAGCACGACAGGAATGCGAAGGCAGCTCGTGCTCAACCTCTATTTTCAAGAGATTTAAGATGTCACCTCCTGTGTAGAGCACCGCGACAGTTGAGCATGGAAGTAACAAAAGCAGAGATAAAGAGAACACTGTGCAGCAATTTCAGAAAGAAATAAATACTCTGGCTTCCAGGTAAAGCCTGTAACAATGGGTCAGAGCCAACCAGATCAGCAGTGGCACACACTGGGTGTTTAGATGCCTGCTATGCTGTTACTTCAGCATCCACGTATGGCAGCAAGCAGAGGAGGTAACAACAGAGTGGGGTGAGCTGAAAGCAACAGGATATGGGAGCAGTGAGTGGGGTCCTCTGAGAGCAGCTTCCTTGGAAAGGGAATTCCAAATAATAGAATGGAACTTTAAATCATGATTTTTTTTTGTTCCAGGAGAGGCAACAAGGAAAAATACTGTTATAAATGTAGAAAAGTATTCATTCCAGCTTTATCTCTCTCTTATTTTCGCTGTGTTCGGAAAAATAATGGATTGGCAGAAGCAAGTGCTCCGCTACTTCTTTCCAGTCCTACGAAATAATTGCAGGTCTGGACACTTCAGTTCACCTTGTATGCATGTAGGGAAGGGGACACAGTACAGGAAAAGGTGGCATACAAAGACCTTTCCAGAAAATGTTTGGGACCATTTGTTTCTTCTACCAAACAAAGAAGCTCCTGCCAGACAGAACAGCATATGAAGATACAGATATAACTGAAGCATGCAACAGGTGTATGCCTGGATTCTGGTTTAGAATTAGAATGATGATTGAGTTTTAACTGGAAAGTTCTATTTTCTTTTCTTCTCTTTTCTTAATAGTTGTCCTTGCCAGTCAATGTCTATCACTGGTAGGACAGGCTCTGCTCATCACTAGGGATTAGATCAGGCAGCAATGAATGACAACGCCTCTGCTTCTGCATTAAACATTTCTTTCTTCTTATTTCCTCCTGAATATTTCCTCTTGTCCTTTGTCTTTCATTATTAGGAGCCTTTCCTAAAATCTCCCCGTGTAGAATTACTCACTACCTTGTCAAATAACCTCTGCAAGCTACAGTTGTAAAGCCATCTCACTTTTTCCTACTATGGAAAATAACTTTTCTGTAATTATTCTCCTGAGTGGCTGGAACACGACCATACAACCAGGTCACCCCTTTAATAATGAGCATAAATGAGAACTCTTCATTTGGTCTGCACAGATGTATGTCGTTGCCACTTAGCTGTGCTCACTCACAGTGCCTTCTTGTAAAGGATCTGGCATGTCAAGGGCAAAAGAATCCACAGAAATAAAAACAAATGATTAAATCTTCATCAGTTTAATTTGTAAAGAAACCCCAGGGAAGTCATTATTCCCAGAGACCTCATTGCCTAATTTGTCTTCCAAATTCCTTTAGCTTATTTGGCACAAGTGGGTGCTCATTAGCTGTTACTCAGTGTTCCTGCAGGGCAGGTTTCTTAAGAGCAGCATTGTGGAGCACCTTGATGGAAAGCCACAGCTGCCTTGAATGTTTCTAAATGGGGGCTAAATATTCCAGAAATATCCAGAATCAGCAGTGAGGTGAGCATCCTTGTACTGAAAAGGAATCCCTGCTGAAGCATTCAAGCAGGACACCTGAGCCTGGTGATGGAGTTAAGCAAGACTGAAAACAAGCCATGTCCAAACCACTACCCTGATTTTTCCAGGGGTATAGCAAAAGAAATTCACATTTGTGCTCTCAGCAAAGCATCGGTGAGATGGTGCAAAACACTCACAGCTTCACAAATCCAGTTGGTCTCCTCACATGTGATCATTTTACACTTTTAAACATCCATTCCTCTACCCTTCTCCCTGCAAATGTTAGGCATGTTTTCACATTCCTGACTATTAAAAAGGGCTTACTGTTGTAAAATCTTAAATAATAGCACACAACTATCAAGTTACTGGTTTTAACATAGCCAGTTGTATTTTGTCAGCAGCAGTAAGGTCACAGTATTAAAGTTAATACTCTTAAGCAGAATATTTATTAGAAATATATTTAATATTCTTAAGATTTATTATAGATGTTCAACAAATTAAAAACAGACATCAAAGGGCAACAACTGCTTGGGGTGGAAAAAAAAAAATCAAAGCATGTCCATGCAGGCTGTGCAGAAATAAAACCATTCACACAGCATCTGTGTGCAGAGCATGCAACCTGGGCAAACAGAGGCATATTCCAGAGCCATGTATTATTTGGAGGCCTAGTCCTGCTCTCAGAAGATGATGAAATAAATCTATAACATGTTTACCTTCATCTTTCACTCATTCTTATGGGCCACTCAAAGCTTCTGATTTATCCCACTCTCTTCAAGCCAAATGCTGACAGCTCGCCAGCACGTGGAATACCAGTCGTACGATGCACATCAGAAGAAACCAATGCACAACAGCCTGCCCTGAGCCTCCCTCACACTGCACTGTGGGCTCTTTAGACCCAAAACCTCTCTTGCTGCATGCATCCATTCCTCCTAAACGTGAGCATCGGTGAATTTGATATTTCACATCCCACATTTGCGACTTCACCCTTCAGCTCCAATCAAAAAATAAATTCCTCACATTCAAACCAGCCTAATTACTGTTTTTGCATGGAAAAGACAGCCAAAATCGTTCTGACTCACAGAAGGAAAGTGTGATATATGAGAAGAGCACATTTAGTGTAATGTTATGGATGGTTCTGAAGATCTAGCTGGAAACAAGTTGCTCCTAACATTGTAGCAGTTGCCAACAGTCACCACCTAATCTTGCCTGAGAGACTGCAGTGACTGTTCAAAGGCAAAGGCTCTGGTATCTGAGGGGCCACACTCCGTTACTGATGGTAATGGTGAATTTTTACCAGCTGGAGAACATTCCTGGGATGGCACATTTTTATCACAAGGGATGGATCCACCACACAAGTCTCTACCTAGAAAAGTAACGCATTGTCCCCAGATCCTGACAGCTGGCCATGAGGATTTCTGAGGTCAGAACTGATGCATTATCCATCAAGTTGACTTACAATTGCTGGGTACTTCACCTTCCTCTGTACACTGTACTACCTCCTTGGCCCACTAGAAGCTTCATTATTGCCCCATCCAGAGGGAAGAGATATGGAGCTCTCTCTCCTCTAGTGTAGGAGACCAGCAAGTCCCTCCTGTGCAAATTGGCAGGTATGGGGGAATGATTGGCAGCTCTTTCTTTTCCCCTTTTCACAGCCATCCACTTCTGATTACAAGTTACAGACTGACCATCCAAAGTTTAGTGGGGTTTTCCTCCCAAATGCTGATGTATAACAATAAGGAGGGGGGGGGAAAGAATTATAAATTCTACCAAGGTCATTAATGTACAAAATGCAAATTGTCTCCCATTTGTCAAAGACCCTGGGGAAGTCTAGAGATAATTGAAATGATATATGAACAGAGGAGACTAACTGCTAATGGTCTGTATATCAATGAATCAATGTCATATTTATGAAGGGCTTTGGGAAATTATTTTAAATACTTCATCTATAGCTGAAGTTTAGCCTACTTTTTCTTTTTAATGCTGAAAAATTAATGATTAAGTTCAGTTTATAGTTACACAACTGTAAACCTACAGTAATTTAGGTTCAGTAGCTAGATATTGAAAAACTACTGAAGTTTGTGCCAGAAGCGACCAATCTCTTCTATTACCATGGATTATGGTATAACTAAGAGCAATATACATTTCAGAAAGAATCAAATATAGGATCAGCCCTCACTCTCTCGGCATTCAAACTCATTTTTTTTTTCCTGTGCATTTCCATTCCTCCAGAATTTTAATAAATTGGAAGAACAGGGAATATACCAATTATTCTCCTGCTTCTCTTTCTCTCGACTTTTAATTACAGAGTGAAATGCAGAGACTATGCTGGTGCATTTATGGGATACTGACCAAAAGGGGAGAGGGGAACAGGAGAAAGAAATGTCTCCTTTGCAACCAAAAGTGAAGTAAATCTTGGAGGCAGTCTTGGTGTGGGGGCAAAACAAGCCAGATATCCTCTTCAGAGGAAGAAATAACAAAAATGAAGGCATGGCTCTGCTCAGCCTTCTCCTAGCTATGGGGAGAAGTTTGTTCCCCCTGTACTTTTCTGCTTTCTTTCCCATACAACAAACAGGAAGATTTCAAAGGAAAGAAAACCAGCTAAACTCCAAGCTTTCTACCAAAAAAATCATTTTACTAGCAGAAAACCCTGTAATATCCAATTTAAGTGGCAAACAGCAGTATGCTGAAACAGGTAGGCTCAGTGCAGGATTACCTGAATGACAGTCCCCTTCATCCCCTTTCTCACTGAATGAAATCATGAGGGAGAATAGGGAAAAGAGGGAAGTTTGCACAAACAGTCTAGGATTGGGAGGGATTTGTTTCATCTGAAAACGGGGCCACAATAGCTCAGCTCATTAAAATGTACAACTAAGCTGGAAATTACATCTGGATTTCTTCAGAATCTGAGTAATATACATAGAACTGATTCTCTCATGACATGAGAGGCAATAGCACACAAGCAGATGAACGCGATTGTCAGCAAAATACTGCTGTCAAGATACCTAGGTAACATGCATTGCAGGTACAAAGCTCACACTCAGTTTTTTTAGTCATTACAGCAAAAAACGTACAAAAAGAATTGGGCAATCCCATTGAGAGTTCCCAGGGGTTGGAACTGGTCTTCATGATTACACAATAGCACTGGGGAGGTGCTGAGGATCCGAGCCCTTGAGGTAACAACAAATCCTGAAGGAAAACTGATGAGTACTCAAGAATAATGCAAAAACAACCCTACAAATCCACCCATTGAGAACCAGCACTGGACATATTCTTCTCATATAGACTTCTGAACAAACACCCCAGAGGTTAATATTACTGGGTAGAATGAAATTCTCAGTACCTATTTTCTCAAAGAAAGGGGATGGGGGGAAGGGGGGGAAGTAGCTAAGAGCACAAATGAAATAAGGCATCTCAAAAATCAAGAGATTCATGTGAAGAAACTGTGGTTTGGTTGGAAAAGTACATAAAAATATCTGCCAAAAATACCTGCCTTTTCTCCCTTTCATCACTCTTTAAATCTTCATTTCTCTATCAGTCTTCCTTTGCATGAGCTCAAATTAACCACTCTAAAAACAGTAATACGACATCTTGCCTCAGTTAAATGAAGACATTTTTCTCCTTTCACCTATCTTTATGCATTCACTGATGAGCAAGCAGGAAGAAAAATGCCTGGACAGAATAAAAGCTCCAACAAAAAACTAAAGTTGAGTTTTTAGAAAAATCTCCAACTTCCCAACAAGACGAGCACCACATTTTCCCTCTGAGCACCTCAACACCACTGCTTTCCAAGCATAGCTTCAAGGAGACACCAAGGGAGGGACAAACTGTCTTTTATGGATTTTCAGGGAACAGGAACATCAGCCCTCCATCTCTGTGGGCTCTGGTGCTGTGCAATCACAGAAGTCACTCACTCACCACATAGGTGTACAACGAGGCTCCATTAATTTCTCTCTGTGAAGTGCTGTCTTGTCCCTCTCATTGTTGTGGTAGCTTACTAAGCAGCCAATTAATAATACATTCTATCCTTCCATTACTTGAAGGATACTTGTTCTGCCAGATATTCATATTTCATTCATTCAAAAAAATGAAAAAGATAATTCACAAGAATTAATGATACAGTACATGTTAACTGATCGGTTGGCTCTGCCTGAGATCACTATTAGAGCACTATATGAGAGTGGTGAGGTGCTGGAACAGCTGCCCAGAGGGGTTACGGATGCCCAGTCCATCCCTGGAGGTGTTCAAGGCCAGGTTGGATGGGACCCTGGGCAGCCTGGTCTGGTATTAAACGTGGAGGTTGGTGGCCCTGCCTGTGGCAGGGGGGTTGAAACTTGAAGATCCTTGAGGTCCCTTCCAACCCAAGCCATCTTATGATTCTACTTGCTGGGAACACAGTTTGTAAGTGGCTTTTCAGGGACATAATTATTTGCAATGTTTCAGTACACTTCTATTTGTGTTTTTGCTGTTTTATCCACATGTCTCTCATGAAGTCTTAAGCGAAAGCTGGTTACCTGCCATTGACTGCCATGTGCATTCACAGAAGGAAGCAGGAGTGCATCTCTCTTGTGACACGTCCTCATTACTGGCCAAAATTCCCCTCTTAACTGAGTCATACTGCTTCTGCTCAGGGAGTCTAGCTGAAACCTTGAGATAAATTTGCCCCTATGTAAAGTTTTACTCCAATCAGATCTTCCATTGTCTTTCTTATTTCATTAAAATTTTGAGTTATATATACAAACTGTTCATTATAAACATTCATTCTGGAAATACTGCAAACCCAAAAGATGTCACAGTCATTTCTTCTACAGCTTTTCTTTTTGTAGGTGACATTCATATTGCAGAATAATTTAGACAGTAATTTAATCACAGGGTTTAGAGGTCCAGCAAATGTTACATTTACATAATGTCAGTCTTTCAGCAGATAATTTGGTCCTTTGCATGTGTTAAAAGACGACACGGCTTGTTAAGATCTTGTTAGTATGTTTAACCCAACAGATGAATGGCTGGTTTGTTAATCTGCCATATATTTCTAATTTTCCTAAGAATGATTAGAAAATTCTATTTCGAGTAAATTCGTGAGCTCTTTCATTCCACCAGAGTGACAAATCAAAAAGATTATTAAATCTTGGGATCTAGAAATCTCCATAAAACAGTCACAATTCTGCTACACAGCACAAAGCAAAATGTCCCTTACATAAATATTAAAATAGTTATTATTTTACTTATGCTTACATTAAGCACATTTGACCTAAAGCACTAAAGTGTGCCACAAACATTATTTATTTAATATTTTCATAAGGATGTATGGTTATTCAATTGTTTGAAAATCTATTTTTTTTTTATTTTCCATGTCAAACGCTGCTAAGGAAATAGAGGAAAAATTATTTAGTTTTAAAAACAGCATGACTGTACAAGTGATTTTCAAAAAGCACTACTGTGTGTTCAGACTTAGAAGAGCAATAACCTGGTCAGTCAAACTGCATCTCAAGAGCTTTGACAGCAAATACCTGTAGTTAGAACTGCTTAGCTTTTTTTGTTGGCTTATTCTTGTTTGTTTTCAAGTTGCCTGTTGTATCCTTGCTATTTAGAAGACTAGAATTTGCAGTAGAAAAACTGCTGTGTTACTCAGTCAGCCTATACCAGTGGAGGATGCTTTCCACTGCCTCCCTTGCCTGGCAGTAAATGTGCTATAGCTGATTGCAGACAAAATCAATAAGCCAAAAATTACACCAGCAGCTGATAGCACGTTTGGTCATTTACTTGTATCTTGGAGCAATTTCACCACTCTTTAAAACAGAAGGGTGTTTACCTAGAGGACAAATTCATACAGCTTGCTATCAGTGAATTATGTAACACTCATCCAGAGCTAGGGATTGAAATGAACTGCAGAACTGAGTAGAACAATGCAAGAAGGGAGTCCCTCCTTATTCTCCTTAATCCACTCAGTTGGCCATTTTCTACTCCTATCTTTACTCCGCAGAGAAACATTCGCTTTTCCTCCTGGCATAAGATTTTGACATGACCATATTGCATGTTTTAAACAACTTTGTCTCTTCCCATCGTACACTGATAGAAGTACCATACCAATATGGAGGAAGTGGCAGTCTCACCTCCTTACAGCATTTCAGAGATACAGCTCTAGCCCTTACTGAACGATGGATAACACACCTAATGTGAGTTGTGATGCAATGGATAGTCTGAGGGAGGGCAGAGAGACTACATCTGTTTTCCAATACAAATTATGAAAACAGTGCTCAAAATTCCACAAGTCACTATTTTGCAATCTGTTTCAATTAAGAATTATTTTCATTTAATACAGCAACTGAATGGAATTTTCAATTCATTGTTTTTTAAAAGTAAATCTGAACACCACTTCTGTTATGGTGAATTTGGGCTCAAAACCTCAAGGAAAATAAGGAAACCCTGTCCCTTCAAAGCCTAATAAAATTGTGTACCATCTTAAACAAAACTGGAATTGACTTTATTTCCAGGAATTGGATGAAGACAAAGATTTAAAACCATCAGAGTTAACTAACAGATTTAATTACCACTGTGGTTAAAAAAAAAAAAGATTATTTTTTATTAACACCTGAACACTGTGTGTTTCAAATTTAGAATTAAGGCAATAAGAAATGCACTGATAAGCTTGTCATCTGAGTGATACAAGTCTAGGCTCATAACATGTTCTTTACTCATTCCTTAGCCTAGTTTGAATTACAGCACAAAGCTTGGATGATCCAATACTACGTATTTCCTTACTTAGTTCCTAAATCCTTAGACAGTTTAAGGAAGTAGACTAACAAGGAAAGGCCAAATTTTCTTCAGTCAGACAGTCAATCAAGTTGACCCCTTTATCAGATAGACCGGCAAAGAAATTCTGACTTGTGGGTCTGTACAAGGGACAAGTTGAAGATGTATATATTAAAGCTGTCCAGAAGTAAAGGTGTATCACAATCAAATCCTATCCACTTAATGGAGTCATAAGTAAAAACTCATTTACAAATCCAAAACAAAACCAGACCCTTATACAAGGAAAGCAGAGAAAAGCCATAGAACTTACTCCAAAATGATCTCATCACTGACATTTCTTTGCTCATGAACAAGAATCTGAAAAGAGAACCAGCTCTGTGAAGAACGCATGTCGCTTCTATTTAATATTAAAGCTATTATAAGCATATCAGTGGCTTCTTTAATTCCTGTATTTCCTACCTAGATCACCATAAAAATCTATTCCTGAAATCCATATTCTCATCCAATCACTGTTGAATACATTCCTTCCCTGAAGAAAGATAAAAGTTGTGATTTTACTGCAAATGAAATAAGAACCAATTCAGAACCCCTTAATGTTTCTGAAGCAGTGTGTCTTGGGGAATTGCTCAAGTTTCAAATATCTTTTTAGGATGGGCAGCAGCAAGTACATCCTTCACTGACAGCCATCAATGAGCTTAATTCAAAATAAAAGTCTGAATCAGGATGAAAGTGTACAGGGAGTACACTGACAAATTGGAGAAGAAAATAAAATCTCAAAGGGTCAGACTTCCTTCGTGGTGAATATATAGTGAATAGGGACACATAGAATGCTCCAACTTATATCTTAACCCTTATGAAGCCACAAAAGATTAAGATGTGAATTTCATGCAATGTATACATATTCCTTACTGCACGCTGACACCTCACAATGTGGAATGTTAGGAAGTATTTTACCAATCTTATTTTTCAAACAAACTTCATTCAGCACTGGGAATGTTGAACTCCTTTGGTTTCAATTACTAATGCTAGGCCTGGGATGGGTGACAGCAATCCCCCAGAACCAGGTGATGCACGTCACTTGTCTGCTTTTCCTGGGAGACCCTCGATTACAAATAACCATCAACTGGCACCAAAACAAACCTTGGATAATCTTCGATAGCATTGCTCACCTTTCTCTTGCTGTAAGTCACGCAGTTCAGAACGAAACAAAGCCTTTAAGATATGGATGCTCTTCACACACACAGGTTACACATTTAATTTCCAACTTACTGGAGCCTTCAAACTCAGCAAAAGGAAGAAAGCAAGATCACCAAAATAATTGGAGAGAACTAAAGTTAGACAGTAGAGTAGTGACAGAAACCTCAGAAGAGATCACACAGATGTTTCCTGATCCTAAGCATAAACTATCTGCAGTCACAACTAGTAAGCAATTAATTGATTGGTCAGATTACATCCTCGTGCAAAAGGGAAATACTTAAGTGACTCAGAGTGCAAACATCTCAGCTGCTTCCACAGCCACACACAAGGCACATGAGACCCTGGGATGGTAAAGTCTCAAAAATGTCAGCCTCAAATGGGCAAGGAGACAAAAAAGAGATCTGAGATTTAATTAGGCCATGACTTTATTAATCTATTTCTTAAGGGAAGCAGTGGTGATAACTCGCATGTTGTAAACCATGATTCATTTTTTAATCATTTCTGTCTGGTAAAGAGCTGTGTCAATATTTCCTTCCCTCCTATTCCACACAGCCAAATTCCTCTGAGTGATACCAAAGGGATGTGTGTGAGGGGATATTTTACTGCTATTAGTCTCACGTTGTACTCCACTTTTTTATTATTTTAAGGACAACCTCAATTCCATGGGGAAAAGTCCTTGCCCAGGCAACACGCAGTTATGACATTTTAGTTCACCTACTTCTCCTGGATCGCAGATGAGCATGGAGATAATTAGCAGTTCCACTGAAGAATTTCCCCATCGGGAAGGTTGACATTAATACCTTTAACTCCACATCAAATACAATCTATTCAGTGGGCAATTATCTATTTGCATCACCCTTGTTGCCTTCTGGGCTTGTTACCACCTGGAGGATGGCGTTCCAGTAAATCCCAAAAAATCCACCACATGCATCCTCTTGTCAGATCCCAGGAGAATTTAGTTTACATGGTGAATAAATGCTTTGTTGAGCTCTTTTTGGCAGGTATTAACCCATCCAGCCTTGCACTGGCCATTCAGGAATTGCTTTGCCTTTGAGGAACAGTTGCTCATTTCCAGGGAAATTGCCTGTCCATTTGAAGACCCAGCACACAGTTGCTCTCACTATATATGTTTAATACAATTCTACAACCCAAGATATATTCAGATAAAGATATGCCAAGCAACTGTTATGGTATTTACAACCTTTGGGCCAAATATTCTGCAGGCATTCTCTACAGACTTCAGAGTTACACCACAAGAGAATACGTTAATTGTCTGGCTAAGAGCACTAAAGAAAAGTTCTTGTTATTGTTGTTGGAAACCAAATGACAAGCAATTCATTACTGCACTGTAATGCAATGTAATTTATTGGTTGATTTGCTGTGAGGGATTTTAGCTACATACTAATACACATACTATAAAAAGAATGCAAATTCAGTAATGCAAGACCAAATGAATGAGAAGTAACATTTTCTCACAGTTTGCAAGAAATTAACCTTTAACGTTTTTCCTGTGCCTTGGGAACAGCACTTGGCCAAAAGCTCTTGCAGTAATAAAGCAGTGACCCACAGCAAAGAATAAATGTCAAAGTGAAATGATAACAGCAAGCCTACTTACCAGAAAGTGGTAATTTATAAGATTTTAATTTGAGATTATCGTGGGGGGTCAGCCTTATCAACTAATTCAGAATGTAGGTCACAATTATAGCCCTTGAAGTGTAGTTCTGCTCTGAAATGTGACTGTAGAAATGGCATGTTTATTATTTCTAAATGATTTCTTTATCAGATATGTTGAGTTTACAAGTAAAATGGTAATGGAACTTGTTTGCTTTTCACTTTCTCCAAATTTTACACTTCTGTAGCTCACTAATTTCAGTAGTTACTTCTGATACATTACCCTAAAAGGGAAATCAGACCCCCTACTTCTCACTTTCCTATTTCAAGTTCTGCAGAGCCAAATTACATCCTAGTTACTTTCTGCATCACCAAAAGCTTTCAACAAATTTGCACATATCTAAGCCAGCTGGAATTCAAAGCAGGACTTCTCTTGATAATAGGGATAAAAATTGCAACCCACCTTTCACTGGAGGCAAATTCCTTGGGCAGTACCAATCAGCAGCTCCCCATCAATGTACCAACACCATACCATCTCTCCCTGAAGTTTTCTTTGTATCTTTGTAGATTCTCCAAGCTCAATGATAGGAGGAAAAAGGACATTTAACAGGTTTCACCCTACCCAAGCTCTCAACTGTGAAGTGCTAATAAGGCACTAATACCAATCTACAGCAGATCACTACAATAGCTGGAAGCCAACCTTTGTTTAGTCCTGAACCATACTTTAAATAAAATGGCCAAGGAAGAAGAAAAGACCTGCCAAGCAGGTTTCTTGCCTTATGTCATAACATTATGCTCGTGTGAGCTCCCAGTTCCAGGTGGATGGATGTTACACAGTGTAATTGCTCGTTACTCCCAGCTGCTCAGACTATTTTCAGGGATGCATTTGGGCCAGCTCTCAGCTGATTTACAGAGAAACAAAATTAATTCCAATGGGGCAACAAAATGAAATCAAAGACATTTGCTCCACCTGTGCCCATGTAGAGGTACAGAGACAGCAATTTGTTTATGAGCAAAAGGGACCTTACCTGTCAGTAAGAAACAGCAAGTTCATTCAATGCTGCTGATGCCATGAAGTCCCATCCAGACAGTTATGTCTTGAGATGTTGTATCTACTGTCATTTCTTTTTTCTCTAAACTATAAGGAAAGAGGCTAAAAAAGCCCTTGTCCCTCTTTTTGGTGGAACAAACTGTAAACAGGGAATAAGCTAATTCAGAACAACAGGCTTATTTCCCTTTCCATTACACAACCTAGAATCAGAGTGTAAGTAGATCAGACCTGGACATAGGGCAATTGAGAAGATGATGCATCTGACTTCAAAACATGGTCATGTTCTGGTGTTTTCACATCGCCAATGTTATTTAATAATTTTATCCAATAATTGTAAACATTTCCTCAGTAATTCCATCTTCTGATATTCCTCCTCTGCCATAACTTTCTCTAAGCTGTTATATATATGTATGAAGTTATATATATATGAGGTTGTATATATAACTTCATTTTGTCATGCAAATACACACTCATAGCAGACTGTAATCTGTATTTGTCTGTCCTAAAAATTGCCATAGGCTAAGAAAAACACTAATGCACAGATTTCATGGGGTTAATGAACTTTACTATACCAAAAAGTACAAACCTGCCAATACTTCAAAATACTTTGTGATTGATCTCATCTTGTCTGAGAAATATTACCAAGAGAGGGAATGACCGAGCAATTATATAGACTGAAGGGTTGATGGCATTGTCTGGTGGTGACAGCTGAACAAAAGACAGCATAATGTTAAATATAATACCTTTCATTACAAAAAGGGAGGGGGTGGGTGTCAAGAAATTATTCGTTGCAGACAATTTGTTGCTCAATGGCCTGAAGCAATACCAAGGGCTGTTAGAGCTGATGTGACAGTCCTTAACTGCAGTAACAATCTACACGTTGGGATTAATGCTATCATCAAATTCATGCAACGGCTTATAACTCCAAGTATTGGCAGAAATAACCAATTTTCTGTCTCTTGGAAGGCAGAAATATCTTACGTTAGGTAAACTGTAATTCAAAAGCAAGGGAAGAAAAATCCTGCCCCCCAGATGAATAGGTTTCACGTATTATAGTATGTGTGTTTGAAAATATATAATTACATGTCAGGAAAGAGACCAAGAAGTAATGCACTGAAAACACCTTTCTGCTCTTTTCTCCCAGGTTGAGTCAGAGTTCAGACAACCTTTTAAGGCTGATGCAGATGGCTCAGCAGACACAGAAGACTAAGCCTGCCTTAGGGAGGCCTGGCAGGACGTGCTTGATGACAAATTCACATGAAATGATTGGAGGTCTTCCAGAGTGAACAGATATTTTGTCTAATAACCTACCAATGTAAACAATGTGAAATACCCAGCCTCTTCAGTGGTGTCTATCTCATCAGAGCTTCAATGGACAGCAGTCCAAATCCCTTGAAAAACTAACTAGGAAAATCAGAATGTGGACAGAGTATCAAAATGAGCCTAAATTCAGACTTAATAGATACTGCTTATTATTCAAAGCTTTTAAGAAATTCCAGCGGGGTGCCAATTCCCACAATAGCAAGCTATCTCATTAAATTTTGAACATGTAACTTTTGGTCCAGACTGCAAAAAACTCAAAATAGTTTCTCTCTCCGAGTCATCTACCGCGCTGGAGTTTCCAGATGGCTCTAAAAAGGCTGCAAGTTCAGGAGTAGCAAGAGCTTGATTCCTCTTAGAACGGATTACCTTTTCTTACAAAAGATCAGAAAGGTTTAATTAATATTAGAACGATCTTGTAAGTTCACCCACCCAATAAGAACGTTGAAATGAAAGCACAATATGTTTCAATTGACATTGGGACATTGGAATATTTTATACTCTTGCTTTCACTAGAGAACAGAAAGGGAGTCGGCAGCTGTTGCACCATTTGATGTTATCCCTACTCCCTCCTTGGCCAGGGTTTGCACCACTCTTCTGTTTGTGACTGGGGCATCTACACAGTGCTGAGATATGAGAAAAGCAAAACAAAACAAAACAAAAATGTGCTCTTTTTTTTCCTTTTGCTACTGTAATTTGAAAAAAGAAAAAACAAGCACAAAAAAACCAGATATTTTAAGCAGAAAACTTTCAGAAAATACAGAGGCCTTTTGACATTTCAGTGATTTGTGTATCATCATCTCGCTGCCTTCTTCTTATTAAGAGGCTACATTACTCTTGCAAACCAGCGATGAGTGTGGAAGTATTTATTATCATCTATATTTTCGGTGCAGATCATCAAAATTTGCTGAGAATTGTCTGTGTGCAGAAAGGGCGAAAGCAAAATGTAATTATTACCGTTGGATCTATTTATTTCAGAAGCTGGACACAAGTCATTGCCATGACATTTTCATTTTCCTGGATACACAACTGTATTGTAATCTCATTTACACTGGTGTAACTGCAGGAGGATCAGTGAGCTTTCCCCCATTTACATTGCAGTAAGTAACAGCAGGAATCAGGCCTGTAACTCTTAATCGCTAATTCTCGTTCACCTCTTGCATGCAACAGTAGCTGTCAAAAAGCTTTTGGAAAGCTGTCAATCTCTGGTAAGAGATAAAATCTTGATTAATAAAAATAATTTAAAGCTGAGTTTGTTCTATTGGAAAGAGAGGTCATTGGCACTATAGTGTCAAGAAGCCAATATGTTTCAAACACGTGGTATTCTTAGGGGAAATCAAAGCAAAGTCTGCACAAAGCCTCCTGCCAAGTGAGCTAACAACTCCATTTAACAAAACACAATCACCCCAATGCTTGGAAGAACTCCTTCCCTAACAAACAAAAAATGAGGCAAAATGAAGGCCAAAATAAAATTATTTATGTGATCAAAATCAGAAGCAAAGATGGAAATGGTACACTTTGAACAGGGGAGATGGGAGCAAAGGAAGGGGAGTTTAAGAAGAAAAATGGAAATGATCAGCAACAAAAATTCAGTTCTCCAATCTTCTGTTCAGTCATTCCATGATTTCCATAGAGGCTGCTTAACAGACTTGAGTCTACAGACCTGCTCAACCTGAGAGACTCAAAAGAAAGACTCTGTAGAAGTTCAAAGGACTGTACTCAGCCTGATTGTCCCTTTGTTTGCATCCATCCTGTGTATGGGTGCTCTCTGAGACCAGCTCTTTGACTAACACTATTATTGCTTTGAGAGCATCCAGTGACTCAGTGCAAGAGTCACAATCATGAGGTTACTCCATCTGTACGTGCACATCTGCCAGACACCACTGGGCTTGCCAACTTTCTCATTTTGAAAACCTTTCACCTCCAAAAAACCCAAAAACAACCGCTGTCAGAGGGCATTCCCATACAGGATAAACATGCTTTTATGGATGCTAAATATCCTTTCCACCTCTGATTAGGGCTTCAATGGATTGCAATTGCAAGTGATTCAAGTCACTGGGTCGCCTTCAGCTACCTCCCGCGAAGCTGGGAGAGCACATCCCTTAATTCTGTGGTTGAAAACTGAAATGCCTTTGCATCAAATTTCCCTTATTCAAGTTACTACATGATACACCTAAGAAGAAATAGAAGCCAAGACATGCTTCCATTAATATGAGTGTGTGTATATGTAGCAGATAAACTAACTAGCTACATCACAATATGCACTGGAGATGAAACCAAAGCAAATGCCAGCATGATATATTGTGTCAGTAACATCAAAGGAGAACGGGAGGGGAAGCGAGTGTGAAAATCAAATACAGTGCTTGGGAAAGAAAGCTAATTTTGAGTTTGATGTGCACGAGTGACACTCATTAAAAATTGACGAGTGCATGTTGGAGGATGCCACCTGGGATTATGCAACTGCTAATTAACATTTAACACCATTTTCTAACCTTATAAAATATTCTTAGCCTGCTGAAGGCTTCTTCATAACAAGCACACTAGAAAAAAAAACAACGCCCAGCACCTAGCAACAACAAATCGAATGGGAAAACTTTATAAACTTTATGAAGCAATGCAGGATTCGTGAGGGGCTTGCTTAAAGGGGCATTGCCAAGCCAAGTACAGCCCATTAATTGCTGCAAATATGTCTCTGACTCTTTTCTTCCCCACCTGGGGCACAGAGGAGCAAAGGGGTGCATGGTGCTTGCAGCTACCTTTGGGTGATCTTCCAGCAGCCGTGTCTCCCAGCTGCAATCTCCCTTGAGATTTGGCATGAGCAGCATGAGAGCTGGTGTTCTTACCCCAAAATCTGCTGCCTGGATTCACATCAGTGCCTGGTTCCTGGTCCTGGTGGGGATGTGGATTCCAAGGCACCAACATTTGTTCTTGCTTTAAGTTCACGTTACTAGGGCTCCCAAACCAGTAAATTTTAGAACTGGGGTAGAATACAGTGGAAAAGAGAGTAACTGAGAAGAGCAGAGGAAAGCAGGAATAAGAGTAGACAGAAAATAGATAAGATGACCACAAAACCTGGGCCTGGCGGGATGGATCATGGCAGCAGGATGAAGGGGAAGCATCTGCTGATTCAGCGCCAAGCGTAAGGAGTCTGGGAACTTGCACTCCAGAGAATTTTAAACAATGAAGCCCAATGCAAAAAAAAAAAAAGTTTATAGATGACATTTGGTTTGGGCTATTTATACTGTGCGTTTACATTGCATGTTTCGTAGTTTCAACAAAGAAAGGAGACCAGATGGACAACCCAAACAGACTTGCTTTTACGCTGCACAACGTGAGGGTGTCTCAGAGGGTCTCCCTGCAGGAAGGACAATTTGATTCTCTGCAGCTTGAGACTTTTGTATAAACCCAGGAGCCTCCAGGCTTTAATGTGCCTCCAAAGGAAAGTGGTTCTGTAAAAGATAAACATCATTTGCTGTATGTGTACACAGTAACTTTATGAAAAAAGATGGCCCCATGATAGATGTGGACCCAACTGCAGAGTAATGACATATGTAAAGAGATTTTAATTAATGCATTGGTATTCATACTGCATGCCCCAGAGGATTCTTGGGTCTTTCTTCACGTGCCTCCAGATGAGCGTGCTAATTGCATGGTTAAATGCTTTCCACTTAAGCAGCACAAAATTTCTCCCTCTTTTCACTGGGAAAAGATGATGGTTAGCCCTCACCAACAATTCTTCACCAAAACAAAAATCTTTGAATGGAGTTTTAATCTAAAATGGAGTCATACTTCCAGCACTTTCAGATTTGCTGTAGTTACCTATGGTTCATAAGTTTCACAGATAATAATAGCTGTTAACATAATGTAATTTTAATATCTCCCTACCCAAAATTTATGATGTATTATCTGACAGTCAATAATAATCAACATCTCCTCTGGCATTTCCATCATAGAGCAGTATGCAGAGCAGGACACTACTACACATCCAAACTTAAAGGGCTCCTGTGTGCACACAAGGGCAGATCTGCTCTCTTAATAGTGTTGAAAGAGGCACCAGCATACCAAAGAAAAATGAAGAATGCCAAACGTGTTCTCCTGGTAAATAGAAACATATTCCTTTTATTAGGCCCAATTCAAAGAACCACCTACTGTATAATCAGAAATGGTTTCCCAAGCTAAACCAGAGCACTTGTTCAGAACCAGTGCTGTGTGCCAGGACGGGCATCCATGTGCACATCTGAGTGGCACTGCACTCAGCTTTGGGTGTACAAAACACGTACTGCACTGCCTTCATCCCAGTGAACTGCAAAATCCACACTGAGGTAATGTGGAAGGTAGAGAATGAACTTGGTTTTTTCTGTGTTTTGAAAGGATTGTCTTTTACCATTATCATTGTTTTAAAAAGTTAAAAAAGCATTTCTGAAATGGCCCGTTTGAAATGTAAAAATATACTTTCACATAAAGAGATACTTATTTTGCAGAAAGCCCAGAGAGATAAAGCGCTCTGATTGCCGTGAACTGTCAACTTCACAGGAGAAAAAAGATCAAACACAGACTTTAAAATCTGCCCAAAGCCTCTAACCCTTAAGCTAAGAAAAGAAAAACAGTAAATCAGCTTTAAAAATATAGTACGGAAAACCGTATATTCCTAGAAGAACATGTATCTGAAAATTATTACACCACAATATGAAGAAAAAAAAATAAAGACTCTATCTTATATGCCAGAAGGAAATTGAGCAATTAAAAAAAGAAACAGGCTTGAAAAGCCTATTCCAATAATGGGGGAGTAGGTTATTTTCATTGCCGGCATGCAAATCAGGAAGGATAAAGATAAATGGCATACATAAATGAAAATTTTTCTTCTTTTAAAGGAAAAAAAAAAAAACAAAATTTCTTCACCAGAGCCTTCCAATGTATGAATTTTCTGTTTATATCACAGTATCATTTTGGAGTTTTTCTTATTTCTAAGCATTTTAGATTAAAAAGATGTTGATGGTGACTTTTGGGGCATACTCAGAGCAGGTGGCTTGTTTTAAGATTATTGTTAACAACTGGTCATATAAAAGAGGCTTATGTTTGTCTACACTTCCTTTATCCATATGCTTCTGTGTACCTGAAGGCAAATCAAAATCAAAGCTCCAGACTTCAAATGCTCTTTATGTAGCAAAGTGCTGATTACTCCGTCCAGCCCATTGGCCAGGTGTTTTGAAGAACACCAAATCTGAGATGTATTAGAGTAATTGAAAGCAGAACCTACACGGACAAACACAATCAGATTCACTACCAGGAGAAATAGTACCGTGGATTTGCTGTATTTCTCCTCAATGGCACTGGACAAGCTGCTCCGGCTCTGGTTGTTTCCTGCCAGCTTTACCCTGATTCACCTGCAATTCATAAGAGCAGCATTCTTTGGAAATTTCCATTCTAATATGACAAATGGAAATTTGGGTATGTTCCCAGCTGTGGTGAATGAAAACTCGATAGGTTTGTCCAGCATGCTTAAGCAATGAAGACTTTTATGTAGGGAAGATGAAAAGAACTTACAGTCATTGCTGTATTTCTTGTTATATTTGAAGGGATGTGTATAAAGCCAGAATTCAAAAATGGAAACCTAGTTGGAATCTTCTATTCTTTGAGAAAAAGTAGGGACAGCACAAAAAATGTGATTCCTTTCCTCCTCCAAAACTAGAGTAATAGTAAAATTTTTAAAAAGGATGAATTTATAAGTAATAGGCTAGACACAGTTGTGAAACAAAATTCCCTTTTTCTTCATGAAGATGCTAAAGTCAACGAAGTCGAGGTGCTTTGCATTTACCTTGTGCAGCAGGCATATATGTCATTTTGTTTTTAGCTGCCGTGCTACAAACCCTCTCTCTGATTTATGACCAGTGCAATAACCAGGGAGGTGAGAGCTTACACCCCTCACCAACAAAAAGCGAGCGTGATGTTTGTGAATGCAGAGATAGCCAACGCTGACGACAGCCACACAGCCCCTGAAACCAAGTATGGGTCGCCTGCCAGTTGTCCTACGAGGTCTTACCCACCCTTGATTTCTGGAGCCATGGGGCAGCTCTGGTGGAGTGCTGCTCCCTACAGCACCCAACACATGAGGATGGTGACAAGAGCGACGTCTGTCTGCACCAACTTCTTACAGATTGATTATAAAACAAAGGGGTTTTGGCCAAGAAACACGTATGCCTGATCTAATGACATATTTCCTGCACAACGTTTCTCTTATGTCATTGGTACCATCTCCACTGCACTTTATTGGGACTAATAAACATTCCACACTTACTCTGCAATGTATTTTCTCCCTGCAAGACAGCCTATTTTCTATTAGCATCTAAACTGCACACTTGCCAGTCAGGCTAACCTCATCAATCTTGTCCAAGGCAGAGGTGCTCGTACCCTCTCACAATATTTCTAGGATTGTACTTTTAAGATATTCACCCATTTATTACTCAGAAATGTTGAAGATTTCATCTCTAGGCCTTAAAAATAGGACATATTAGTAGAAAGAAAAAGGATCACTTGAGTTATTTTTAAGCTCATGCTTGATTTTTTTTTTTAACCCAGAGGAATCCATTTTTATGCTTCCCAAAAGAATATATTACCATTTCAGCCATGCTTTGAATTAAGAAAGCAGAATGAAGGAATTAAGATTTAAAAATAATAATAACAACTATTGGAACCATGCCTTGGATTTCTGTGTTTATATTCTCTCTTAATAATGACTTGCAACTCGACCCCTGAGGAGCAGAATAAATTAAGTGCGCACCACATTAATGCAGCTCCCTGTGCTGGGGCTCACAAGTATTCCTGCACCCCCCGTGCCTGAAGAGCTGGGCTCCCACTGCCTGCTGCCAGAGTGCATGGCCACAAAGAGCTTGCAGCTGAAAGAAGAGGAGGAGAGATGCCTCCCCTGTGACCAGGACCTGGTTTGGTATCCTGGGCTGGGAAATCACTGTGTCAGAAGAGTTTGATCTCTTCTGTTCTGCTGTGATTTCCTGGAACAAAAACTGCATCCTTGTTAGTGATGAGCATGGCATTTGTCCGAACCTTCTGAATTCACCTCTGCTTCCATCCTCCTCATTTTGCAGAAATGAGTTCTGTTGTTTTGCGTTGTTAGAAAGGACTTGCTCAATTTCTCTAAGGAAGAGACAAGGAAGGGAATGTTCACTTTATTTTGCACAGTGTGGAGAGACAGGCAGAGAAAGATGACAAGCGTCACTGAAGACTCCATGGGAAAACAATCAAAATAATCAAAATCCATTGCTTTTAAATTTCACCTCAGCTATTTTAAACCCAGCTCCTACATTCCTCTAGAGGATTTGTGAATGAGAAATTCCACTATGTGATCTACGTGTGAGTTAACATGAAATTCCATTAAACAGAAGGAAACCTGAAACCTGAAAGATTAGATCTCAACATGCAAAAATATTTGCCATTTCAGAAAGTCTGCTCTTTAGCAGCTCTGCTTCCTAGCAAAGCTTTTCCAGATGATCCTTCACAAACTGAACATCGCTCATAACATGAACAAAAGCTCAAGCTATTAGGAAGGGAAAAAACATCCACATTATTTCATTCTGAAGAGTAGCTGTTGTACAGCAATTACTTTGCATAAAATCTTTCATAATGAATTAAGAACACAGTGCAGCAGCCAGTCTGACATAACAGGCAATCCATCATGGAAATGATTCATAAATTAAATCATCCCCAACTTAGGCCATTGCATATCACTGTATAATAGCTCCTAAGGAGTCATTATGGCTATTCTGTCAATAATGCATAAACTTCATGACCCTTTTAGCTCCAGCCACTCCTCTGATCCAAACACTAACAGCCCTCCACTCCTTTCCTCACTCATGATTGCCATGTGCTGATTCCTTGCCCCAGTTGGCAGCACCGTCATTGATCTCCAGCAACACAAGCTACCCTTAAAAAATCTTCTTTTTACAAAGAAATCCAGACCCAAAATGTGCACTTCCATGGCTAAAAGTGGAGAGAAAACAGGAATAGAGGATGAGACACAAGGACTTGTATGGGTTTTTCTGCTTTCACATCATGACTCCGCATACATCTCTGATAGGGGTTGACAAAGCCAGAAGAGGAAGGCCCATTTGGCATAGGCCTATGAGATGTGGTGGCTTCTGACATGCTGACATGCTTCTCCAATAGCCCCACAAGCCCCAGGCTGAGCTCTGGAGCTGTGTGCTGAGTGCCATGATGGATAACACAGATAACACTGCCACGATGGAACCAGAGGAAGACACCTCTCAGCACATAGCATCAAGGAAAGACATTTTCAAGAGTAGTGATTCCTGTCAGGAATTAAGGGAAATCATAATGTCAAATCTGAAATATACTGGATATGGAGTAATATAACTCAGTGTGAAATTTTGAGTCTGATGCCTTATATATATATATACCTAAGCCTTTGTCTCCTTTTGCTAGAAGAAATGTTATGGTCAAATTCAAAAATGAGTATATTACTACTAAGCAAGATCATAGCTGCTTTCACATGCATTAATTTAAGAACTACTTCACAAAAGTAATCTCTTTTCTTTCTTCGAAGAACTTCAAATATGTTAGAAATCTGTTCTGTTATGTATAAGAAGTCACCTTGGAAGTCGGTACAAATCACAGAATCATAGAATCACCAAGGTTGGAAAAGACCTACAAGATCATCCAGTCCAACCATCAAGAAAGTTACCATGCTTGGTAGCTGGCCATGTTCCAGATGCCACCAACTTTTGTTTAGAAGCAAGTAAATGAGTAAAAAGTAAACAACAAATAAATAAAAAAATTGTGTAAATGTATATGTTTATGTCCCTTTCTTAGCACAATGTGCATAAAAGACAACTCACAGTTCTGATAAAATCCCCGTTCTAAAATACTGAGCAGTTTGGAAGCCGGTTTGGAATAAACTGAAGATAAAATGTTGAGTTTATGTCTGGACACCTTTTACTATGTATCATAACATAAAGCAGGGCAATCTGCAGCAGTGTACACCTAGCAAAATGGCCTAAAATATAACCTGCCTCATTACTGTAGCTTTTGCAATTTCACCACTATTCATCTTACACCACGCAGAGTTCATGTGCAGATCAGTCCCATCAATTACTGCTTTATGCCATGTGGCTCTGATGTTTCCTTAAGGAGAGCTCTGTGCATCTACTTGCAAAGGTTGGCGAGGTGCAGTTGTGACTTAAACACTGGCATTTAGTTTTCACACTCAACAAGGAAACCTGTCATTGTGAAAATGTGCTACCAGCCAAATAATCTCGCATACACCTCAATTATAGGTCGGCAGTTTACAGCTCTACAAACTGAGTGAACCCAATTTGACGGCTGTAAATATTAATGATAGTTTACTGGAATCTTCAAGGAGAAAACAGAAACAGAATGAAAAGGGGAACTCAGACACTGCAAGAAACCAGCCATACTTCGTTTCTTTCCAGTCCTATTCTTCAGCATGGTTCAGATATTTCTCTTTGTGGATTTTATGCATGGTAAGCAGTAACAGCATGCAGGAATACTTTCATTGCACCAGCCTTCTGGATCCACTGGGATAAATCACCGCTCCAATAGCAGCACCAAATACTTCATGTCATTTTAAACCTCTGGATGCCTAAGCCCATCCTTTACCTCACTAGTAATTACTTTTTTAGAAAAGAAAAAAAAAAAAAAGAAATATTACCTGCTTGACAGTTTAAGCTAGCACTCACACACTAATCTTTCTCTCCAGGTAGTGTCTCAG
This sequence comes from Perdix hodgsoniae, assembly GCA_035772895.1. NCBI lineage: Eukaryota > Metazoa > Chordata > Aves > Galliformes > Phasianidae > Perdix > Perdix hodgsoniae. The sequence goes on from JAPSGF010000026.1 coordinate 5,172,292, forward strand.
ATTCACTCCATCGTAACAACCAAGCGTTGGCTTGGGGAGACACTGACCAGCAGGGCAGCCTGACACCAGTTCAGTCCAATACTGGGGAACTTCAGTGTCTGGTGACATTGTTTCCATCGTTGAGTGTGTAGATATCATTGTGTAGATATCATACAAATCTTCTATTTATTTATTAATTTTTTTACTACTTTGCATGAAGATAAGTTCATTTTCATTTCTGTTCTATGTCTGAACGCCACAAGCCTTGAATTCTACCACAGTGATCCCAACATTGTGCTGCAGAGCATAGGCATGAGCAGAAGGTCCCAAAGGACAGATGACAGATTTTGTCCAAAATTTTGGGCAATCCATCCTTTCACTATGAAGTGCAACTCAGGCCTCTTTCTTCTAAACACATCCAGGCTTTGTTAGAGATAAAAGCTGGTAGACCCTGGGGGTGGCAGAGCACATTGGGTGGAAGCTTCTGTTTTTCCTGGTTTGTGGCTGTTTTTATTTAGCATAAAAATATACAAGTATGGAATGTGACCCATACTTATAAACTCAGAGCTCTGCGGTCTAAACTGCTCTCTGGTCAGCCCTGAGAGAGGTGTAATTACCTTTGCCATCAGCCACTGAGCATCAGTTCCATTTGCAAGCACTCAAGTGCCCATCACACATCCTTGTGCAGGACTGAACATAAAACTACAGACCCTGTTATCCCTTGGGTGAAACTATTATGTCTATCACTTTCTGTACCTCAGTCTGTGCACCCGTGCACTGATTTGTATGAGGAAGAATAGCTTCACACAATCAATACAGTTTAAAGCATTGTTTGGTGAAAAATTACGTCTGCAATTCATCTCTGTGTTGAATTGAGTTTCCTGCAAACGTGGATCAAAAAGGTACTTACATATCTGAAATGTAAGATAAACAATTGGGCTGAAATGTAACCGCTTGACACATAGAAACTTCTTGGGTTACTTAAAAGAATAATATAAGAATTTGCTGAAAATAAGAATTTTCTTTTCACGGAATTTGCTGTGTGCTCAAACGCAAGTCAAGCCTTGCTTCATCACTTTATTTTGCGTGCACTGTTTCTTATTCAGACTAGAACAGAAATGCAATCTACTGGCTTCACGTCTTTACTTCTTAAGCATTGACTTTTTTATACCCTTACCTAGCCTAGTTCCATTTATTAGGAGCGTATAAAAATGACTGCCTCCTATAACTCTTCTTCTAAAAATGCCTCCAGCCTGAAGGCTTCATAAAGTTATAAGCAAAGATTTATATGTCATAAATTATTGAAAACAAAAAAGATCTTAAATAAGTTCTATCTTCAAAAAAGTGGTAGTATATTTTAGATAACAATGACTTCTCTAGTGAGAAGGGAGATAAAAGTGTATTTAACAGGGATTTCGCTACCATAAACTAGAACACAGCATTAGCATATTCAAATATATTACAGAAAAGTATGCTAAATCAAATCCCACTTTATGAAATTCCTTACAATTGTAAATTGGAATTCCAAGTAAAATAATAAATTGCACTACAGACTTATAGCTGTACAATCTAGTGGTGAAACAGAACAAATGCGTATTACTGCTGAAAGAATGAGAGGAAATGCCTGAATTGAAGTTTCCTGCTTTTATAGCATACACCTCTCTCACATATCCACTTCTTGCTTTTCCCCATAGGAGCCCTAAATCCAAACCCCATCACTCAGTTCATAAAACAGGTACAGCTTTCTTACAGAGAAGCTACTAAGTGGAGTAAATCCTAGTTTTAGTGCGTGCCTTCCTGCATTACTTTTTACCTCAACTCAAAAATTAAAATATAATCAAAATTATTACAAAAAATTATTTGAAACACCAATCACTACCATGCTTGAGCACTACAAAAGTGTTCATTCTGAAAGATTTTAAACACATTTTCTCTAGATTTTACAGGGAAATATGGTAACATGTAGAAATGTTCATGACTTTTTGCTGTACATTTTCCTCACTTTGTGGCCTTTCTCTTTGCATCTGCTTCAGAAAAGCAGAGGAGAGAGGGAGATATTCCTTCCCTTAGAGCAGACCCAGCTCCAGAGCCAGCCCAAATGATGCTGCATCCTCAGGGTAGCAGAGATTTCCTTCCAGTTCTGTGCCAGCCCAAGCTTACACTTCAGTACATTTACCTTCTGAACCCCAGAATACAGTGTGAGAGTATTTTGTAAACATTCTTCCTGGACAAAACTTGGCCGAATTCATGCATAATTTGGACATAATTTTCCATAGACTAACGCATGAATAGATCGCAAAGCTATGCTGCTTAGATTCATTAGACTGGAAAATAAGAGAATCAAACTCTGACTACGATCCTTAAGAACTACAATCACATGCTTTTTAGTGCCTTAAATGTTTTTATTTCAGAGTATAACACCATTCTCACTGTACTGGTTGTTGACTTTGGCTGGCCAGACAGTTTAGAATCAAATTCAACTACTTTTCAATACTTTATTTTTGTATCTTAAGTCATAATGCCTGTAGAGTACATAAGGCTGTCCAGGTGGAATTTATACCCGTGCTACATAAACAACACCTCAAGCACAGAAGCCAAAACAAAAATAGTTCTTCCCAAACCACAGGAATTAAACAACACTGAAACAATTAATACAAAAACCCGATCGGCAGTTTCCTCTCCATTACAAAGTCTTAAAAATTGCACTATGATTTTATTCTATAAGGCTTAAATCCTGTATATAGACAGAAAAATTTTCTAAAAATTTGCTTTCACTTGTATTACGTGGGAGGAAGATAACGGTAAAAGATGAGGGCTATAAAAAGACAATGGTATAAGACAAGGGCTATATATCAGTTGGACAGATGCACATTAAAAGTCATCAATTAACACAATCAGCTTACTGATAAAGAGCAAGTTGCCACTTCTGTACCTGGGAAAAGTAGGTTTGCTAAAGCCAGATGAGAACGAGTCCTAAGGCTTGAATCTCAACCAACCCACAGGTGTGAAACTTGCTGTGAAAGCTTTGCACCTCTCTCTGCAAAGTTCTCAGAGAATCATAATACACAGAAATGTTTTACGAATTCAATTTAAATAACTTGCTACCTATTTATAAAAACTAAAAGGTGCCTACCAGCACCTTGGATTAAATAGAAACCAGAAGGCACTGTTGCTCAGTGGTTAACAAGGGCAGTGAGTGATGCTTAACCACCTGGAACAGATTTCCACCTCCTGGGTTACCTAGCCTTACTAATTCAAATGAGAAGATAGAAGTTTGGTATTTGACATCAGTTTCAAAAGCACAGCAAACACATGAGGGTATGTTCACATGGCTCCTAGGAGTACAACAGAGGAACCAGCCTGTAGTTCAGCGCTTGGTTTTCCTTTCTGGCCTTGTATACTGCTGACTGCACACAGAACTCACAGCAAATTGGATTTGAATTCTCAAATAAAGAATATTATTTAAAAAAACCCCAATTACTGTACATTTTTGCAGTAAGGAAGAGGGTTTCCTCAATGACATTAAGTTCTGAACATTGAAATGCTGTTTCTCTTTATAAAAACTGTGCTCTAACAGACGTCCAGGAGATCCCCAGATTCCCAGGAAATCTCTATATTTCCCATGCTTGGTTTATGGGCCTGACAATTTCATCTTGAATCTAACATTGATGATTTTTTTCCCCCTTGCTGAATATATTACAGGTCATGAAGATCCTTCCCTAATGAGTATGGTGGATTTGCTTAGTCCTGAGAAAAGCCCAACTCCCATTTCCAGGAGTTTGCTGACTACAGAGCTACCAGGAGCAAGCAGAATCTATTTTAGTTTCTTCCATTAGCAGGTTGGACTATGAATACATGCAGAAAGTAGAGCTGCAAGTAAGAAGGTATCATCATTATGTGCTTATTTTCAGAATAGTGCCAGGCTTTAATATCTTCATAATCAAGATTTACCATTTAAAAGCAGCCCCAAGCTATTGCCAATGTACAGTGGATACTCACGCTGAGCAATAATGGCTTGTACTGTGATAAAAGATTTATTCTCAATATAAGTATGCTTACTGAAACAGCTTTTCTTAAATCTTTATTTATGAGATGCATCAGACTAATAAATGAAAGGAAATTTCTCTGTGTATCAGACATTTCACTTTGTTTCATTTCCTGGCAAGATTAAAGAACGCCATTGACACAAAGATCATACTTGAGGCCTACATATTTTTAAAAAACCCACAATATTTTCGGAGTAAAAAAAAAAAAAAAGCACTAGGAAGAAAAGTAGTTCTTTAGAAATATCACTATGTGCCCAAACTGTTTTCAATTGCGCAAATGTAGCTCAGATTTCCAAAGGAACAGAGTCCAATTGATGAACCTTCCAGAGATATTTACCCAACTTAAGTGTTTCATAACAGCCCCCTCCCCTTAGATATTCACACAGGAGTGCACTGGGATGTTTTGATATTAATAAATAATACAGCCACTAGCAACGCAGTATTGATTTTCTGCTGGGTTTGTCTATCTCAGAATTTTAAGGGCTCTTTAAACAGATATATCCATTATGTGCTGGAAAGAATCTTAAAACTCCCCAGTAAGGCTGCTGTTGATGACATATTGACAGTATCTCAGATTGAAATAATTTTGGAGACTCTGCTTATGTCATCTGGAGATACAGAGCCTGAAGGACCCAGCTGAAGGGCAAAGCGAAGGGCGATGCCTCCAGCACTCTCGGAAAGCAGCACTGCTGCTCCAAGCCTTGGTCATCAGTTAGCTCAAACAGAAGCCATTCCCGTTATCAGCCGTATAAATACAATTATTAAAGCATCAGACTTTTTCCATTCAAAAGAGTGCCCTAAGGACTGAGATTTTAACTCTGCTGCTATAGAACTGAGCAGTCCTTATCTCCATTTGCTAATACAAACAGAATACCTTTGCTAATTCCCAGAGCAGCTCCCAGCTCCTTTGCAAAGCTTTCCAGGTCCCTGTGCTCCTCTTCTGTTGGGGCAAAACTTAATGCCTTAAATCTTGAAGCTTTCAGATTTTCCATTTGAAATGTAGGACGCCAAAACATCGTCACCTCGCTAACAAAACGGAATGATGTGGCTTCACTCCCATTTATCAATCCCCTGGAAGACAAGGTAATTTTTCTACATTTTGTTGAACTAGTTTAATAGGAGAACGTATATGAGTTTTGGCTAAGCTTTGGCGGGAGCCTGAAACAAGAACGTGTTCATCAGCAATGTGAAATGTTCATTCTTGTCCCGCTCCTATTTTCTGCTCCTTTGCTTGAGTAGAAATATTTTCCTCATTATGGTCTTGATTAAGAAGTTTGATGTGCTGACCTTGAATATCAAATTAAGCTCCATGTTGCAAGCAAAGCATCCTATCTTCTCTAGTGGCTTATAAACTCATTAGACACTTCAGACATTGTTTTAAAATTTGCTGACACTAAATCCATTTAATATGGAACAGAAGTGCTACGATTGATGGGAAGCGAATTTGCAGTTAAGTGAAACACGCAATCTCCGGGTAATTTCCACCAGGAATCCCTTCCATCTCGCTTTTGCCTTGTTTTAGAACAAATCCCCATTAAATACCAGGCCGTTAATCATCTTTTCATTTTCCAGTCAAATGATCAATACCAGGGAGCAGACAGCAGTCTGACAGCTGCTGCAAGCCCTTGCCAGCACGGGAAGGCAGAGATTGCTTGGTGCCCGATGGCTTGAGACAGTTGCATTGCTCACCATGCAGAAGTTCAAAAGGAATAATTTCAGTGTAAAAGTTCACTTGCTGGTCTATAGTGAAAGTAATTTATTTCAGATGCCACTTCTTTCTTTCTTTTTTTTTTTTTTTTTGAAGCTGCTGTATCAGAATTTTAAATCTTTTTGCCATATATATGCCCCGAGGGCACACGGAGTGAATCAAGGCTCTTTTTTGCTTTCATGAATTCTAGACTTTGACAAGAGTTCACAGAGAAAAAAAATAACTTCTGAGCATCTGTCGAGCCCCGTGTGCCTGCTCTTTGCTTAACATGCTTTGTTTTCATTTTGGCAGGGTATGTTTTGTTTGCATTTAAAATGGGGCATTTGATATCAAATACAAGTCATTAGCTAAAGAACAACTCCACCACCACTGCGAATCTCCACCAGTGCACAGGATAGGAGTCATGAAAGAAAATTAATTCAGTCGTTTGTAAAGACACTTCAAGGGAACGTCAGGATGTACAGTCTGCACACAACAGGAAGGAGAGATGGGGAGGGGGAGGTATAGGGCAAAATTTATTGCTGGAGTGAAATTCTCATCAGGGTAATTTATCTGATATAGGGAAAAGTACATGTCACATACCCTCGCACTGACAAGGCTTAACTAAGCAGATATACTGCAGAGAAAGAGTCAACATGAGGCCACAGAGGCACCTAAATTCCCTATCAGCCTTCCCTCAACACTCAGCTGGAATCATCCTCTCTTCCTTCCCATAGTGCGTGACCCAGCAACCTCGTGTGGCACCATGGGGCTGCTGTGTCCACAAGGACATCTCTTCCCTGCCACTGATTGCTGTGCTGAGCCCTCTGCGGGGATTGCTTGGCTCCTCCTCTACTGTTTGGGAAGTCTGCTGTCAGCCCATGGGTTGCTTGTGAGAAGAGGATCCAATATCAGGTTGGTAGACAAGATGTTTAACCCAAAGGTAACCTTGAGTACAGAAATAATTTTGTTATGGGGTACCTCTTAGAGCCAATTCTGGCTCAAATAAATATTTCGAGCTGAAATATAAGTGTAAGTATTTAAGAAGCCGACAGAAACCACATATAAATGTACCGCACAAAAAGATTTATCTAGAGTGATTCAAATTGGCCCCAGGAAAGAAAATTGCATCACCAGAACCCGATATCACTATTCAGTTGGTTCCTCTGTTCTCACCACTGTTCAAGGAGAAGCAGATATATCTAATATTGACGTGAACTGCTGGAGCTGCAATTCAAACCAAGATGGGGAGGTGGAGATGGGGGTCTTACAGTCACCTTGTAAGGAAAGTAAGGAAAATTGAGAGTGTAATTTCAATCCACAACAGATCAACATGTAAATCCAAAAGGACAACAAAAGGACTTCATCCTGCATTCAAGATGACATTTCTAAAATCGATCACAGAAACATAGGTATTTAAAAAGTGTAATGGCACTAGAGAGGAATGTGAACTTCATTAACACAACGGAAAGGGAACCAAAAATGGGAAGAGAACCCAAACCATATCTTCTACTTTTTGAACCAGAATGTAAAAAGGAGAGGAAAGACCCTCAGTCAGCACGGAATGTGGGAAGATGTCAGCAAACCCCTCCCACCACCACTGCCTTTTCCCATGCTGATACGATTGGCCTTAGCTGACTGACAAAGGAGTCTGTGTTATGCATCTTGGCTGCTGCCCATTTGATAAAGAACCAACCAGTGTTTGACTCACGCACCAAGAGAGCCGTCAGAAGGCCAGGAGAAGACATGATCATTCAGTGACAGCATTTAAGAGCTAAATCGCTAAGGAGCAAAACAGAAAACCACAACCTGAGAAATCATGCCTTGTCTCCATGTACGTCACACAAAACAATCAAGCCTTTTAAAATTGTTTTTAATATTTTGCACTTCATGTGCAGCAACATGTCTAAATTTTTAAATAAAGCATCATGGTGACTATAAATGCTCCATTTAAACACACTTTTAGGTTTTTCCTCTTTTCTTCTTTGTTACTTGGCATTCCTGCTGTCACCTGCTTTTGTTCTACAGTAACATTTCAGCATTCCGTTCTCACATCATCTCCCTTCCCAGACTTACTGCTATCATTCCCTAGTAGCACCCAGTGCCACGGACTGGTCAGGCTCATCTACAGGTGTTTTGTCATGGTTTCCAATTAGCATGAAGTTGCTTTATTTTTTCTTCTTTTTCTTTCTTTTGTCTACACAGGAATAGAACATTACTTAGCTTCTCCACTTTGAAGTTGGCTAAGAGTGTTAAGAGATATTTTTTTTTTGTCCTGTTCTACAACAAAATGGATATTGCACAGCACTTTCAGCTCTGATATCAGAGAGCTGCTTTGCCCAATTCCTGAGAACACTTTCCTTTGCAGCCAACTCTGTCTAGAGAAAAACGTTCCCATGGGCATGAAGGCAGACAAATTGTGCAGAGAAAGCAATAGGATTTCTTTCTTTTCATATTTTTTCTGCTCATTCCCTGAACAAAGCCCAGGCAGATTTTACAGAAGTCATCCAAGATCTGTGATATTTTGTACTCTCAAAGGTTTGTTTTAATTAAACACAATGAAAAAGCAGAATTTCCATCACTACAGTCATTCTGTCTATGCTATAAATCAGAGCTGCTTGTGCATGGGTCATAAAATAGGAGAAGTAACAGTGTTTTAGCTCTTCAGCTCTTCATTTCTTTGGATTTACGTCTGCTGCTAAACAAGAAATCCAAAATCTAGCAGGAAGAGACAAGGAAAACCTGGGAAAAAAAATAGAGCTCTGCATCCACAGCCAGATGGTTTAACAACAACAGCACTGAAAAATATTTAATGACAGCAAGATATCCAACAAAGATAGAAATATGAGAACACCAGTCTTTTTTAAAGCAACCGCTTAAAAAGTTTACAGAGGAATTAATAAGACACATCTGTTCATGTTAGCTGGGAGCTCTGTCAGTGGCCCACAAGCTTTCTTCCAGTCCTAATTCTGAATTATTTGATAGGAATCTCTTCATCTTCTACGCATTTACCATCACCCTTTAGCACAACCAGTTAGCATGTTTTCTATCCCACTTCTAAGCTCTCAGGGAGATGCTGTGTTCTTCTATCACAAAACAATCCTATAAACAAGGATCTCATCTACTTATTTACCTTCATGAAGTAATTATTCTCCTGCCTTTTCCAAGATCAGTGAATCTCAGTCAACCCTCATTAGTGTAACTCTTATAGCACGCAGTATGATTCTCTATAAAAATTATTTCTTGGATCCTTTGCACACTTATCAGCAGGTCGGGAGAAGCTTTTGGATGGAAGAGTGCAAGACACTGCAGTGTAGTGTGCAGTTTGGTTTGGCCACAACAAGTTCATATCCTGGTAAGGACAATCCTGATAATAGATTTCTGAAGAGCTCAATGTTTTAAAAGAGTATATGGAACTTGGGTTAATCTGTAGGCAATTCTTAATGACTTGTAATGCAAAGACAAATAGCACCAGTTAGGCTCAAGATGTATCATAACCTTACTGAAAACCATCCTTTATCTTGAAATACTAAATATCAACGTGCTCAAAGGAAGTGCTTTCCTGCCCACATTTCAGACCCCTTTGTGTTAATGAGAACCATGGGTCAGATCTTCCTGCAGAGCATAACTGCAGCTTTCTGTAGCAGAATTGCCCAGGACAATCAGACCAGATCTCCCCCAAAGCCACATCAATTTCAGCATGAACGTTCTGGTTGGATCAAAAATAAAACTGTTATTCCCTAACACATTTTATTCCACCAGTCAGATTTCCAGGAGCCTGTACATGCTTTAAATACAATAAACATGATATGTGTTTGCTTTCTCCTGAAGGAAGGAATTCCAATAAGGAGAGAAAATATCAGTTTTTATCATGAGACAACTTTAACTTAATTTAACAATATTTCAGGATGACCGTGTGGGAATTTTCAGACTGACAACTATAGTTACATTCCCTTTACAGCTTTACTCTGCACCTTGGGAGCTGCTCGTTTATTTTGGGCTCCTAAAATTAGTTTGGAGGCCTTTCTTTAACAAGATATTATCCATTTGCCCTAATTTTCCTTGAAAAATTATCGCATACGTGTTCTTAAGTGTGCTCAGTACTTATCATAGAATGGTAGAATGGTTTAGGTTGGAAGGGAAATTAAAGCCCACCAGCCCCATCCCTGCTGTGGCCTGGCTGCACCCCCAGCTCAGGGGCTACCCAGAACCCCACCCGTGGCCTTGAGCATCCCCAAGGTTGGCATACCATACTTCGAACTTTCAGCTTCTTATATCTAAACTTGTATTAATAATCCCTTAATTCAGCAGCAGGAGTTTTCCAAAGTCCCGGGAGCACCTTGTCCTACAGAAGACAGGTACCTATGTGAACACTTTCTACTGCTTCTCTGCTTTAAAGGTGCTGTTATCTACAGCTCAAGACGTGCATTATTTAGAACTATGAGTGATGTGGACCTCAGACACCACATTTACCTTCCTATTTTTAAAATTCAATTGTGACATCTTCAGAATCTGATGTACAACAGAATGAACTTAAAAGCAGATGGCCCCACCTATGCTATAAAGAGTCAGTGTTCAAGGATATTTATTTCTCCTTACATTGGTGACAAAGGGATATAAAAAGTAATTTGTCAGCAATCAGCAGCAGAGAAGTAGGGAGAGGAGAGTCTAATTTGAATTCTTAGAGAAAATTTAGACAAATTGAGCACCCACATTTGCATTTTTGATGTTTAATGGACAACAATTGCATAGAATGGCAATAACAATAAAGTCTGGAGCTCAAGACACCCAGATCCCATCACCTACTACTCCTCTGTACCTCTTCTATAGATAAAGATAAAAAGATAAAGATAAAGCTTTTCTTCAGTGCCACAGTCATGACCCACCACAGTGCCTTTGAAAGCAATTCCTGCCTCACCGTGGGCAGAAATCCCACATACTTGCTGATCAGAGCTGATTTAATTAAACTTTAAGAACTAACATTACAGTTGGGTTTCTTTGTACCAATTTTTCCAAGCTCGTAGAGTAAACTCTTCCCTTGTTGTTTTTGTTTGTTTTTCCACTTTCGGAATATTTTGCTACACAATAAGACACAAGATAAATAAATTTGAGCTATGGGATAGAAGAAAGGAAAAAGACTGAGGACAATGTGATGGATCACTTTCAATCACCTTTAAGGAAAAAAGAAAAGATTTATTACATTTTTTTTTCCTGGTAGAACACCAGATGCACTGCCTTTAAAATACACTTAAAAGGGTGATGGAAATCTTAAAGAGCACAGTGACCAATGAAGAAATGCCAAGCAGAAGCAGTCCATATGCAAGAAGGCAGTATGTGTTTGACTGGAGATGAATATGTGCTGCAAATCAGGAAAATATATATATAATTGTTTAGTTAGTGAAATGATGTGCAGGAAGATGAGGAATGCAGGCATTCAAGGCCAGGCTGGATGTGGCTCTGGGCAGCCTGGTCTGCTGGTTGGCGACTGCACATAGCAGGAGGTTGAAACTGGATGATCATTGTGGTCCTTTTCAACCCAGGCCATGCTATGATTCTATGAAAAACACTAACATGCACTACAAGTACCCAAAACAGATCTTTCCAAATATCTCTAGCAATCTACTCCATAGTCCTAAGAACATTAAGCACTTGCAGAGGCTTAGAGGAGAGATTCTGAAAGTACAACTGGAGTTGTGCTCTATCATAATGTTTCCAGGCTGATCACCGCGTGCGCCTTGCGTGCTACTGAAAGCCCAAGATTTTGGAGAGGGCTTTGCTCATGCATTGGTGGAAGAGGTGGCATTGGCTTGGGAGGACCGCAGGCCTCCCCCAGTAAATGTTATCAATGCCCAAGTGTCAAGAGGCCGTTCTATCACCCTGTGTTCCCTCAGCATTTCTGTACTGTCACGTGCTGCAGCTCTGTCTCGGTTCACTGGTTTAATGTCAATGAATGCATAAGAAAATTGTCAGGACTTACTGCAGAGCCATACCTAGAACAAAACGTGAGCCGTAATGGTTAGCCACAGACAATCAAGCTAATTGAGCATGTTCTGCTTACAGCGGTACTTAAGAGTCAGAGACATGGAGCGTGCTGGGGAATGAAAAGAACATCTGCCTGGCAGAATCCAGCCCATGTGTGAGTTACAAGTTGTGGAGAGCAATTACGCAGCATTTTTGTTTCAAATCCAAATCAGATGTTTAAACCACGCGGTGATTACACAATTAGCTCGTTGTACAGGGCAGCCCAAACATCGCTTCGCAAGATTGGAGCGCCACACCATACTTTACATGTACTAAAAAAATACAGAAGCCAAGGTCCCAAACGTGAGAGAGAGAGTGGGAAAGTTTAACAAGGAAGAGTTGAAAATGGAAACTGCCAAAGGCAGCAGGGGGGAGGGGAGCCTTTTAGGTCCAGTCCCACTCCCACCTGAACTCACTGATTCTGTTCACTGGATCTAGAGGAAAATAATCCACGTTACACACCAGCGTGGGGAGCAGCTGAGAGCTAGAAAGGGGCTTCGGCAGGACTGCATCCCTTGCTCAGCTGCTGTAGAGCCATGAGTTTTCTTATCCTGACCTCATCCAAATATAAAATGAAGAGGGAGAATAAGCCAGATGCTGCCTTGGAAAGGGAAGAGGCTGAATAGACAAGCATGGTTCTGTTACTTGGGAATTAATTCTCACCAAAACATATTTCTGCCACTCTGAAATTGTAATATTCAGTTTCCAAAGCCACAACACTCATTCCAAGAGTATTCGGTACAAATTACACGCTTTGATTTATCACATCTCATTTATATCATCTCCTTCTACAGTCTAAAGTTAATTTAGCATTTGCTAACAGAAGGTTTCCAATGTTACTGTATTGAATTAAGCAATAAATCCAAAAAATCTAGCCCCTGAAGCAGTGGTTGTGAGCAGGACACCGCAAACCAGACTTGGTGCTCACTCCAGGAGCACCAATATTGAAACAGTCCCACTGTAACTGCAAAGAGGGATCCCAACAGAATGCTTTTGCACGATGGAAGTTGTAGGCTAACCGTGACCATACCAAAAAATAGGTGTTTTTGGGAATTAAGCATGGTGCTTATGGCAACCCAGCACAGTGCTGGGACTTATGCCTGAGTCAGGCTGATTTGAGAAATGTTCTCCACTGAGTAGCAGGATGATTCTCAGCAGCATGGGATGCATTGAGTCATTGGGATGCACCACATAAATGTGTTCACAGGAATTACACCTCTGTACAGTTTTGCCTGAGGGCTGTCTTGCAAACCCATCAGTTAAACCAGCTGAAAAAATCAAAGTCCTGTTCTCTTTGATAGTTTCTTTTTTAAACTTTTTCACCATCACAGAAGCCAGCAGGTGCTTATGGCAAGCATGAGAAAGAACACGGCAAAATGCCCTGTGTGCCACCACCTTGCAAGCCTCAGTGCTCTGATGAGAAACCACTCCAAAGTGGGGAACCTAGTAGAGCTCTGGCTTGCCCTGAGGCTGCTTAGTCCTCCATAGCTACAGCACAAAGCTCATAAACCAAGGGACATGAAAACTCCTCCATTTCTTTCCTAGGGGGCTGCTCAGAGTGTCCTGCCCCGAGCTCTGCCAGCCCTACGGCTGTTCTGACCACAGATCAGAAGGATTGCCATTAAATCTCACTGCAGCCTCATTACTGGGCAGGAGGTGGTGGGAGATGAGCAGGGCTGCTGCCTGCAATGGAGGGCTGCATACATAGGGTTCTTGGAGAGCAATGACAACCCCAAACCTCAAACCCCCAAAACAGCTGATTAGTTACTTGCCTGCTATTATTAAACTTAGTAAAGAATTAATACTCTGTTCTGAAGCAGAATAATTTCTTTTTTTGAGGTCCAAGAGGCAAAAGACTGAAAAAGTATATGAAATATGTACCATTTTTTTCTTCTGTTTTGCTACCAAGTCCATTTTCACAGGCACAGCACTCAGACTTGATCTCCTTTCTGCAAGGACTTAAAAGACATATACCATAGGAAATAATCCTGCATTAGTACAAATGCAGACCAGATGATGAAAGGTCATTCAGAGCTCTAACACCCTGATTTTCTGGACTGCTGAAGGAGGCTATGTAAGCATACATAATTTGCAAACTCATTTCCTCCTGAGTCATCTTTTATTTACCTTTTTTCTCCTCGCCGACTTACAGAACTAGCTTTGTGACTAAACAATTTTGGTAAGCCTTGCAATCAACAGGATTAAGCAGTGTGTGCTGGGTGAACTACAGACAGATTTCATTTGTCAGCTCCCCAGTGCTCTGACTCTAATCAGGGATAATAATAAAGCCAGCAGTACTGCTAATCCAATCAGCAACTCCAATGAAAATATAAATTTGTAAATGCAGTTCAAAAACTCCCCGTTCCCCGTGCAAAGCAAAAGGGCAATGCAAATCTCTCTTTTTTTCCTCTCTCACTCCAAAGGTCCCTAATGAACAGAAAAGGGAGAGGCAGAACAGAGGAGCTGCATATCAAAGCCCAGCTGTCCCTTGAAATCCAACTTTAATTATTAATACATGAAATATTCTGAGTAAGGAAAACATGCTTTAGGTCTTGCAACCTTACATTGCAAAAGGGTCTGTTACAAAGCTAAAAATCAGCAAGACCACCTTTTCAAGGAATGTTTCCTATTAAATTGTTCTCTTGTATATGATATTATTTCCCTACACTTTTCTGAAGAAAAAAAAAAAAGTTGAAAACTTGGGATATTTCTTTTCCCAGCTGCTGCTGTTTTCCGCTTGCAGCAGGACGAGAGACAGATTGGAGCCACTGGGAGCCATGGAGGAGCTGCAAGGACTGAGCAGCCCGCAGGGATTAATGGGCACCCGCTGCCAGGGGCTTCTCCTGTTCCCTCACCTTCATCCTGCACGTACGGCAGGGCTTCTTCAAAGCAAAGAAGCCAAACTAAGGCAGCCATTCCAGCTGCACTGCACACTTCCAGGCATTGTCATTATCTTAGGAAGAGCTAGGATAAATATTTCATATGCTAATGATATATTTGGTCCAATCATTTATTCTACACAGATCAGCTGTTTGAGGACTAAAGCAATTACCTCCTGGTGGGACAGGCTCCCAAATTTTATTAGATTCTGGGTATTTCTCAGCACACTGAGAAATTACTCATCTTCTTAATGGCATTTGCTTCAGAGGTGTATCTTAACGAGGACAATGACTAAAATAAGAAATATTTTATATATTGGAACTTTTTTGCTGCTCTTCTGCTGAAAGCAGCACAGCAGGGAAGGAGAACTCCAGTCCTTCCCTACCTTAGCCCACGTGCTCCTCACCCTGAGCTGCTTGCCTTCAGATCTTTTGAAATTTAAGCTGTGAAAACAGCATTTTTGCAGCTTTTGCAAGAAAACCTGTTTTATGCCAATCTCT
The DNA here is from genome assembly GCA_035772895.1 of Perdix hodgsoniae. Taxonomy (NCBI): domain Eukaryota; kingdom Metazoa; phylum Chordata; class Aves; order Galliformes; family Phasianidae; genus Perdix; species Perdix hodgsoniae. The sequence goes on from JAPSGF010000026.1 coordinate 5,187,405, forward strand.
CAAATGGGGTGCTTGCCTTAAAGCTGCTCCTGTTTTTATGGCTATAGCATTCTCAGTGTCCTTCCTCTGGCTGATGCTTTACCTCAAGGTAAAACAGCACCTCCTGAGAAGTCTGGACAAATTTGAGACAACTGAATACACTTGCAGGGACATTCGCCCTCTGTTATCAGGTTTGGTTTCCTTCCTCATCAGGCAACACGCTTCAAGATTTCCCAAGAAAGGATGAAATGGGTGCCTTCCTTTTCAACTTTACCTTCCATTTGTTGCCTTAGGACAGTTTAACTCTGCATGGTTCCAGAGATACATGACTTCCCTCTGTCTCTCTATCAATTTTTGAAATGATAGACTCCAAGATTGTGGCCAAGAAGGGAGAACTCTTTAAAAATTCAATATTTAAGCCTTAATACAATCTCCCAGAAGACATAGAAAGCTGCAGGATTTTTAAAAATGCATATCAAAAGCAACTTGGGTTAGGAGCAAATGCACGACTACAGGATTAGGTGCTCTGAATCCATCTTTTAGATCAGATTTTGAAGAGGTGGAGTAGTGATTTTGAACTATTATTATATCCAATAAGTATTAACATGTGTTTGCATTAATGCCAAGATGGTAGTCGCAATTGTCACTAGATGCTACATTCTCACCTATCTCAATCTGTGTGTTGAGCTGGATAGGTTGTTCCTGACAGCAACTAAGCAGTTGCCATAAAGTAACCACTGCTAATACTTTAATTATAGTGATATCATCATTAACTTGTGCTCCCTCAATCTGTTGCCTCCACCTGTTATTGTTCATTTTATATTTATCTTATGATAATGCATGGAAAGGAAGTCATCCTCCTGCTATGTAGTTTTACATGGCTCAACAAAAATGGGCACCAAGTGACTAATACCTTTACATGCTCCTAGAGGAGGAAAATAATGATTTTTAATAAATAAATGTATATAAATATTTTTTCCTATTGCTACTAGTAGGTGTTCTAATATCTGAGGATCTCCATCCTTACAGTTAATGTATTTTTTATAATGAGAGAAACAAAGAAATTCTTACATGTAAGAAGTTCATAAACTCTTCATAAAACCCAAAGTCACTGATGAAAAACTGGATAAACATCAATATAAAACCTCACCCAGGAAGCCAACTGCTTAGCAGGTAGGCACAGACTATTTGAGAGGGTATTTTTTGATGTTGGTTTAATGAAGCAACTTTCTCTAGCTGTTAAAAGAGAGATCTCTGTCTTTCCATTCTCTCTTATTACTGCAGCCTGTTGATTGCTGTGAAGTGGATGCTCTTTCGGTCCTCTGAGTCACAGCAGGGAACAAGCAGCAACCGAGCAAAACACACAAACTAGCAAGCCAGGGTTTGATTGAAAGTCTGAGATATGGGCTTTGGATCAGCTGCTGAGCAAAAGTGTGCTGTTTTTCGGAATGGTGGCAGGCTGTTTAAAGCTTAGAAAAAAGAAAAAGCAGTCTGTTACACACGACAACCCCAACGTGAGTCCAGGACAACTTTTCTGGGATCCTACTCACAAGATCAGGGAACATCATGAAAAGTTTCTGAAATTCTCTCCAGACAACAAAATGACTTCAAATTTTCCCCAGACATCAAAATGACTTCAATTAATCTTTGCAATGATAGACTGTTTCAGGATATATTTGTAAATGGCCTAGGGAACAATAATTAAGCACTCAACTTGATGAACAGCTGTGCTCTGTTGAAAACCAGTCATTGAAAGTAGGGACAGAGTTACCTGCCTCATTGGTTAACAAGATCTATTAGAATAAAAACATGAAATAGTAACCCTAGGGGAGAAATCATTCTTCATAAAGTATTAGATGCTTACGTTTGGTTTCCCCACAGAATTTCTTTCCAGGTTGTGAATTTCTTAAGGAGGAAGGAGAAGGCATCACATCACCGCACTTCTCTTTAGCTTCAAGGAAGTGGGTGACCTCTTTATTCTTGGACACAAAGATTCAGAAAAGAAATAAAGAGAATGAAGGACAGTGCAAGGGATGGGGAAAAGCTGTATTTTTGCTCCAGATAGGCTCGTTAACGTCTTACTTATACCACACAGTACGTCACTCCATCCAAAAAGTATCGAATAAATATTTGAATTTATGCTCAGCCACAGCACTGATGTGATGATCTACATTCATTTTCTAGAATTAACTGAATTTTGGAAGACTGTGGGTAACATCCTGCAACCCCAGAAGCCATACTTTCAAATACATCAAGCTCACCTACACAACTGACTTCTCTAACAATTGGGGAAGCCAGCAGTTCTGAGAAGCAAAGTTTCTGCAGCTGACAGTTCTGCAGGAAGACAGGCAAATTTCCACCGAAATACAAACCTGCTGAAGGCAGTTTTTATCCTGCATAAGTTGCAACATAGGAGCTGAAAAATAACCTGAAATTGGGCAATTCCACTTAATTATGGCCATTTCACTAAGCCACAATACGTCCACAATCCCCGAACACCAACGTGCCCCAGTTTCTCTCATTTATCACAAAGTTTATACCACCAAAATCTGTCATGTGGATCCAGATCAGGTGCTGGGGGGGCATTTAGAAACCATTACTGTGTTGGTGGCCACAGCTCACCTCTCTGACAAGAGGTAGGCAAAAGCAATTCAGCAGTCGGCCCTGCAATCTCTGCAGAGTTTGTATTAACTGAGGAGCTGCAACAGATTAAGCTACGCTTTGTGCTTTCCTCATACCAGAGCTTTAGTTGGAAAAGGAAAACGTCCCTGAAGATTTAACCTTGTGTGAGCAGGAAAGGTTAACAAGAAAAAAATCAGGTGACATAATGAGAAACTGAATGATGGTGGGAACTACTTTCACCAGGAAGGGTTCTATCTGCTCTAGAAACAGAGATCAGTCAAAAACAACAATTTGTCCACTAAAAGTAGAGTTTTTGGTGCCTTTTAAATATGAAGGCTTGTGTTTTTCAGCGTAATTCTTTTCTTGTATTCGGTTCCCTTAGACATTAGAGATTTTTCCTGTGTTCGGTTGCTTGGCTCTATTTCTCAATGTGCCATGTGTCACAAAGGCAACTATTCAGAATTCAGAGGTGATGAAACTTCTTATCTTTAATTTGAAGGACAGTTTACACCAACCACACACACAGGGAACGTTGTTTAACATAAAGCATATGTGCCAGTTTGCCTGAGAACACAAGTGGTGCAGTGTGTGGCACACCAGGATAAGGAATATCACAAAACCATCAACATGCTTCTTGGCACTGCGTGCTGGCTGATTAGTAAAGGAAAGCAATGCAAATCATTGGCCTTGCTGGAGCTCTCAGCCATTTATTAACATTTACTTAAAAAAAATCTATATAGGTATCAGAACAATAGGTCAAGATTCATTTGCATAAGCCTGATTATATTAACTATTCTTAAATTTCTCTCTGCCTGGACTGAAAGCTCCTGGAATATTCTGACCAAATCCAAAGAGGAAGACAGATCTTATTTGCTCTGGAACAGATTCAGGTGCCAAACCACAGGGGCTGCTCTTACTACAGAGAATCAAATCTTCTAAATTTCCCATTATTGGTGAGAATAGCAAGAATTACATCAACCTCTACGAAAGACAAGGCAACACAAACAACATAAGTTCCCAGAAGACAAAACTCCAGGGTCTTGTCTGTCATATATCAAGCTATAGAAAGCTCAAAATCAGCAGAGTAAGCATCCAAGAGCACACGGACACCTGAACCTTGTAACCCCCCATCCAGGGCTGGCTTGGGATCACCAACCCCAACAAGATAGCCCAACAGCTGTCCCAGCGACAGACAGACATCAGGGCAGCCACCCATGCTCCCCGCCAGCTGCCAACCCAGCTCACTCTGACCTCCAGGCTGTGCCCAGCAGCTGTTTGTCAGTGAAAAACAGAAAATTTGCAATGAAATTAACTTGTTTGTGTTTTATTCAACCCCAACTCCAAATTGTTTCTCCATCACTCTTTGAATCAATGGCTACTACAGTTCATTATGCACATTTTCCTCTTTTCCTTTGGAAGGGAGGAGAGGAAGGAAGGCTTTTTGCCTGCTTTTGAGGGTTATACACAAAAAGGGTATTCACATACCACAATGCAAAGTCTAAACCTAACTGCTGTTTTAAGGACCACACTGTTTAGGTCACACTGAGTAACTCCAGCTGACCAGCTGAAAGCTGCTTGTCTTGAAAGCACGTAGAGATATGAAGTCCTACTGTGAAACTATACAAAAAACACTAAAAGAGAAAAAAGTAGACTTAGTTATGGGAGAAATCTCTGTTCTCTTCCAATTTCAGCTCTAACCCAATTTCATTGAAGTTCCAGCCTGAATGACTACATGCGAAAGAGCAACACCGCCTAAAACAGAGTTGGCTTTATCATTGTATGATTCTATGACTTTCTGTGTACTCTTAGAAGGAATACTTGCCATTTCATAATCACAAATTTCCTGTTTCTCCAGAATAACACCTCTCATGGCTTCACAGAAGAGGATGCATGCCGTGAATTCAAACCAACCACCATATCGTATTTCTTTACAGGAAACCAGTAATGCTGAGAAGGAACGTTGGGCACCAAGGAGAAGTACAAAAAGACACAAGCTGCTTTAATCTTAACCAGCCTGTCTAAAAACAGCACAAATATTATGGTATCATCTAGAGATCTCAGCTGTAGCAGCCTGTACAAAAGCAATCGAGGTGTGCCTACACAACAGGGCAAATTGCCATTCCCAACACCTCCCACGAGCTTCCAGTTAACTCAGCCACCAGATGCAGCGTGGCTAAATGAGCTGCAGAAATAGCAACAGGTAGTCTGGGGAAAAATCCAAGCTGACACAGATGAGACCACATGGCAGGGCGAAACCATCCCCATTATGAACTATTTCAAATGAATGTGAAAGAAATGATAGGAGGTGGAAAGCAACAATACACCAAAGCAAAAAAAAAAAAAGAACGCACTAACGCAGACTACGCAAAATAATTCTACAGCAAAGCCAATGCAGAGCCAGGTCTCCTGAGCCCCCTTGCTTGCCCTATATATTGCTATATCACTCCCTTAACATATGGTGAACTTCTGCAAAAACACTAACGAGTTATAAAAATTGTAATTTTTGAAGCTAATGTATTTCTGCTCTTTTTGCAAAAGGAGCTTTGTGTAAGCACCTTCTGTTGGACAGCAAAAGATCATAACCTTCTTCACAGCTACAGATTACCATTAAAGTCATTCCACAGCTGTTGCTTGCAGATGAAAAAGTGCTTTATAAAATGCCCACTCGTTTCTTTTCTGAAATACGGGAGGTTTTGGCTTGCAGGACTCACAGCCCCTACAACATCTTGGATCTATCAGCCACTGAAGCTCTCTTGGACTGCCCCATCACCTCCTCCTCAGGGGTTTTGGAGGCTGTCCTGTGTTCACAACCCTCATCAGCAGGATCTGCCCAGCAGACAGAATTCATTGCTGTTTCCTCTGCAAAAACAACTCATTGCTTGTCACCAAAGGCCAGCAATATTTGGTCCACTGTGAACATAAAGATCCTGAGCAGAGAATAGAGATTCACTGTCTCTCTACAAATAGAACAGATAAATAGATTGACAGAATACAGAATACCCTGAAGTAACCAAACATCCACATAGTAAAATAAGACAAAATACCAACCAATGGCCTGTATGGTTTTCACCTATCATAAACAAGAAAAGAAAGCCTTTGATATGCAAAATATACAAGAAGCACTCTTGAAGACTTGAATTCATTTAAAATGGATTTTGTTTAGAGTCTCTTTCAACTCCTACAGCTTTCCTACCAGCCTCAGGTCTTCACTTTTAAACAATGAACCCTTTGTGTTCTGTCATACATCCACAGTACTAAAAGCCAGATGTGAGCTGCAAAGACTCATTAAAGGCATCATTGCATGGAGGTGATGGAAGAGGAGGGGGCTTATGACCAAGCAGGGAGGCCTGAGATTTTACTAATTCTTTTGGTGCAAAAAAAAAAATATATATATATACATATATTTATTTTTTTTTCAGAGAATAAAGCTGTCTAATAAGAAACAGCTTTTGAGTATCTAAATATGTATAGTGCTCAGAGCACCATTGTTTGTAACACAGCAAGAAGAAATGCTCACAGATAATCAGCATTTGTTAGGTTGGCTTCATTCTACACTTGCTGAAAATCACAGATTTCTAAGTGAATAAGCCCTGTGCTCCTAATATTACTTCTACACACAAAGGATTTCAACTCAGATTTCAGCGAATATCTCACCACAGTGGAAACCAACCCCAATTTACACATACTGTCTTATTGGAAGACCAAAGCAGGAACAACCAGCTCTGCGCTGGGAAGGATTCCCACCAGTGACTGCATGATGGAGGCATGTTGGTGGACCAGTGGCTGGGAATGTCAGCTACCCTGCTCCTGCTTTGGGACATGTGCTTTACAAGCAGTTAGGATTTGTACTGTGACTGTTTTGTGTAATGCCTACAGGGAGCCTTTGTTGATAATGGATGTAGTCTGAAGATGGGAGCAGGGTCTTTGTGAGCAAGTTTGTGGCTCGGATGTTCCATAGGCAAGTCAAGGGTTGGGGAGAGCAAAGCCATACACAAACAAAATTAACATTGTACATCCAGAATCAGATAAGAGCCCAGCCAAGCATTGCACCTTGCAACGATCTAGTTATTTCTGCAAAATAGCGTGCTCCTCTCCTAGAAGGCATCGGAAAACTATTTAGCTAACATTCGTGTTAATTAAACCCACATCTCAAAATTTCTCTAAAGCATGAAGAAAACACTGCACTACAGATAAATTAGACAGACTTAGTGGTTCAATTTTGTCTGCTCTTTTAGGAACCCTACAAATGATTTCAATCCAGAAAAAAAATGTATTATTAATATGTGCTTGCAGGCATTCCCATGAACTTTCAAGTTTGGGGAATGGGTAATGGTATTGAAGCTGTAAATGCCAGATGGTTAAATGGGAGTTGTGAGGCCTGTGATTAAACATTAAGATAAGGTAAGGAGAGAAAAAAAAAAAAGTCTAATTTTCACATATGTAAATTCATTATTTAAAAATAAGTATTAAACTTACCAGCCTTCTCAACACTGCTGTTTGATTCCCCATCTATTAATTCCACTAACAACGATAAAAAGAGATGAAGACCGATTCTATTCTTTTCTGAGAAACTGAAACAGATAGTGATGAATGAAATATTTCCGTCTGGCAAGCAAATCTGCCACAAGCCATCAGTGTCACTGTCGTTGCTAGCAGCAGCAGCAGGCAGATTCCTGTCCCACCTCGGTTTGTGTCTGGCTATCTGTAGCACTTAACATTTCCTTTCGCTTTGTAGGCAGCTGCTTGAAAAGGAAAATAATTCAGTGTTCTCTATGCAGGAAAAGAACAGAACCATCTTGTCATAGCAAAGAGTGTTTTTTCTTACAAAGTGAGTTCCTCCTAAATTTCTTATACAAAACCTGCCCTGAACATACTGCTATCAGAAGTGACAGAGGGGAAAAAATTGATGGGGATTTCAGCAGTGATTCAACTGCAACACAGACAGGACAGACATGCATCAATTTTAGATTGAAGGGCCTTGCTTTTTTTCATTTTTAGTGGAATGTCAACTAAATTAGGTGGATGGGAAGGAGGGGGGGCGTACAGTGGCAGATGTGAACCAGACATTGCATCGCTGATGTTTGTTATTTACACCTTCAAGAGGCAAAATGCGGTTGTGAACATCCCTCTTGGTTACAGTGTGTTACAATTGTCAGTTTGCAAAGGTTTGCATAATACTGCAAAAGCTGGATAGGAAATGCAGCAGAGGGAAGACATCCCTGGCCCAAAGGACGGGAGAAATTCCTCCTTTGAGACTTCCTATGTAGCAAAGAGTAATTCTGAAGCACCTGATAAAAGATGTCCTCGGGTACGGAGAGCACAGGAACACTGCTGACAAAGACAAATTTCACACAGGCTGTACATGAAATGGGAAAACTGCTTTTGTGGGGCTGATGATCATAAGGCAGAATACCAAAACACTGAGCTATTATTTCCACTCAGATCAGTCTTCCTTAGCTGTAAAAAGGTACACGTGTTTCTGAATAAACAGCAGTACTAGGCATGCAATCAAAGCTTTCAATTAACCAATCTCCAAACCAGTCATGTCACAATCAATGGTCTACACAATTCTCCATTTAAACACAAGTACATACAGAAAATAAAAAAAAAGAAAAGACCACAGCATGTTGGGGGAAGAACAGAAAAAGAGTTTGGAACTTTCTATTGCCAAGCAGTAGCAAGTGAAAGTAATTATAAACGAGGATTTGCTTTCCTGTATAATCACATTCATTCCGATCTGTATGCATGTCATGTAGAGGAGGATCAGGCAAGAGAAACAGGCAGAGAGCTGCACAGGTCAATTCAATTTATCTGGAAGTCTCAGTGGACATCCAAAATAGAGAAACCTTATGGAGGGTGAGTGTATCAACCACGCAGGTCTGAGGCTAAGTATATTTTAGCTCTAGGAAAAAATATATGAAAATTAAATGATGAAGCACAGAAGATTAGTAGTTCCGATTTGGATTCATTTTTCTCAACATGAAAATGTGGGGTGAATGAAAATAAAAACATTCTTAGCAACACCAACAAAATATATACAGATATAAAGGAGAAATAAAATGGTAGGACTGACCCTGTTGCAGCTAAAAAAAGAGGACAAACATTTAGTAGTGAAGCTCCTCTGGAAAAAGATCTAAGTCCCTGGGGCAGCTTCTCCAGTTAAATGAATTGCTTGAGATTTGGTTTACCACTAGCTTTGTTTTTCTATCTCTCAGATGGTTTTGCTTGAAGTGGGAGCTAGTGCACTGCATGCTCTTGTTTAGATTTAAAATTCTGAATCTGCTTCTCCATGGAAACTGGAATTCCAGTTATTCCAGTCCAATTATTTCACTCTCTTAGGTGCATCCTTTTGAACAGATAAGCTAATTAACAAATTGTTTTGAACATTTTAATGAGCTAGTCTCCAGTTTCTTTAAGGATTAATTGCAGTAGGAAAAACAGGGCTGCCCTGCTTTCTGTCTGGGTGCCATCTGCAGTAAAGAAGTCGTGCTACGTCTTCTCTCACCCATTGGGTACCACACCACCAAGCTGCCAGCCAGCTGCTCACCCACAGCACCGCAGTGCAGGGCTCTGCTCTGCCTCACAGCTTCAGCAAACAGAGGCACTCAGCTGCATGGCTGCACCTCTGTGGAAGGCACGCGTTGTCTTTATGCATTGACTGTTTTAATATCACATCCTTTTCATTTATTTGTTGATCCCAAGTGCTGCAGTTTCCCTGTTGCTATGTGTACAGGCTTGTGAAACCAGCAATGGTATCTGCAGCCAAATATCACCGCTGTTTCCCCTGCAAACTCATCCCTCTCTGCAATATCAGGCATACATTTTCTTGCCTTACCTTACTTCCAAGGTCCCCAATAGCTCTGTCCCATCAGTCAAGATGTCAGACTTCATTACCCATAGGACAGAAATGGAGGCAAGTGTCCCCTCTCCCATACTGTCCTACATCGTCCCTCACCCTGTATGACACTCAGGGACGCAGCTCTCCCGAAACAAAACTGAAGCACTGACTGCTTTCAGAAACCTGACAGCTTTGTTAGCTCAACCATTGGGCCATCGGCGTGACCAAACCACAAGATAAGCAATAAGCAGTGCAAACGAACTGGAAGATGCTGCAGTGTGCAAAGCCTTTCACCATTTTCCTCAATGGCGCTTCTTTATTTTTCTGAAAAGGTTATTCGAAGAACTGTAAAAACTGAAGCAGAAAACTTTCCCATGACTTCTCTTCCTCATCCAGTGTACCTATGTAGCATTCGTCAAATATTTCATTAGAAGATAAGCTCAGTGTTATTTTAGAAACTGAGGAGTGGTTAATTAACCGACAACCTGAAGAACAAGCCGGGAGTAACAAATGGCACCAGGAGCTGTGTTTCATGATCCCACGAAATCCATATCTCAGGAAAGCACCATTAATGATGTTTTCAGAACCAGACTGTGCAACTTTGCTCTATATGGTGAGCAACGCGAGAATAAAAATAAAATAAAGTGGGCATAAAGCCGGGAATATCTTCAACAAGTTTCAAATCTCCAGATAAAAGAGAAGGAAAAAAAAGCAACATAGGAAGGGAAGACATTATAAGAGCAGTTCAAAATAGAAATGCTTTAATGTTTTAAAGAAGATGGTCTTTTATAGAATGTTAGGAATAATCCCTACATCAAATAAACTACAGGCTGGACAATTTAAGAGCCATCAATATTTGTTTGTTTGTTTTTAATATAATGTATCTGCTCAAATCTATCTGAAAATGTCACTTATTTTGCCTAGGAAATAGACTATAAGAACGATCCTCTCTTTGAAATCCTGTAAGAAGCCTCAGTCCTGGGAGAGAGGCTGAGGGAAAGAACTTCTGTATCACATCTATTAACAATCCCTCAAGTTGTTGTAGAAATACAACTGCAGCAAAGCAATATCCACAGACATGAGTCTTTTCATGCACACCTTTGTAGGATCTGCCTGCTGAGGTTACCTAACAACAGAAGTGGTGCATCTGATTCCCTCCTTACTGAGGCATTACAAACCAGGACTTCACAAAAGAACAATGCTTGCAAAAGCAGCTGCTGTGTCTTACTTGCTATGTGTGGACTTAGAAAACTTTGCTGTCTGGTTTCTTCAAGTAACTGTTGACCATTGGAAGTACAATCAATTCCTTAAAGAAGGCACGCAAAAGTTGTAGCTGAGGAAGTAAAATACTACAGGCAAAAACAGGCAGCAGCACTATCAACTAGTTAAGGACTGACAGCACAAGCTAAAAATCATCTTTTATTTCAACAAGACAAATGACTGCTTCACAGGCTTCATATTTAGTCAGGAAAATATTCCCTTTGAATTTTAGTAACAGCTGAAGAGATAAATAAAAAGCTTGCTCAGGGTAAGTGCTCACTAATTAAGGTTCATGAGACCTAGTAAGGCAAAATATCAGCTTGGGCTGACAACGTGAAAGCCTTGGACATGTACCTGCCTTTCCCTGCTGTGGAAGAATGCTCCCACTCAGAAATCCTGCAAAGGCACAGGAATCTCTGAGAAAGTTTCATCACCCAAAGCAAAACTTGTTACGACACACAAGCTGAAGTATTTCAACATAATACAAATGAGCAAAAATGGAAAGCCAAGCAAGGGGAGAGAAGGCGGCGAAGAAAAAAAGAGGTTTATTTCTATAATTAAAAACAGATTTTAGGAAGAAAATTCGGTTTCGCTACAGTCAGTGAGAGTTTTTCCATCAACCAGAAGGAGCTGAGAATTCAGCTCCAGACAGTCCTGCAGTACAACCACTTACTCCATCACTTCGGCTTTTTGGTGAAGAGGGAAAATAGCAAAATGAAAAATCTTTGAATCTGGCAAATCCCAGGGCAGCAGTTGAATGTAAATGAGGAGAAAAATGATGAAAAGTGTGTTAATGTCATTTTTCAATGTGTTGGAAGAAAACAAGTGGTGGTAATTTAACTCCACAGTCCAAACGTTTGTTGTTTTTTAGTTTTTTCTTTGGGGGGGTGGGGGTGGGAACTGGAACCAGAGAAATCTTGATTTGTTATGGGGAGGTGTCTCACTGAATGACTACATAGCCTCCACGGATTTGATAAGCAATTCCTAGAGTGTGTCTGTAGAAACACACGTGTCTGTGTGCTGCACAAATGCATTTGCTAGAGAGAGGCTTACAGTACTGAGATGAGCAGTGTCCAAAAACCACAAAGTGCTCCATTCAGAATTAATCATTTCTAAGTCTGGGAGGAGATTTTTTTGTTGTTGATATTTGATTGTGGGTTTGTTTTCTTGGCAATGAGATTTTTACAGTATTCTTTGAAAAACCCAGCTACAACTGTACTCTATTTAAAAATAAATAAATAACATTCTTTGGCCTCTTAACAATTTAAGTTATGATTACATCATGTGTTATGTCTGTGGCAGTTTATCAGATGGGATTTCTGCCAACCTCTGACTAGACCACTAGGAAGAGTGCAGACAGCGTGGCTGCACTGCTGTAGTCATCTTCTGGCCAATGCATTTTCAGGCATTCAAAACCATTTCCTTGCTGGGATAACTTAAGCTGGGTCCTCGTCCCAGCAAGATTGGTCTCAGTATAAAAACAGAGGACGATCATTGCACACCTACTCAATTAAAGGAGTTGGTCTAACATGCAATTCATTAAAAGTGCTCCATTCCGCAAGGAAATAAAAGAGGTGACTGAACTGCATGATGGACAAGCAAATACATTTAATTGAGAATGTTCCTACTGCATTTAATTTCAGAAAGGAAAGACTACCTTTCATTTGTAAGTCTTCCAAATGTTCCACTTGCCTTTTTCACCATTCAGAGACATGAACTATCTTTTTGCTCAGCCTTTGCCCAGCCGTGCACACAAGCCTCCTGCTACAAGTCACAGCACCTAGAAAATCCAGTTCGACACTGACAAACTGAGTTCTCTATTCAGGGCTCTAAAAGATTTTAAAGAGGTCATTTTTTTTTCACAAAACTGGTGTTAGGAAAGACTTGTCCCACAGCTCCAAACACATCACTTGTGGTGATTCTTACATCTGCATCATCTACAATTAGACCAGCGATTGCATGTCTAGAGCTGGGAGGCTTCACCTTTGGAAGATATTAAAAAAATTAAACACCTTGGTTTCATTATGCTATTCAGAGGCTGCTCTTGCTTCTTCTCTTTGCCAACGATCTGAACTCCAGATTAATCTCATAAATCATTTCCTCTTTTAAACACCTGAGCCATGGACCAGAACGGAAATTCATCCGCAGTTCCTCACACCTATTGTGGCATTCTCCAATTCTCTGATGAAAAGATCTCAGACTCTGAGAACAGCCTTTTATTTTCTTTAATGGCTATAGATTAATAAAGCAGATATAATCCAGAAAGGCTTCAAAGGAAGATGTTCACTGGATAAGAACCATGTATATTTCAGTTCTGTCCAATAAGAAAAAATTGTTTTCACTCATACATGACAAAATTTATGATGAACCACTCTTGCAAACAATTTCTCACTGGAATCTTACAGAATCTTGACAGCATGCCCATAACAAATATTACACATCCATGCAGCTGACTGATGAGCATAAAAATCTGCTATCCCTGTGTGTCTCACCAAGCCTTATTTAAACTCATTGCAGCTATAGAATTACCCTGGAAATCTCATGGAATTTCTCTTATGTCCAGCAGTAATGAGGTTTCCACTGCCAGTTGCCACTTTGGCCTCCGAATGAGCAGGGAATGCAGGTGTGTCAAAACCTACAGCATCTGATGCAGTGAGAGGTGGATCACGTGTACACGAGGCCTCAAGCAAAAGTCAACCAGGTTCCCTCACTTGTTTCATGATTTACAAACTGGGTACTTGACAATTTCTTCACAAAAGGAAAACACTCTTCCTTTTGAACATAAATTCTGGCAAATTTGCTGATTGGTGTTCAAGCACACCAGTTATTCCTTCAGTTACATGAAGGGAACTCAGACTGGCATTGCTAAAGTTCCTTCTGATTTGCAATGATGGAAATGAAGGAAAGTTTAGGAACAAAGTTCACCAAAAAAAGTTAATGGCTGAACTTACTTGCAGACAGTATTCTTCCATCAAGCTATTAAAGAAAATATGGAATTATGGACAATAATGATTCCTGAACTTTAGAGGCTAACTTTGAGCCTGCAGGACAGAGGAAAGGGAACAACACTGAGTGATTAGCTCCAGCACAAAGCCAATGCCCTCAGCATCCATCCCCAAATGATCCAGAAAGCAACCCTTCACTCACAGCTAGTCAAACTATCAATACTTTGTAAGGGAACCACAAGCAAACCAAAGTGTCAACAGCATTACATAAGTCAATGACCATTTCGCTTAGGACAATATTTACTAGTGCTTAGAAAAGCCTCTTCCCTTCCTATTCTTCCTAATCTATTTGATTTCCAACATGAAAGGAGTTTGGAGGAAGAAGTGACTTTTTAATATATATAAGAAGTAATGCTATAGGTTAAATCATGGTAACCTTGGAAACAGCCTTTCTCCTCAGATGTGCCTGTGTCAATTAAAGTAATTGGGGCACTTCAGTTAACGGCGCCTAGATTTTGATGTCCAGGCTCATACGGAAACATTAGTCCTAGAGGACTCTTGGCTGAGAAATTGTTCCTCTGAAGAAAGAGTCTGCTTGAAATGTCACAAGGTTCTTTTTTTTGGAGGAATTTTTCAGAAAGGTAAGTGGAAAGAGAGGCTAGCTTAAAGGGATGCCTTTGTACATATGCAGGATGCACAGGGGCTGGTTAGTACTAGTGAACTCAACTAGTACTTGGAGCTTATTTTATGTATATGCAAACAAAGCTATATAAGCAAAGCAGAGGAAAACCATTTCCTTAGCTTTAAGATCTTTAAAATAAAAAGAGAAGAATCAAAAACCATCAGATATACAGATCTAGGAAACCAACTCTCTCATCCCCTCGCTATGTGACAGGTATATATACACACACAGACCCCCACTGAAATTTATGCATTCACTGACAGACAATGTCTGCACACGGCAGGGCCACAAAAATCAGACAATAGTACCCTCACTAAGCATCTCAGGTGATCCTAAACTGGAACAAAACTACAGAATTACCACTTTCTGACACACTTGGGTAGAAAAAAAAAAAATCAAGAGGAAGTGAATTTCAGAGAGAGTCTACAAGCAGCTTCTTCCAGTATCGTTATACTTGGAAAGAGAAGAACTCATTTTTTCTTAAACTTATTTTGAAAGCAACACAGGTGCCAATCAATCACTCAGTTCAATGTCATTCATCACCAGCTTCCTGCAGAGATGCACATGCATTTTTCTGAAATGGCTTTGCTAAAGCATATCTTTTTAAGACCCCAGTTCCCCTTTGCAAAAGATGGCACCAAATGAAAGAAAAAAAAACAATCTTTCTCCCCCAGACGATGTTCTCTGGAAGAATATTGACACAGTTTTTATACTTAAGAGGGACAGATATTTTGAAAAAATATTTGCTCATTTTTTATGTAAATTACTCTATGACAGATACAATGACTTTTAGCAGAAGCGGTTGCTCACTATGCAAATGGTAAAGCGAGGAGAGCACATCTAATATTTGTCCTCTCTACCTCTATCAAGAGGAGAGAAAACAGAGAAGGAATTAAGCAAAGTTTGTGAAAAAGCTGTCTAAATAATGGCCTGAAAAGATTATTATTGGCTTTTGCTTTTGTCACACGCAGTAACGACAAAGGAAATGGAATGTCAGTCCAAGACATTCTTTTTTACGTTAAACATCTACTTGAAGTTTTTTACAAAGCCTGGATGGTCCCAGTCTGTCCAGCTGAAAGACTAAAAATGACCCGGTCCGAGGTGACAATGTTATATTCTTTAATATTGTTATTATACAATGGAAAAAGCAGCCCAAGGAGGGCAGCCGCTGAGTCAGGACTGATATGTGCACTAACTGTCAGCAAAGGAAAAGAAGATCAGAAAAATCACAATCCAGAATTTGGCCGCCACAACGGTTGTTTCAGCCTCTTTGAGATTTAAATTCATTTATGTGAGAAATAATGTAATAGAATATGGAACAACTCGATCAACGGGATTTAAAATGAGAAGTGTACGAGTTTGCAGTGGAACAGCTGCCAAGCTGGACTTGGGACGGCTCAATTCTACACAGACATTTTTCAGTTTAAAGACTATAGTAAGTGAAATCCTGAAATATTACACCTATAAAACAGTTTGGAAATATGCTGCAGTAAAACCAGCAAAGGTATTGCAAGTTTCAACTTGTAACTCATTACAGCTTGAATACAGAAAACTTGTTCTGGTCACTGAAAAATACAGAAGAAAAGGTTTTCTGTAATGATTTGTTCTTATAAAGCAATAACTTGTGTGAGTGTTCTCATTCCTAAGATGTGAGGAAAGGGCCCACTTCTCCTTCCACTGACAGAAGCTTAGTTTGACATTCATATCAACAGGAGCAGAATCAGGCTGTGAATCTGAAGTTGCATTTAAACAGTCATCACTTTGCAGAACGAACAACAGAAACTTCAGAGTCATTATTTATATAGGCTGAAGTGAGATCAGCATTGTGGTGGGTTGGGTTTTTTGTGAATTACAGAAAGCGAATGAGTTCCAAACAGATAGATGGAACACGAGGAGTAGTAAGATGCTAGTGAAGAACACAGAGAATATCAAGATCCCATCTTGAGGACTTTCTGTAAGTCAGACCTGGGACATTGCTGGGAGACAGATGTCCCTTGGGTCTAGGAGCTGTGCTGCCAAAGCCCTGAGAAAGCCCAGCTGTAGGCTTGTGCAGAGCCAGGGATGTGTCATGCTGGGCAACAGATTGGTACTTTGTTTCATCCATGAGAATAATAGGAGGGACAAAGACCATATGGGGTTCATTCAGCACTGCCAGAGGAGATGGAGCTGCGTGTTTACTCAAAGAATAACAACAGAGATCTTCAGGTACGTATAGATTTGAATTCTGGCAACACGATCTGGATTAGAGCAAGAACAAAACTATTCTCTGAACTTGAAAATAATCACAGCAGTGAAGTACTGTTGCCTGGCCAACCCTGCAATATGGTATATTTTCTCTCAGGCTATTTGTGCAGGCCTCTGCAGTCCCAGCCCTCACCATCTCTAGCATTCAATATTTAGTTTGCTTTAAACTTACATACAGGATGATAAGTCGTGAAACGTAGGAGTGCCAAAAGAAAACCTGCACTCCCATTAATTGCTACACAAGTACACCAGAACTGTCACGAGCAGTGATATGCCAAGCATAGCAAGCATTCTGAAGTCAGACTCCCAGTTTTACTTGGATGCAGAAGGAAGGATGCTGATGACAGAGGGGCAGAGTACAGCAAGTCATTGGGCCAAAATCCTAGGGCTAGGTGGCTGTAGCTGCATTTCACTGCCAAGACTTGAACCTCAGTTTGCATCAGAAACCACCAACTTTCTGGATTCAGTCAGGAAAAAGAAAATCTATTAAGAGATAATCAGTCAAATATTAAGAATACATATTAACCAATCATCCACTCTTCTGGCTGCTCTCCCTACTTTTCTCCTCTGGTTCAAGGCTGCTCCCATTGCCTCCAAAGCCCCTGATTTATGTAATTGTGAAACTGCCATTCTGTATCAATTAACATCAGTATTCACCAAAGGAAAAGCTCCCTTATTTGCTTCTACCCAGACTATTTCTTATCCTCTCTGCCTGAGCTGGTGCACACTTCAACCCTTCTGGGTTGACTGGACATTAGCTCAGAGTCACTGGACAGAAAGAGTCAGTAGTAAAGAGTCAGTAGTGCCTCCATCCCCAGTTAAAAAAAAAGATTACTGCAGATGTCTGTAAAGGTCTGTGAAAAAAGTTGCATCATTAAAGTGAGCTACAATCAAGTAAAACAGCAAGATGAGAAAGCTTAAATTGGTTTTGTTACTGGCAACTTGTCTAGACTTATTCTGCTAGTCAACACCAACTGGTCAAGATAGAAAAACAACGCTCAGTGCATAACAGCTATGAAGTGGCCCACTCACGTAGCCCATAGTTATTTCTGTTATGGGAAGATTGGCACATCTGTCAAGATAGGTAGTACGTTTTGTAGGCAAATATTTGACATCATCGCTTGTTAAGAACCCAACAGGTTTCCTGTTAGCACTGGATAAAGTTAATAATGACCACAAAAAAACTTTGAAATGGTGGCATAAAAGTGGGCCTCTCAAGCTGAAAAGTCTTGTTTAGAAATACTAAGTCTGGAAATATTATATTGGAAGGGAGTGAGTCCAATACAATAAATCAGGAGACAGTTACTGAACAACTGCATCAAGATAAAGACCAAATGAAACTCACAGCACTGTATCCAGAGAGCTGCACATACAGAACAAACTGTTGCAGGTCAGCTGGGCTCTGACCTTCACTGTGATGAACTGTATATTTCAAACATTCAATTTCTGAATGCCACAGCACCATGCTGCCCTGATAGCACGTATTCTTATCTGTTTATAAATATGGAAGTAGTATTATTCCAGCAGGCACTTTTCTCCTGGTACTTTGGTACTTCTATTACAAAGAAAGGTCTATTACAAAGAAAGGAAAGAGCCAGGTACTGAGTTTGCATTTTGTAAAGCTTTATGTAAATGAACATGCAGAAAGAGGCCACAAGACCAATACACCAGGTGATAAGGAAAACTTCCACTGAGAGAATATTCAAGAACTCCTGGCTAACTGAAAATGTGAAGTCAAGAAACAAATATCTGCTTGAACGGTGTTTCTAGACTGATACCTAAAGTCTGCTGTGGATTTTCAGTGTGTTGTTCTGCTTCACACACTTTAAGTTGGCTGTTAGCTTCCCCCTTTGCCTCCAACATGTTGCTCGTATTCCATTACAGGACTAATCACATTTCATTTGTTGGTGAATTCAGGTTTTATTTGCCATCTAGTTTTCTTGAGAAATTATGACAGAACATTAGAAAATGTTTTTAGCACAGTTAATTTGTTTTTCAGGGGGCACAGCCCCCTCAAAAAATTTCAGAATATTATTCACATACGCGGCAGTTCACCAGAAAACACTCTGCTTTATTGTGCACTTGTCAGAACAAGTGATAATGCCAAGGGGTTAGCAGGATAATGAACAGCCGCCACGAGAATTGGATCACTGCATAAAGCCATCTGAAATACAGCAGTGATGGGGAGAACAATGCTGAGCTGCACCCACAGTTTCTCTTTTCCTCCATCTCATTTACTTGGCTAGACCAGGGATGGAACACGAAGTCAATTGTATCAGAGTTCTCTAGAGATATCAAGTACAACTCCACTTCAATCACCAAACATACGGCCATGCCACAGGTGAATTTGCCCTCCAGGCAAAGAGTTTAGCAAGTGCTGTTCATATATGCATTATTTCACAGTTAAGCGTGCCCTCTGATGAGCTTCAGACACAATGTAAAACTGAAGTAAGATGACCACAAATGGAAACTGATCCTTTACTATGTCAGTCATAAATAATTCCAAATTCAATTCCCAAATGCAAGTAACCATGTGAAAACCAAGGAGAACAGATTTTAAACCAGACCTTCAAAAGCGCTTCTCCAGCTCATAATTAACCACAAAGCAGAGGAATCAGGGAAGAGTGGATTTAATTGAACTCTCAGCTTCCTTGATTGTGCAAAGACGCAGAAGTGATGTACTTCATATCCAAGCTTTGAAACCATCACCTACGTAAACAGTCCTTCAACCAGTGACATGGTGAGCAAACAAGGCTATGCAGTTCAGTAAGCATTACATGTTACACAGTTTCAAGATGAGAAAAAAATATTCAGGAGGCTTAACATACTGGGTTTCACTTTTTTTTTTTTTTTTACCCAGTTAAAGCTTCCACTTTGTAGCATAAATGCAAAATTAGAATCTAGAAGAAATTGTAAGAGGGAGGAGTGGTGGGAGGGAAAACAATAAAATCACATTTTTATATGCAGGTACATTCCATGCTGAGGGACAGCTGTGTAGAAAAAGGAGATGGAAGGACAGTTGAAAGGTGAGTCCTAAAGTGCCCACTGGAGTGGTCTACTTTCCTCCACCCCCCCATCGTCACTCATCTTTTGTCATATATTAATAGGATTCATAGTATTTGTAAGTGAAGTAAAGGATGTAAAACGGTAACAGATCAGCATTGCCTCCTCCAAATCCTGTCAGCTTTCCTGAGCTCCAAACAGTATGAGATTACTGTGAAAGAAAACAGATTCAGGCCAGCAACCCTGAACACAATAGCTGTATTGCAGAATGGGTGAGAGAAGCAATTGTCCATGAATTCTTGTTGAACCCAAAGCAATTAGATTTTACAAAAAAGGAAACAGTTAGAAATAAGTTTTCTGTAAAAGGATCAGACTGGCACCTTTCCCTTTACCGCAGCACCCTACAAGTGATGAATGCCATCAGAAAACCTCAAACAGCTTAAAAAAAAGAATGGCAGGCGGCCCTTAAACAAAGCTGCCGTTACCCACTTCGGTTGTACTTGGAAGAGGTTATTAGAAAGCTGTTGAAGAAGCAGAAAACAATCTTGAAATAGCTTGAATGTGAAGTTTTAGTCACAACTTCTGGCTTCAGAAATGGTGAGGACACGAGGAAAAATGAACAGGGAAGGCAGGAAAGAAGGACGACTGAGACAAGAAATAGAGATGACAATTTCAGAGAACCACGGGAACAGAGGGCTTCCATCTCCAGAGAGCATTTTATCTGCAGCCTCCTCATCCCCTGCAGGAGGTGACAAAGCACAAACAACAGATACCTGCCCGGACAAATAAAAGCCGTGCTCAGTAAGCAGCAGATTTCTACATTTCAGAGCTTTGTCATTATTGAGAAGGAGAGGAATCTAAGAAAGTGCCTAAAAATTGTTGTGTAGGATAGCTTTGAAACACACAATATAGAATGTGAGTTATTGTCGTAGGTTTGTGTTCCCAGCAAAACATTCTTTAAGAATGCAGCTTATTTTCAGAGAACAAGCGAGCTTCACATTGGTCAGAACAATAAAAAAAGGGTATCTATCCAGTATTCCAAATCATGAATCCTCTCAGCATTGAGGAGAGCAAGGGAAATCATCTCAGGAAGGATCTGAGATCAGCGATGCTGGCAAGTGACAACAGGGAGCACCCGAAGTGAGCTGAAGGCTGTAAACTATTGAGTTTGTACTGCACAACAATAATCCTTTTAGAGACAGCAGAAAGCCCTTCTGAACAGGGGAAACCTAAGTACAAGCAGTTAAACTTACTGCACCCAGTTAATGTGTAATTCTAATGAAGAGACAAATTTGCCTTTCTGGAGAAAGGAATTCTAGTTCTTCAGGTGTAAAAGACATCATGCTAAGTGGTACCGATACAATCAGGTTTGAAACCAAACCTATGATCTGTACCAAACGTAGAATTCCATGTCATTTAGACCTAGTTCTTGTTCCATCTGGGTTGGAAACTATTACTACCTCCCAAGCAATTGGAAATTTCTGTTACAGTTTTCCAACACTCAAATCAAATTCAAATTCTAGGAGAACTGGAAAGTATCAACCAAAAAACAAAAAGATATCATTTGTAACAGCTACATTATTTACACATGCTGGAACAGGTTGCCCAAGGAGGCTGTGGATGCCCCATCCCTGCAGGCATTCAAGGCCAGGCTGGATGTGGCTCTGGGCAGCCTGGGCTGCTGGTTGGTGACCCTGCACACAGCAGGGGGTTGGAAGTGGATGAGCACTGGGGGCCTTTGCAACCCAGGCCATTCTGTGATTCCAAGGTTCTACAGTATGTCAGTCTGTTACAAGTGCCTTTGGCAGAAGTTTAGCCTTCTTCCTACTCCTGCTTCAGGCAAGCATTTGCCTTGTAAGAATGCCACAGAAATACAGCATGACACAGTACTGCTTCCTTTTAAACCCATTTAAGCGAGGGCTCATAACACAACTGCCCCAGTTGCTCAGCTGTATGAAGTCACTCAAATGCTCACGTCACTGTGCAATGCATTTGGTGATCAGATATTTTAGGGCTCGTTTGTGAATAGCTGCATATTTGGAAACAGAGTAAAATACAGCATACCTGACATACCTGAGCAAGTGCCAGAGAGGCAAAAAACAAACCTCGCACTGCAACCTCCCTGGGGAAATCTCTGTTCATTTTAATACTTGTTCTGTCAGCTGTCTCTGTGAATGACAAGGTTTTATCTCTAATGTGAATGGCTTTGAAGGCTACTTGCATTATCCATTCTTCAGCAGCTGCTGCCGAAACCACAGGGTTGCAGACTTATAATTAAATCCAGCTGCCAGGACTGTGAGTTCAGTTATATCGAAGGGAGCAGCAGTGCTGAGTGGTTGCTGGCAAGATTCTGCCTCTGTTTCTAGACAATGTAATTAACTCTTTTGCTTCTTTTAGATGAAATAAACATCGCCACTAAAGAATGTGTTAAATGACTGTAAAATTGCATTTATTTACAAGAGTTCTATGGCAGTCATTAAAACCAAGAAAAGAAAACTGCAGGTGGATGATGGCCCAGAACAGATAGCTCTTTCCTTAAAAGCACTCATAGGACACCCAAGGACAGGACACAGGACGGAAGGAGTTTCCTGCAAAGTATATATTAACTGATCTAGTCTTAAGCCTTAAAACACAGGCTGCAGAACACAGCAAATATCAATACCCAGTTTGAGAGAATTGCAGGTGAGGGATGGCAGACTGAACCACAGGGCTTCTTTTCAGGGCATGATCATCTCCAAAGCCCCGTGCCCATGACTAACATTACTTGTAGATAGTCCAATCTTGACTAAATAGCTGCAGATGTACTTTTAGAGGTATAGCTTTGTTGTAGCTTTGTTTGTTTGGGGATTTTTTTCTTTTAAGTCAAATTGTTCATATCCATGTGTCAGCAAAAAAGTTAGCACCTAGATTTGACTTTCATCCACGGTCCTTTAAGTGCTGTTCAAGGAAGTCTCTGCTCTTGTGAAGAAGTGACTGAAAGCTTCTGAATAAAAAACACTGCACAGAAATGGAAGCAATTGGTAGAAACACTTCAGAATAACATCACCGAAGTAAAACATTCATTTGAACTTCGTTTGTGAGGAGTTACTATTTGTACCTCTTTAGGAAACATGCAGCAGCCCAATCACTTCTGAGGACTGGTGAGAAAGCCCAACAGAAGCCAGAATAAAGGTGAATTTGCTCTCAGGTGGTTATACTTAGGTTCATTTACTTTTGACATCTGTTTGCTGTTCCCTCCTGCCTGCCGCTCAGCACTAATGGCTGCAA
The DNA here is from genome assembly GCA_035772895.1 of Perdix hodgsoniae. Lineage (NCBI taxonomy): Eukaryota > Metazoa > Chordata > Aves > Galliformes > Phasianidae > Perdix > Perdix hodgsoniae. Next base: position 5,210,245 of record JAPSGF010000026.1, read on the forward strand.
AGCCCAGGCATGTCAGCAAGATGGGCTGATTATTACATCCTGTCATACCTAGGTGGAAGCCAGTTGTGATTTTGCTTTTACCATTCCCATTTTAAAATGACAAAGCTTTTATCTCTAAGCTTTTTTAGTGGCCTCTTTAAAGGGCTTTTTTTTTTTTTTAAACCTGTAGAGGTTCATATCTTCCCAGTGCAGAAAGGGGTTCCCAAAGACTGCAGAGATGAAGGTGAGATGCATGCAAAGAGAGAAGTGAATGCAGGGAAAGGGCAAAGAAGGAGAAATAGAAAGTTTGGGGGAAGCCACGTTTTTGCTTTTTAAATCCTTTATGAGGTCCTGCTCACAACTGGAATTAAATCTCTGAATCAACAGCTATCTGTCAATAGAACGGATAATGTCACTTTATCTCATCCATAACTTTTTCTTGAGAGATAACAGATAGCTTGGACCTTCTGTGGTATTTTGTGCGCTAAAGTTGTCTTTTAAAAGCATCTACATGGAGGAACTTTTGACTCACTTTTCTCCTGTATTTGTAATCAGCTCTGGCATTTTATATTTAGGTCCAACTTCACCTCTGTATTAATTTGGGACTGCCTATGCATATAATTTATTATTGAAACCACAATCTGTTTTAAGTACCAGACCATCTATCAGTTGCCAGAGGAGAGAAGACAAATTAGAGAATGGGATGTAACCACAGGATCAAAAGCAGAAGGCATTTATTCACTGTCATCAGATGACTTCCTATGAATCTACATGTAGGAGCTGACAGTGTACATTAAAGATGGATCTTAAAAAGGGGAAAAAAAAGTGGTGTTTTCTTTCCTATTTGAAAATATTTAAAAAGCTAATGTGAGGTTTGTGTGTGCTATGGTTCAAAAGAAAAAAAAATAAGAAATCAATAGAAATTTGATCCAGAGATTTTCAAGGCAATTAGGTCACTGATGTGCTGGAGGCCTCCAACTCTTCACCAAGAGGAGAATCTGCTCAAAGGTTACGTCAGAAGACTTCATCATGTCTCAAATGTCATTCAAGTTGGTAAATTAATTAGGGACTGAGAAGGCAAGACAGTGTTTTTCCTGCATGTAAGACGAGATCAATTACTTCTAAGCAGTGTAGGATATAGCAGGAAAAAACAATCAATTCAGTTCACTAACTATAAATAGCTGCTCTGATTAATATACTAATTTTAAACACCAAAGGTATGTCAGCATACTTTCTCTTGCTAATACTTTAACTACATAAAACTGCCTGCAGCATATAGTTTTTAATGCTGTGCCTGTCCAAATTTGCACTAATAAAGCATAAATTAAAACTCTGCAGTAGAAAAAGCTAAATTCCATCCACCATTTTCCCCCACACGGAAAAGCAGGCTGAAATACTTAAACATGGGTATCTAACACTGCTTCTCAACTGTCGGTAAGGGTGGCCACATGAAGTGCCAAGCTCGCATGACATCGCAAAGCAAGGGCTGGCTCTGTGCCTGGCCTGCTGCGTGGCTCCACTGAAAAACTGGGTATCCCTGCCCTTCAGTTCCAGTCAGTTCCTTCCCTCGAAGGTTTCTAAACAACCTCCGCTCAAGTAAAGGCAGCAAAGCACCAACAAAAGGGATTTCCTTGTGCTGCTCCTCTCCCCTGTGCTCACACAGCACAAAGGAAGTGCCAAAGTCTGCTGTGAACATCTGATGAAACACCTTGCTAGTTGTGATTGTGTTTTAATAAGTCATATTTTAATAATTTCACTACTTTGAAGTGTTTTGGATCCTAGCTCTGCCTCATAATCAACAGCACTGCAGAAGCACAAAGAATGAATCAACCCTCAAAACCGCAAATACGATCCAGTCCTTCTGGGAAAGATGAAATCTAAAGGCATCGCTGTGGGTGACAGATCCATGGCAGCTTTAGGTTTGACTTCTACCATTTTAAGGGATTTCAAAAGAAGGAAAATTAGTAGCACAGCCTTATGGATATATATCCTGCCCTGTAAAGCTTCAGTCTCACAGAAGAAAATCTGCATTTCTCCAAGAGATGAGCATTATGCAGGAAGAGCATTCATCACGTAACTCCTAGAGATATTTTCTAGAGAACCAGAAAAGGAAACATTCACCATGAAAGAATATTCTTAAGTTGCAAGAAAATCCATCAGGCTTCATACCATTTCATTCAATATTTATAAAAAAACATGTTTGCTTTAAACAGTTCTGTGGTGCAAACTCTTATCCACCCAGAATAGGAGGTGCTCACAGTTGTTTACTAAAATCTTCATACAGTTCAATACCTTAATAGTGTGTGACCAAAGTTAAGGAATAGATTGACAGCTAGTCAATGAACTGATAAATATCCATCACATAAGCATTTCATTTTAGCTAACCATGCAGTGGACATTCTGCCTTTATATACACATTCCAATGCTATTATCTCATGGTTAATTACTTAGGTCTCAAAGCACTTTACAAAGAAATGAACTATTATTATCAGCACTTCACACACAAAGAAATTGAGGCACGGCGGTATAATTTGCCAAAGTTATTGAATTCATATCCAAGGTCGGTGACAGGTGAAAAAACAGCTCTTATCTCACACATCACTGTGTGGTGCAAAGCACTGCATTCATAGACCACACTGCTTCCCAAGCATGTAATATTTAGCAGTTTTCATTAGCTAGTGTAAAGAATCTAAGTTTCACCTGCATTACAGCAAATACTGCTCTGTAAAATTGAAGCATCTGTACTTTGAGTCCGTAAGACACTGAAATATTCCATCTTTGCATTCAGCCTCTCTCTGATAATTAAGACAGAAAACCTCACTTTCTGAGGAGCCTGCCTTGGTTGTTCCATGCCTGTTTTTAAACATCATCTGAAAATACCCATCTTCTCACAGATGCCCAATTTTGGTCACCTTGCCAGTCACAGGAGCTTTTTGCAAAGTCATCGCAATGGAAGTTTTTGCTTTGGTCAAACCAACAAAGCCTGTTCCTTGATTCTGTGGGCTAATATCAGAGGAGGAGGAACTTCAAAGAGCAATAAGCCTTTCTTCATCAGATCTCAGTTTAAAAGTCAAAACTAATCCTTATTTTTTGCATTGCGCATTTTTATTTATACAAGGAGGGAAGTTACTCCTGTTCGTAGAATTTGGAATGCTCTCACTAGCTGCATGTCCAAGTACAACTTCCAAGACTGAATTAAAAAAGCTAAATCAAATTAACTCACTTCTAAGTCCAGCTCAGGTGGCTGAGATTACTGGGACAACTAGCAAACAACAATGAAACCAGCACTGAAGCAGATTTAATTCTTGGCACTGGGTTTTGTTAATTATTATTACAGGTTTTCTGTCCCTTTTTCTGGGCTCAAGAGAAATGAGAATCTCAACTTCTGAGCAAGTCAAAAGAAAATACAGCTTGTAAGTTTATATTGTAATTGATATAAGTCTATTATTATAAGACAAATTGCAACAGACAAAGAGAGAGACAGCTCAATCTGTTACTGAATCCTTGTAATGGCTATATGAAGAGCTCAACCATTTCACTCATAAATCTTCCTACTAAGTTTTTATTGCTGCTTGTGTGGATAAAATAATAAAACTTTGAAGTATACAAGAGATGCAGCAATGCATCTCTTCTAGTCACAATTACAGGGAGTTTGTTACAGGAATCATAACCTTCTCAGCATCTAATCAGAAATAACGTTGTGCTACAGGCTGCTAAAGCACCCCGAGAAGTCATTAGATTTGATTGTGACAATTGCGAATAATCACCTCTGCTGCACATCACTGTGATGCACGGGGCCATCGTCAGTCATTCCCAACGACCTGCCACAAACTTTCTGTGGGACAGATCGTGTAGAGCACATAGCAGCTGGATCTCCAGGAGGATGACCTACTTACTAATAAACTTAGGGGCAAACATTAAATGGGACAGATTAGGAAGGTCTTGAGATGTTTCCATGTATTTGTGTGGGTGTTTTGTTGTTGTTTGTTCTTTGTTAAGAGGCTCTAATTTGAATTAACTCTTTATTTTTCAATAATGTTGTCTCTACTGTCTATGGAACACAGTGCCAAGCATGGTGATCATGAAGGATGCTTGCATATACTAAGCTTTCAAATCAGCTGTCAATGTTGAACAGCAGAAGTAGAAAGCGAGGGGCTGAAGGGATAATAGATGGGATACATGCAACAGCTCAGAACAAATCAAATGAGTGTGGTGTGAATTGCTAATGGCTCCTCCTCTGTCAGAACACTGAGAGGAGGCCACAGCACCAACAGTGGCCAATACCAGCGTTATCAGAAAGGATGCCATAGTGTAACACCATGACAATTAACATTATCCAGATCATATTCAAAAACTAAGTTATGGTCTGACACTCATTTGATTCACTGAATCCTCAAAGTCAAAGCCTTCGGTAGAAGAGATCACCTTGTTCCGTGTTAAGTGCAGGAAGGAAAACTGTTTTTCAGTAACGTTGCAGGGAGGATAGAGGAGACGTAATGACCATTTAAAAAACAATGTACTACAGTTAAGTAACACAGCTGCATTAAACTCAGGCTATCTAAAATGGCAGCACTCCAACTTCAGCCAGGAAAATAAAATAAGAAGCCCTCAGAAAAAGCCCAGATGCTAAGGATGCAAAGCTCCAGAGAATATTTTCTTTAGTTTTGTTTGCAACAAATACGATATGAGCCTCACAATCATCTGACTGGAGATGCCTGCAATGGTTAAGAAGCCTTACACTCTAAATTACCTTACTTTTGTTAGGCAGGTGAAATGTCCATGCTGTTCTTTCAGAAGAGAGGTTTTCCCCTTCAGAATTTAATTTATAAACTCACTCCTGCCAGGCTGCGATAGCAGCTACTGTATAAACCTGAAAATGATGACTGCTGAAATTCCATTCAAACCCTCGGAATCAATAGAAAGCAGACAAGCCACCAAGATAAAGTTCCACCCGACTGCAGAGAGCAAGGACTGCAGGATGCCTCACTTTGTTTCTGCAATGTCCGCAGCCACCAAACTGTGAAATAGAGACTGCACAATCTCATTTCAGGCTGAAAATCTGACCTCTGCTATCCACATGCTACAACCACATAATCTGCTGTTAGAAGTGCTTCAACGTCGTAGGTATTTCCAGACAACAGAAGGCAGACTCAAAAGTCTATCAAAGCCAGTTTAGAATTTGCTGAGAAATACTGTGTTTGGTTAAAGCTTCTTATATGGGCTTATATGAGATTCTAATCCTGCTTACCTTGAAGCAGCAGTTCTACATAACAAAGCAATCTCCATTGGTGGCACACTGGTTCATACCAAGCTACGTGTAAACTCATGTATTCCTTTCCTGCCCATACAGAGAACCACCACTAGGGTCTACTTAGCTGAGTAACACTGCCTGAAGGCAGGGGTTGAAATCCTGCAGTCTGGTGTCAGAAGTTCCATTGTGAAGGGCTCTGCATTTAAATAAATGTTTTCTTACGAATGAATAAATGTTCTCTATGACCAGGGCCCGGAAAACACAAAGCTGTTGTAATGTTTGCTGACTTTTCCCACACGGCTGAGAAGGAAATTACCATTTGTCTGATACAAAAGGAAATCTTTATCCCAACCACAACAGCCAACAGCAACAAGGTATTTCTGTTTGTAATAAGTGTTCCTCTATATGCATTTCACTCAAACACTGTTCACCACAGACGTATTTGCAGTGGTTGACATTTGACTCACCATATTGGCAGCGAGGACCCTGAAATCCTGCAGGACACTGGCACACGTGAGGCCCTTCTTTAGAGCACTTCCCTCCATTGAAGCAAGTGTCAGGAGCACACAGCACTAGTACACAAACAGAACAAAACAGTGTGGTATTTGTTTTGTGCTAAGGATTCTCCAGAATTGCCACCTCTTGTCATAGTCTACTATGACAGGAATGTCCAGATAAAATGAAGTTCTTTTAAAGTCAGAAAGCAGGTATATATTTATAATGTTGATAGCATTCAATTTGATTTTAATAGAAATAAGTCTAGGGCAACGTGGTTTCACCCAAAGACACTTCAGTGGTAGAAAACAATTTCCTAGGACTCAAAGCACGTGGAATGACAGAAGGGATGAACTGCTGAAGGCAATGCAGCAGTGAGCAGAAAACACCAGGGTATTAGAAGAAGTTACGTATGTCTGAGGAAATGATGGTACTTCTTTCAACTCAGAATATTATTCACTTAGAACAGGTTAAATTCCACATCCTTGAGCCAAATTTGCTAAGAGCATCAAATATAAAAGAACACTTTGGTTACCTTTGTGCCCTAAAGAATGTGAAACAAGTCTCAGCTGCTCTTTCAGAAGAAAATAATTCTGTATTGCCACCAATGCTCAAATATGTCACATTCCTTTATGCCAGAGACTAATATACACATTGTAAGCATACCTTTGGCTTCTTACAAGAGGAAGCACACACTAAACATGCAGATTCACGCTGACACTAATAGGCTCTCAGGTGGTTGGATATATTTTTTTTTAAGAATAAAGAGAAAAAAACACAAAAGCAATCTCTGTGAATGCAGTCCTCGTGTTGGTACAAAGATTAAAAATACATAGGAACAGATGCTCGCTTTTAAACTGAGAACACAACCACTGATGAAAGGAGTAGCAAAACTAAACAGTGAGTAGATTGTTGTCTTTTACTGATGTCTTGTTAAGAGTGGATAAAGTGCTTCCCAACCATTTAAACTTAATTCCATGTTTTAGGAAAACATCCAATCATGCTTAAAAATTACTGATAGGAACAGGCTCTCATCAGATGGAGAACCTCAGGGTGGAAAGTTAACTGCTGCTTCTCCATTTATAGAATACCTCTTTATAATTAGAAGTCCCAGTTATAAATAGCAAGAAAAATCTTTCTTGAAAGAGGATGCAGAAAGGCACAAGGATATGATCTCTCCAGTCATTGTTCTGTCACACTTTTGCCATCAACTTACTATGCAAGCAGCCAGGTTCACTGTTGTGTTGAATCCACCCAGGGCAGCACTTATAGACAGTCTGGTGCTCCATTCTGTACACCTGCTTGTACACAGTGTAGTAACCGGACCTTCGAAGAGAATCAGTTCAAAAGAACAAGTCAGCTTAGTCACATCTCATCAGTAGCAAAGTACAAAATTGTGATTTAAAGCTAAGTCAAGAAGGCCGCGACACATCCAAAACACATAAGTCACATTTTCCACCCAGTAAGAGACTTAAGGTCTCAGCAGGATGTGATGTGTCCATGACCAAGTTGCATATATCTCAGGAGATTACACTGAACTCTTAAAGCACAAGGAAACTGCTTTCGATATCAGTACCAGAGTTCATTTATATCACTAATTACCTCCTCTCGTATCCCATGCACCACCTCCTCCCTGTGCAGCCCTGTTTCCACATCTTCACCATGCGGCTGAAGGCCTGAACACATGGCTGTTGGTGTCCCACCAGCACCAGCTCCAACACAGGGCAGACGTTTGGCCTTTGGGGAAAGAAAAGAAAAAAAAAAAATCAATTTCATTCTCTCCAGTGCAATAGCTGAAAATCTGGGAAGAACATGCATAGAGCTTCACTACCTGCAACAGTTAAGAGTTAGAAACACTACCAAAAAATACTGTGGATCTGTGACTTTTTCCACCTTGAACTGATCACAGGAACACAGCACCCATCAACACCTGACAAATCAGCCCAGAGAATTCAGCCTGGCAAGTATCAGACCTGAACAGAGCCAAGATTTCATTACTGTATTGGTTGCATAAGCCACGAGCAGGAACACAATCCTGGTAGCAATTTTTTGCACAAGAGCTGGCCTTTGAACAGCTAGGCCAGCAAAATGTGATTGTACCTCGTTCCCAGAAAATGAGACCTGCAGTGCCTGAGCAGGATGTGATGGACGACTCAGCACTCTTTGCTGTCTGTAGATAACAATGGTCTTTCAGATGAGGCTCCGCTGACAAAGGGTGGTGCCTCGTAAGCAAAAAAAGCCGATGGCTGAGGTGAGGGAGCCTGAAAGGCGCTTGAGGCCATCCATGCCTGTGCTGGAAGTGCTGGGAGCCCCACTGCTCCTTATGGAGCACACAGCAGCCACTACCGAGCTGACAAAGCGGGGTGGGAACAGGCACTGACCTGTGCAGAGCAGCTACCAGATAGCCAGGCTGAGTATAAATAATAGAAACAGATTCTGCCTTAGAAAACAGCATGTAAACCAAACAAAACTTACAATGAAATTCAGGCTGTACGATTCAATGGGAGCTGCTCCATTGATTCAAGCGCAGATAAGATGTATCTAAGCAATTGTTGTGGGAAAAGGGCATCCTGTAAGAGCCCCCCTCTGCTATCTGTCTCCTCAGGGGAGCATATGAGATTTAAAGAGAAAACATAGTTGTTCCCTACTGAGGATTCCAAAAACAGCAAGAGCAAAATAAAAGTGTTGCTTTGTAGGATGGCATGTAATCCTTATCCTGCTACCAAGCTCTGCTTACAAAAGGACTGAGGGTTTTGCAGAGATGCTGCCAGCCTTGCTCTAATTCTATTCCTGGTGTAAATTGGAAAGTTCTGAATAACAAAATAATTCTGCATAGAGCATACAAAGTGCAACTGAAGCTACAAAGCTCTTTTTGGTGACTTTCAATACAGTATTCTCACGTAACAAAACTGAAATAAAGCTATTTCTGGCATAGCATGCAGATTGCTAACATAATAATTAAGCTCCATCAGAGCAGCGAGCTCCAGCCACAGAGCCTTTGCAAATGTAAACCTCAGTGATTAAAACACAGAGACAAAACCATGAACTTTGTATATCTGTTCTCATTTAGCATCTGTAAACATGTAGCAGGTGTGTCACACTGCTAACCGGGGAATTCTTCCAGCAACAGTTTGAGAGACCCCTGGTCAGGCTAAGAAGAATACATACTGTCAGCTGACTGAGGCATAAACGTGAGGTTGTGATTGAATGGATAGAAAGCAATTTGCTTTCACCATTAATGCAATAAATCATATTTCTAGCCCAACAGCAGCTGGGCATTTAGAGTTATCATTAGCTGCATTGGATATTGGCAATCTCTCTTTCAGGATTTACTGGGCTTTTCACCTTAGGGGCCCCAAAGTACTTTGCAGCCTTATGTCCGAACACCACACAATGAAGCCTTTCTAATGAAAAGTAGATCTTTCATCTGCAGGTCTTCAGGTAGCTTACCAACATCATTAAATTAAGCCTGTGCAGAACAGGTAAATCCTATAAGCAGGGTCATTTTTACCAATGAGTTAAACACTTGGAAAAAGCTGCCTGCCTAGATCAAAGCCACTCTACAGAATAGCAGAAGTGTCAGGTGTGACTTTGGTTACCAAATGAACGAGAGGAAGGAGCAGCCACCAGCTCATCTAATCAGCACTGGTTTTATTTGTTCTACCTTCATAGAACAGACCAAGATTCGGTTGCCAAATCATGATCTTATCTACACCATTCTAATGCATAACCTGCCAGTTTCTCTACAAGGATGTCTACCAGAACTGTGGCGTAGCAATATAAGAACTAAAAAGTTGGGCACCACAGTTGAATCATTCCCCCCCTCTCCATTTTAGTAATGCTGGATGGTATCTCCTCAACTGGCATGAAAAGCAGCAGCCCATGCACTGCTATTGGAGAAGACCCAACACTTAAAGGGCCTACAGTCATGCAAAACACCTCAGATGAGAAATTCAAGCACTCTGAAAGGTGCTGCTGATAAAAAATAAAAAAGTAAAAGAAACACAACCAAATAGTTCCAGACAGAACAACTGGGGCACAGCTGTGGACATGATTTTCATTCTGTAGGCTGCCTATCTTATGATAGAAAGGCATAAATAGTACATTTGTCCTGGATAAACTTACCTTGATAAAAAGTAGTCCCCTAAACTAAGATGCCTATTTCCCCCGGGCGCTGAAGTAGCTGCAAATGTCCATTACCCTAAACTACACTTTCAGTGGGACTAATGGACACTATCCGTAATGTGACCATTCAAACAGACACCTTCAGAGCTATCACTTTTCAGTTTTTTCCCTAAAATGAAAACATCACAACCTCCACCTCTTACACAACTGTTCTACAGAATGTAATATGTGCTTCCATCACTGTGGGTCTTCCTGGAGACCACAGCTGCAGCAATCAACCACAGCACACCAGACAACTCGCACCAGAACACAGAAAGATCCATCAGCCCCCAGGCGCCTTCCAAAAGTACCTTTTAGTCCTCTTCCTCACAGGAGACAGAATTATGGTCAGCCCTGGGAAGGTAAACTCTGCTGCTGACTGAGATCAAGACACAGAATTAAGGCACATCCCTTTCCCCACATTCCATCCCTGAGGTTTTTGGAAGAAGGCTTCCATGGACAGATTGGGTTGACCCCGGATGGTCCCCTCAGATCCCTTCCCCACTACCCCATGTATTTCTTCCTCCATGGGGAGGTTGCAGTTATAGATGTTTGTTAGACTGCTCCATGCTTCCTATTCTTTGAGCCAGCCAACGCTACAAAGCAAAGCAGAAGACGGTAGCAGTGTAGCTTCGGATTGCCTCAAATTCCTCCTGAAACCACCCTTGATGTTTCCATGTCGCCTCCACTATTCAACAGCCCATGTGTGCCAGTTATTCCTTCCTCTCACATTACCTCAGCACTCAACGTATTTAGTTTAAGTTCAAAGCAATTGTTCTCAGCCCATTCTTAGTACAGTCTGCTGTTTGTTTCATATCCAAAGCAGCTCTTTGTATGCCCAAAATCTTGCCTGCTTTCTTTTTCCATTACGTCAGTTGGTCTAATAAAACCCTTGCCTTACTTAGCAACCATGTCTCACTTAGCAGGCTTTTTTAAATGACTCTCCCTCTAGTGAATGGAACATCGTGTACTGATAATTCATGCATATCTCCTTTTATTAGAATTGCCTAAAAATTTCCAGATAAAGGTACATTCATCTGCACCACTCTTCCATAAATAAAAGAACGAAGCTGACAATTGTTGTAATGACAGGCTGAGCCCATCCTATAAATTCCTCTCGTGTGCTGTTGCCACGTGTCTAGGAATGGCTGTATTGACTTCTATGATACAGTTAATAGGAACAAACAGCACTCACAGAATAAAGAAAGGCAGCGGCATGAAGTCAAATGCTTATTAAGATTTATTCATAGCAAGCCATTCCCCCAGTATGCCCTTGAGATAATGTAAAGGCAAATATTGAAACCTCTGCCACATTGCAATAGTTGCATAACATGGAATCCTTTGCTGGCAAAACCAGGGGGTAACACACATCTCATCCTCAAACACAGCTCCCAGCTCACAACACATGAAGTCCAGCCCTCCATCTCACTGCTCTTTGATACATAACTCATAAACAAGCAACTCATAAACAGAAAACACACAAAACACAGTTGTGTGTTAAGGCTCTCTGCTCAATAGGTGCCATCTAAGATGGAAGTGAAGCTCAAGTGGATGTAAAAAAAAAGTGTCTAAGAGGCTGTGGATGCCCCATCCACCCCTGGAGGTGTTCAAGGCCAGGTTGGATGGGGCCCTGGGCAGCCTGGTCTGGTATTAAATGTGGAGGTTGGTGGCCCTGCCTGTGCCAGGGGGTTGGAGATTCATGATCCTTGAGGTCCCTTCCAACCCAAGACATTCTGTGGTTCTGTAATGGTACATTTAGACAAGGAGAGCTCCATTTTTACTCTCACATCCTTTGCATTTAAAAATATTTCTTAATGGGAGTTCATGTGTTAAAATGAACCAAACGTGTCTATTATGCTCTCTGATTTGATTGATACACCAATCCCTGAAAGCCTTTATACACCAGTGCTCTCTGTTAGCCAAGACTAACACCAAGGCTATTATTAGCTCCTCAGTCTGAGTCAGGCAAGCCAGAAAGCTCTAGCTTAATATTTGCATTAAGAGACTGCCCTTTAAACAAAGACACCCTACACACAGCTCAGGACTTAAGATTCCAATGAACAGATAATTGGATCAACATGAAGCAAGAGCGTGAGCCACTGCACAACAGGAAAAGATCAGAGATAATTAAAAGCATCTCCAGAAGGAATATAATTCATTCTTCCGTTTACATTTTGAAAGGGGAATATACACGTTTATAGAAAAATGCAGTCAAAATAATCAACTGCATGGAGGTCTGCGATGTAGGAGTACTGCTAACCTGGCTCAAAGCACCCCTGAATCTCACATTGAGGCCGAAGCCAACCTCTACTGTACACTCACAGCACACGTGCCTTTGACTGGCTGCCTGTGGGCCACAAGCTGAATGCACTCTGCTCTCACCCACCCCACTTAGAGTTTTATTTCACAGCATTTGCATCATTCCTGAAGGCACCAAATCCCAAAGGTGTGCACCTACACAAGTCTCAGCTTCCACTCAGAACAGCCTTTCTAGTCTTGCAATTTAAGATTAAATATTCCAACTACTAACCTTGTGAGTGGTAAAAGGGGAACAGCACAGGGACAAGGCAGGAGTACATATCACAAAAGCACTTAATTTCCAAAATTGCAGGCTTGGTGACATGGACTAAAGCACTAAAAAAACAGCAGCATTTCAGGGTCTTTGAACCTCAGCAGCATCAGAGCAAATGAGCTCCCTGGTGAAGGACCTACTGGTTCCCACAACTCAGGGCAGAGGATGGATGACAGAAGCACCATATTTACCATTTCCAAAGTGATTTGTACTGGTTTTTATTCCTGCCCATGATTCTGGCAGACAGGGAAGGATAGCAGAGCAGTTATTTCTGCACGTTATCACCCAACCGTAAATAATCTCATATAGCAATAAATTGGTTCTTTTGATCAAGTGCAACATTGTTTTCATGTAACAAGGAAAGAGCAGTTACCAGCACAGCCCATCTGCCCCTGGGAGCATGGAAGCAGCTTTCTGCACACTGCTGGCATGTGTGGTCCATAGGGGGAAGAAGGGGAGAAGAGAAGGGAAGACAAGGGAGCACATGGGAGCTAGAAAGGGAGCAGCTCCACCATTCCAGAAGGAATGTCTGTCATCATGACAGTTGATGTCAGCACTGTCTTCATGACAGTTTTAGTCTGCATAGCACAACCCTAACACCTGGACCCTTGAATGACAAGGAAAGTCAGCCTTTCATTCTATCAATCCACCTTCTACCCTGTTCCCACTTAAAAATCAGAAAGCTGAGGCTGGATCAGTTTAATGGCAGCGACAGCAAACATCAGGATATCCCTAAAGGTTTCTTTCAACGGTGCAATTAAGGCAAAACAATAAGAAGCAAAAAAAAAAAACAAACGTTGGCTGTCTGATTGCAGGTCTTTCCACACAGACCAAGTGAATGACAACACTTTTACACTAAAGCAGAAGGCTGTTTACATCTTCCTACATGCAAGACATTGCAGACTGCATGGCCCCAGCTGAAGAACTTGCAGTCTGAGCACAAGGACCAGAAGCTTCTTCTGTAAGGGTGCTCCAGAAGAGAACAGCTCAGCAGTGCGATGCTGTACGCAGCCAGGACATTGATTAGGGTTTGTTGGAAGGAGCATCTCAAGTGGAAAAGGAAAAGGTAACTTTTGTCCAAACGCAGCAATCAAATTAGGGTGTAAATGATGAAAAGAAAAGGTCTAAAGGGTAAATTAAAAAATAGTTACACAGATAAATTTTGTATATGGAGATATTTTGGTTAAGAGCAACAATAACTCACAAAGACTGGAACGACGGAAGAGACATTTCTTCCTTTTATAACTACCACACACTCTTCTTTCCACCCTTCAACTATTTTAAGGCTCATTTCCCCACATTTCTCAGCTAAAATTAATCAGCACTACCAGAGACAATTAGGGCATCCTGCTCCCCTGACCGCTAATCAATCCCTGCTCTCTACTGATCCTGTATCAATATTTGTGATGTTTATGTGCCCTCTGGGATATGGATTGGAAGCACCAGGCTCATTTAGATTAGGTCTCATTATCACTGCTGTTCTCGGGATCTGTGGATGCAGGTCTGCCACAGAAGACTCTTAACCCCACGGGTTACTAATGCACCGCTGTGTCTTATTCACATCCTCTCTCTGATTAGATGGAGCAGCTAAATAACACGAGAGTTCCTCCAGCTTTTGTGCACTGCATCTAGATGCAAAGCAAATCAATATGAGATGATTAATTACACACTCAACTATTATAACAACAATAAGATTTTTAGTTCCTACTGCTATCAGGCTGCAGCATCTGTCCTTCAGTTTCTACTTAACTATCCTCCGCCTTCCCCCAGGGTAGAATAATCTGTTTTGTTTAGCAAGAAATGTAGAAGATAAACATGTACATGCTGATCATTTAGAAGTGATTTGCCCAGTCACTTTTTTTTTTTGCATATTAAATCAAGGAGTTATTTTATTTATTTGAAATAGAACCAAATACTCACAGCCAAGTTTCACACTTTCTGCTACTTTTTGGCTGGCTTCTGCAGGATCAAGTAAGGCATCGGGTAAAGCACAGACCCGGAGGGGATGGCGAATGTAGCATCATCACTTCAGCATGCGACTCTAATGAACTCCTAATACCCACATCCATTCATGCGCAGGGAAGCTGAGCACACTGCTGTGTGTACTGCACCCAAAACAGCGGGTTATCCCCCAGCAAGGCTGGAGTAAGGTAGCAAACTCTTTAGACCAAGCCTAAATAGGAAATAATTGGCAAGATGACCTGTTAGCATCTCCTTAACCCCCTGGTGTTCTTTATGGTTGGCTTTTGTGTTGCTAGATGCCTTCTGCATACCTCCAAACATCTCTAAGCTGGGGCTAATTTTAAACAAGTCATTGGAAAGGACCAGCATCCAGGAGCAGCACTGAGTGCCTTCCAGGCAGCTCAAGGACCTGTGCCGCAAGGATCCAGCTCCAGTGTAAAGGCAAACCACGAGGAAAGTCAGATAGGAGGAGGCTAACAGATAGCTTGCATGTACACAGCGCTAAGACAGAGCACTTTTTGCCCAGAAGTCAGCTGGAAGAGGAAGGCATGAAGCAGCAGCAGGCACTTCTGGATGAAATTTCACTTGAAATACACCCAGGCTCAATTATCATTCCACTGCAGAAGAGTGAATAATAAAAGTAACCCCAGCAAGTCTGCCAGGTACACACGCTCCAGTTTCTCTTGGCACGAAAGCAGAGGAGGACCTAATGCTAAAATACTAAAACGAAAGCCATCAAAAAATATCACGGCACTTGAGCCAGAAGGAGAAAAACTCAGTTTTTGCTTACAGTGAACGCTGCATTGCTTGACATTGAAACCAGCAGAAAGCAGCACTGCTGTCAAACTACCCCGGTCTCAACCATCTCCTTCATGGAGGGTGCCAGATTTTTAACAAAACCATGTTTCTTCAAAGCTTACTTCCAAAGTAATGTGTGATACGTGCAGGAAAGCTTCAGTTCTTACATGCTGGTATCTTAGGAGTTGAAATATCCCAATTATTAAGTCCTGACAAACCCTCAGGTTGATACTAGTGGTGCAGGATTTCCACCAAGTAGTTTTGGTAGAGCTAAATATTTGATGAATTCCAGCCACATAAAAACAACAAAAAACAGAAGTGAGGTAACTAACAAACATACATCAGTGTCTGAGTGCTCAGTGGTAAGCAAGAAAAGAGCGTTTGTATCTTTCACAGTGAAAACTTACACTGAAGTTGTGAGTAACCCACAGATTCCTGGTGCTATTTTCAGACAGAAAAGACACAGGTCCTTGTCTTGTGAGGAACACAGCTATGAGATAAGGGCACGCACGTGGCATCCTTTTGCAATTGATGATGCATCTGTCAGGCAGGCAGTGTTAGCAGCCATGCAGAGGCAGAACCAGACTGGTGTGAAGGGTTGAAGTGTACAGAAACTCATTTCCTATGCAGGAATAGCCTCACTGAAAAGGACCAGGCACAAAATAGATAAGTGTAGGGCTATTTGAGATGCATTTTCTGTTATAAAGCCATAAGGAGCACTATAAGAAGCCTGCTTCTCAGTCACAGCCTGAGCTATTGGGATATATTTTCCATGTAAAAAACATGGTATGGGCATGGTGCTGTCTGCTGCCCAAAAGCTGCTGTTGATTTATTAAAGGAGGGAGGCATGACACTTCCACTAAAGAATCCAAAAAAGGGAACTCTGGCACTCAGATTCCTCTAACTCTCCTCTTTCAAATGCATGGATGGAATACTCACTCAGAGGTCAATGGCACTAAAAAAAATACAACTGCATGTACAGCTCAGCCTGTACAACCAACACAGCTGAAAGCACCCACTGCAGAGGCAGGAAAGTCTTCAGTGCACTCCCAGAACAATTAATGCTGACTTTCAAACCAAGAGCAGCATGGAACCCATAGCAAAAAGAGCAAGACTGCGTGTGCTCAGTACATAATCTTCAAAAGCTTTGATTCAGCAATAATGAAAGGAAATTTCTTTCTCCTCAGAAATAAATTAAAAGCAATACATTTTAGAGAGAACATAAGCAATAACAGGCTTGGATTTCAGAAGGAGGAAATCCATTAACTGTGTTCAAAGAGGGAAGGTATTTAATTGGTGAGTAACATGATTTTGCAATATGGGCTGTTAACTCTCTGAGATCCAAAGCATCGTTTCCAACACCAAGGTTCTGCAGAGGAGTCAGACCAGGTTTTCCGCTATTGCGACTGATGCGTGCATAAATGTCTGAGCCACGTCAACATTTCAGAATGACACTTAATTAAACCTGAAGAAGTGCTGTGACAAGTTCTCCCCTCCTTAGGGTGTGTTTTTGAAGAGTAGCTTAAACCCAAATCTCATTGGGAGTAAGAGGAAGGAGTGGCTTCTTTGCCTTAAACTTGCAGATTTAAGGCTCATACTGTGTGTACATAGAATGGCCTGGGTTGAAAGGGACCACAGTGATCACGCAGTTCCAACCCCCTGCTATATGCAGGGTCACCAAACACCAGAGCAGGCTGCCCAGAGCCACATCCAGCCTGGCCTTGGGCATCCACAACCTCCTTGGGTGACCTCTTCTAGTGCACCAGCACCCTGAGTGGAAAACCTTCCTCCTAATATCATAGAATCATAGAATTACTCAGGTTGGAAGGACCTTACAGATCATCAAGTCCAACCGCAGCCTAACCACAGTACCCTAACTCTAACAACCCTCTGCTAAATCATATCCAAACAGCACCACATCCAAACGGCTCTTAAACACATCCAGGGTGACAACCACCTCCCTGGGGAGCCTATTCCAATGTTTAACCACCCTTTCTGTAAAGAAGTGTTTCCTTACATCCAACCTAAACTTACCTTGGTGCAACTTGAGGCCATTTCCCCTCGTCTTGTCACCACTGAGAAGAGACCTACTCTGCTCTCACTGTAAGCACCTTTCAGGTACTGGAAGAGAGCAATAAGGTCTCCCCTCAGCCACCTCTTCCCCAGACCAAACAGCCCCAGCTCCCTCAACCTCTCCTCATAGGGCTGATTTTCCAAGCCCTTCACCAGCCTTGTTGCCCTCCTCTGGACCTGCTCCAATACCTCTACGTCCTTTCTGTACTGAGGTGCCCAAAACTGAACACAGTACTTGAGGTGAGGCCTCACCAGTGCCAAGTACAGGGGCAGGATGACTTCCCTAGTCCTGCTCACCATTCCTGATCTAAGCCAGGATGCCATTGGCCTTTTTGGCCACCTGGGCACACTGCTGACTCATGTTCAGCCGAATGTCCATCAGAACATCAAGGTCCCTTTCTATCAGGCAGCTTTCCAGCCACACCTCCCCAAGCCTGTGGGGTTGCCTGGGGTTGTTGTGACCAAAATACAGGATCCAACACTTGGCCCTATCGAAACTCATGCCATTAACCTCGGCCCGTCGATCCAGTCTACCCAGGTCCCTCTGCGGTGCCCTTCTCCCTTCAGGCAGATCAACACTCCCTCCCAGCTTGGTGTCATCTGCAAACTTACTGAGGTGCACTCAATCCTCTTATCAAGACCATCAGTGAAGATATTAAACAGAAGCAGCCCCAGCACTGAGCCTCGGGGGACACTGCTCATGACCAGCCACCAACTGGATTCAACTCCATTGACCACAACTCTTTGGGCCCGGCCATCCAGCCAGTGCTTCACCCAGCAGAGCGTACACCCATCCAGACCATGGGCAGCCAGCTTCTCCACGAGGATGTTGTGGGGGACAGTGTCAAAGGCCTTACTGAAGTCCAGGTAGACCACACTGACAGCCTATCCAACATAACCTCCCCTGTCTCAGTTTAAAAACTGTTTCTCCTTGTCCCATCACTAACCACCCTCACAGTCATGAATACACACGCACACACATACATATATAAGCTATTGTGATTACAGGTAGCAAGTTTCTAGACCTCCTTATGAGAGCAGGCATTGATGCAATGGGGAAATATTTTATGGTCAATCAGATCAGCTCCCTATTACAAAAAATACAACATCTTCAGGCTATCAGACTTTATGACCACGCATTTCCAGCTTATGGCTATGCCAGAGTTCAGATAGAGGTACCTTGATCTCATTTTTTTCTCCTGAATAAAGCATTATAATTCAGGAAAAGAACTTCAGAGGATAATGTTCATCCACTTCCTTTAATCCTCCAGCCAGTGAATATACTGGGGGATGGAAAGAGAGCCCTATACTATCTGTTAAAAAGCTGAAACCCTAAGTTAATTGTCCTCCAGAAATTCTGCTGAAAAGAGGCTTTACATGCCAACTTTTTGTGGATGTGGTTCTGTTAGGGAGCCAACCAGCACAGCTCGATCTGCTGGCAGCACTCTGTAGTGCAGCAGCTAGAATGGCAGCGCTGATTTTTTTGTTCAGCGTGACATTCATATTCACAAAGATGAGAAATCCTTCGATATTTATTTCCTTTCCTAGCAACCGCTACTGGGTACTGGAGAGGGACAGCAGGATTAAAACCAGCCATCTTTGGGAGCAGAAGATTTTCCATTACAGAAGCAGAAGGGAATCGTACAACACTGCTTTATTTCAGCTCCCAAACCTGAACACTGAGGCCCCACAAACCAACTCTCAACAACTACAAATGGGCACCGCTGGAGCTTAAAAACCCAACATACCATCTAAATATGCCAGGACACCATCTCACCAAGACACGACTGCACAGCCTTCTTCCATATCACCCAACAAGTCTTGAGACAAAATTCCAGGCTCCCAGACAAAGCTATAAAAAAAATTATACAAAGCAACCTGGTCTAGTATTAAATGTGGAGGTTGGCAGCCCTGCCTGTGGCAGGGGGGTTGGAGATTCATGATCCTTGAGATCCCTTCCAACCCTGGCCATTCTGTGATTCTATACCTCCACATACCTCATGGAAGCACTCGCATTGCTTTGTTATAGCCAAACAAACTGCATGTCACTTCAAATATATTAAAATTCAGTGCAAATAACAATTAGGATCTAAAAGCATTTTCTTGTATGGAAGCACCCCATACACCACTAGTTACAACAAAATGCATTCCAGTCCTCAAAAACACAGACTTCAACTTTTTAATTGTATCTACTTGCCTGAAACAATTAAGGATTGCAGCCTGCATCACTTTAAAACAGTGTTCACAACCACCAGGTCAGCAGTGAAGCCCTGCAACAACAGCTACCATTGCTACATTTTCATCTTTACAGGTGATGGGCCAAGTTTACTCCACCACTGCCAGTGTAGATACAAAAATGCACTGCCCAAGGAGGTGGTGGAGTCACCAAACATGGAGGTGTTCAAGAGACGTTTGGATATTGTGTTGAGGGATATGATTTAGCTGAGGAGTATTGGTGATGGTTGGACTGAATGATCTTTTAGGTCTTTTGCAACCTTGATAATTCTGTGATTCTGTAAAGCTGAATGTTACAGTTTGCTTTTGGGGGATGATTTATCTCAAGGAGCCCCACACAGAATTAAAGCAGCCTGAAGCGTTTCTAAGCAAGGAATCCAGCTCTAAATCCAGGTTTTCCTTGAGGGGCACTCAAAGAGATTTGCCTATGGGTAGCATGATGATATGCAGCTGCAACATCTGAGATTTTTTTTTTTTTAAAGAGAAATAAAATGGTGGTGAGACCCTGTAAAACCAAAGCAGACACATCATGGCACCTGCCCAGCCACCGAGCATGGCACTAGGCTGAGTGCAAGGGGACAGGTTGCACTCTGTGGCTTTTGCAAAGCAGCCCTCACTTAAGTTAGCTGGGAGCAGAAGGAACCATTCACTGAGCCACATCTCAGTTCCTGCTAAGAAAGGTTCCAAGTAGTGCACAAAGTGAGGCTCTTGGCATTCACCTCCTGACCACTCCTTCCTCCTGCTCTGTCCTGTGTGGATAACTATGGGGAAAAATCTGTACTTCTAAAGCACACAGTGAATACTTCTTGAAGAAAGGTTTTCCTCTTCTGACAGCAGCTTAAGCCTACTGGTCTTAGTTCCCATTTCTGCCCCAGCCCACAGTCACTCCTGCTTTCTGTTGAGCACAATCCTGAATGTAAGCTCAGTGTTACACAGCTACACATCACCACTTAAATGTCATGATGTACCCCAGTTATAAACCACAGGGCTTACAGCAGCAGAGGGAACTGTTAACAATAAGCTTTTTGTGTTGAGAGATGGTTGATTCCTCATTTCAAGGTCTAAATGCCATGGTTTTTAGTGAAAATGTGTATTTGGACCCTGGTTGTTCTTTAAGTTCTAATATAAGATCATCAAGGGTAATTGTCTGGAAATATGGTTGATAGAGTTAGTCGTCCCATGATCTGTTCAGCATTATATCTCCTCAGGGGGCTTGAAAGCAGAGAACCAACGTGCAAACAGGCACTGTGCATCTCTAGCTAGGAGTAAACACTCAAAGTTAGCAGCAAAACAAGAACAATTATGAGGAGAAATATCTTACACACCCTCAGCCACATAAGATCCTGGACAAAACAACAGCAAACGAGAAGGAAGAAAGCACACAGCACAAGATGTGCCAAGGGATGCATTTGTTGCACTTATCCCATTGACCACAAGTTATCAACGCCAAAAGAACAAAACTGAAACAGCAGAAGAGGTGATTCGTGGCAGTGCAAGCTGGGCAGGCGATGACTTCTTGTATTTGAGTGCACCAAAGTAAATAAGCAGGGCAAAGGGAGAAGAGAGGAATATTTTCGCTTGCCCTAACTCAACAACAGCAATGCCAATTAGAGTGATTGCAGGGATATCCCACCTGTGAAAGGACTCCGGGCTTGCCAGAGGTATTAGGGCTGGGGGAAGGGAGCAGGGTGTGTGTTTTTTTGCACAGCTGCTCCCAATGGCTCTGGCACAATGGCAGATACTCTCATGTGGTGCCATTTAGAGTAAAATCTGTTCAGGGGCAACGCACAGCTGGCACCACCTCCAGCATCAGAAGTTCTGGATCACCATTGTTACTGATAGAGCAACCACGGGTCTGTGTGGGCCAACGGTGCCCTTCTAGGAGAAGAATTGCTCGTAGAATGAAAAAGAAGCCTCAGAGAAACACTGAGAGCTCCGTGGAGTGCAGCGCTCCAGCAGATTAGCCTGACTGCTCTACACTGCGTGGCCCTACAAAATGGAGTAAGGTTTACCAGAAGTCTGCTGGAGGCCGTTTGTGTGCATTAGCCTGACACAGCCTGAGAACACATCGCACCACAGACTCAGACGTTTCACTTCTGCGACGCGAGAAGTAATGGGAAGGGAACCAAAAAGCAGCCAGTGAATTCTGCGAGAGTGGGACGGAGTTGAACGAAGTACATAAATAGGAGGGGGGAACAAAGAGGGCAGGGATGGAGGTAGGAACACCTCAGGACGGCTCTCACGGCGCTTTGGGGGTGGGGAGGACGGAGCGTCCGCGATCTGCTAACAATGCAGGGGAGCTCTGCAGGGGGAAGCGCTCCACACAAAGCACGCAACAGTTTCCAACCATCAGATTTCCACTTACAGCCAGCAAAAACTTCGTCCGCGGGATTCCGTGCACGTTTCCGGCTGCCCTACTAAAGAAAATATCCGGAAAGATAAACGTTTCGCTTCACATTCCGAAACAAAGGGCGCTCACCGCCGAGAACACCTCACAAACTTGCTCAGGAAGGGTCGGTCCGCGCCGCGAGCCGTGCGCGCAGCTCTTTGTGTCCGCGCACCGCCAGCCGCCGCGGGCTGCAGCTGCTACGGCACTCAGCTCCGCCTGCACGCGGTCCGTGCGGCACCCGGGG
The DNA here is from genome assembly GCA_035772895.1 of Perdix hodgsoniae. NCBI lineage: Eukaryota > Metazoa > Chordata > Aves > Galliformes > Phasianidae > Perdix > Perdix hodgsoniae. The sequence continues at coordinate 5,232,407 of JAPSGF010000026.1, forward strand.
CGGCTTTGAGGTTCGCTCCGCTGCTTTTGCTGCGCTTCCCGCAGGTAGCGCTCCCGCAGCCCTCGAGCGCAGCGAGCAGCACCGCGCGCGGCTCAGCGCTGCCACCCAGCAGCGCCGGGAAGAAGAAAACCTCAGCCCCGAGAGCATCACCGGAGAGCTCCGGGTCTCCGCCCGAACTTTCTGCCCCCGAACCTTCAAACAAAGCGCCCTCCCGGCCCTCACTCACATGCCCCGCTGCAGTCTCGGTTCCTCCGCTCTGCTCACTCGGGCCGCCAGCGCCCAGCCCAGCCCGAGGCACAGCCACACCGCTCCCATCGCGCGCTGCTCCGCGCCCCTCTCAGCAGCAGCCGCCCACCACCCTCCAAACCCTATAAAGGGGCGGTGAGGCCCGGCCCACAGCCCGCCCCTCACCGGGGCTGGGAGCGGGGAGCCCCCCGGCGAAGAACCCCGCAGACCCTCGGGCTCACGCACCCCTTATGCTCACGTAGCCCTTCGGCTCCTCGCTGCGGGGCTCGGAGCGCCCTGCCCCCATTATCTCGTTTTAAGTTGTCTCCGATTAACTCCCGAGGCGGAGAGCTGCGAAGGGATTTCTTCACCGTGGCAAGGAAACATTCAGCCCTTCCCTGACCTTAGAATTGCACCCTGAGATCCGCACCGCACGGCTGAGCCCTGCCCTCCCCTCCCCTCTCCTCCCCTCCCCTTCCGTTCCCTCTCCTCCCCTCCTTTCCCTGCATCTGGAGCACTTGGAGCTCCGCAGGACCCCGGGTCGGGCTAATCTCATTACCTCCCGCAGAGCACATCTTTTTTTCTAATCATTTTATTTTTTTTAAGCCCAGGAAATCTTTCTTCATAAAATAATAGACCTTCATCATGTCGAAGCTGAGTGTTAATTACATCCCGAGTCATCAACCCGATTTGGACCACTTTCAGGATGGCATTATGGCCAAGTAGCAAAGGATCTGATTGCCTGGCCGTGGTTTCTCCAAGAGAGGTAAATTAGTATTTAATTTTTGTTCTATCTTAAGGAACTCAACAATAAACCATTAAGAATTATTCAGCATTTCAAATCTGCGTGTGATGGCTCCAAATGATGCACAGTAATTACTGCACCCAATTATTAGGAATACTGGAAGAGCAGCATGCAAACAGGGGCTACTGAAGTGCAGAGTCCCCATTGCCTCGCTTGGTGAAGGCTGTTTAGTGGATGAAACCTTTACGTGGGGGCACGGGGTGGAATACAGCTGAGTTCTGAGGATGGAGTGGTTTACAGCCCCTTGTGATCAGCACAGGACAGCATGCAGGCTTTAGGAACTGACACTGACATTATCCCACACTGAAAAGCAAACCCAATTTGCTCGATGTGCCCTTCTTCAAATATTATATAGTGTTTTATTCACAGCTGTGTTTTAATTGAGAACATCTAGCAGGGCTGTGGACTTTAATGGGATGATTCACATGAGTAAGAGTTGCAGGGAAGCAGCATTTGTGAAGGCAGCTTCAAAAGCCCATTGGGATAATTGATCTGACTGAGCCCAAGTCGGTTAAATCTTCAGGCCTGATACAGACAACGCAGACATGAAAGCAAACTCATTTATTCTAGTTCTTATGGTGGAAGCAGTGGGAAATGTCAGGGAAAAACGGTGGTGTGTACAGAATTAGTGACTACTTTACATCACACAGCCCTGCCAGGACCAACCAGATGCAATCAGCCATGAAACTTATTTGCTACAAAACGGTGTATCTTTGAGCTTGGTTCCTACAAACTGCATCGTGCCCACCACCAAAGCACTGCTGGCAAAAAAGAGTTCTGTTCCTGACTGGTGAAAGGAACAAATTAAATCCTGTCTTGCTCAGCATTGGAACTGAGCAGCCAAAGTCCTGCTTCCCCCAGGCGACTCTGCAGGTGAGCTATAATCTGAGCCAATCGCATAGAATCAAAGCTGTCAGAAAAAGAACACCTCATGTAGCACCACAGGACTTTTTGTCAGATGGAAAATACGTAATTTCCATTATTCTCCTCTTTCACTGATCAGGACGTTCTTCCTACAGTTTCAGGTGCAACCCTTTGCTCAGCATCATCAAACGGCGTATTGCTTACAACAGAGTGGAGATCCACAAGCTCTGCAGAGAAGCTGGCATCTCTCACAGAATCTCATACTATCTTCTTCATTCTAAAGTGTATTTCTCTCCCCATCAGCATTCATTGATGATTATTTTCCTTCGAAGACATTGTGAAAGTTGCTGTTTCTCCCCAAGTGTGAATGTGTGAATGAGCACGTCTACAGCTTTGAGTCACACCACCCTGTGCCATTTCCATTTTTCTGCCCAATCCTCAATATCTCCAAGCCTTTTTAAATCGTAGTTAGTTCCAGGATTTAACATCCCCTTCTGATTGGAAGAAATTCTCGTGCAGGGATCGTAATTAGAAAGGCTGTGCTGTGTTCTGTTATTAGCAGGAATTGTGATTTTTGGAGTGGTGGGTTAATTGCTAATAACCATATGCAATGCTTCTCTCAAGATGTTTCCCATTACAGTAATTAACTTAGCAGCTGGGGTAACAGACATTTACCATTTGTCTTCACAGTATCCCTGATTTAGGACTGTTCCAAAAACCGATTTGGACTTTGTTCAATTCCCATGCACAAGATGAAAAACAGGGATGCTGAGAGAGAGAGAGAGAGACTTGGGAAAGGACCAGCTGCAGAGATGGTACCTGTTTGTGGATGCAAACTCTCCATTGGTGCATCCTCAAGGCTTCTGAACTTTGCTACAGCAGTCTTAGAGTGGGACTGCAGCCTACGTTGTGCCACCTGGAAGGCAGACCAGTGTGACAAAAGAACACTAAAAAAAATAAAAATGTATTGATTGCTGCATTGCTCAAAACATCAGTCGGTTAACCTTTAGCCTTTTTGAGGATTTATTAATTGAAAAATGCAGAATGCTTTCTTTCCAATTCATATTCTTAACCTTGAGATTTCCTATGGTTTGTGATTCTTTTTTCTCCATGTTTCACAGTCGGCTCTACAGATACAAACATTTTTAGGTAAATATTTCCTTTCTGAGCTATCTCACTGGAGTTCCTTCCTCCACAACAAGTGGTAAGAGCCAGGCTAGAATTACAGCAATATTTGTAAGTCTGTGGCTAACCTGAAATTTAAGAAGGAAACAGAGGCGGCCTACAAAGCCAGACCACCTGACAGAAGAAAGGCAGCTCTGTAAATGTAATTTGTCAATGGAAGATGTTTAAAGGATTCTTTTTGCTTACAAGTTCCTAGGAACACAGTGCTAAGAATAGGTCCATTTTTAAATTGGTTCTGGCCAAACAGAGCAAGTTCTGTACAAGACTGAATTAAAGAAGGTTTGTTAATGCCCTCAAAGATGTGAAGCAGTGTACCAAGGCAACTGGAAGCTTTCCTTTGCTGCAACAACTGGTGTTGCTCCATTGCAAGGAATGGGGGAGCACTAATCTGCGGTAACTGAGGATCTAGCCTGCACTGATCATCCAAATTATGGACTTATTCCAGAGGTACATTTTCTAAGGCTGCTGTGTAAGGTGGGAAAATTTAGTTCAAATTATTCATCAGGAATTAAAAGCAGTGCATAAATACATAGCTGGTGTTGCACTGGGTTTTAACATCCAATAGCTTTCTGGCACTGCGTCACTCCCTGATATTTTTCCCTACATCACATAACAGTAAGTTTCTGATGCCAGTGCTCACAGACAGTTTTGATTATCGCCACTTGTCTGGGAATGGATAACTCGGAGAATTAACTCCATGTCTGACTGAAAAAATGCTACCTGAAGTACATTAGCACAGTGATCATTTCTGCTAATAGAAGCCTCCAAACCCCTCCCACTAACCTGGAATCAAAACTTCTGCTTCATTTCTATTGATAGTTTTGGTTTGGGTGTGAATTTGCTGCCTATCCCCCATCTGGGCTTGGAACTAGATGATCCTAAGGTCCCTTCCAACCCAAACCGTTCCATGATCTCCTCTACCCCATCCTTCCAACAAGTAGCAACTCTGCTTTCTCATTTGCCCTGAATAACAGAATCATGTGCTCTCACTGATGTTCAGTATTTGGGCTGAGGAGAGGGCAGGAAGGGTTGGAAGAGATGAAAAAGAAAATTTGACCCCAGTGCAGCCTCTCTAAAAGGAGAAGAATATTAAAAGGTATTTCTTTTAGACAGAGTAAGTAGAAATCTATTGATATTCAAGTCAAGTACGTATTTCTGTAGGGAGCTCTTACATCTGATGGAGAAAATAAAATGTTACCCACGTTTGCAATTACTTATATAAAGGACACTGACCTCATCTCTTAGCTTTTTGCTTTAACATTAGTTAACCAAAACCCCAGCAAGAACTGACTATTGACAGTATAATCCTAAAGTATGTTTTATGTCGGCAGGCAACAACAACCGGGACTACTTTTATCTATTTCTGGATTTGGAGTAATGATACTCCAATGAGTGACTGTTCCAGCGTACATTCAAATTAAGATCACACATCTGGGAGACTTTGCGTCTTCCCTGCCCTACACAGGTGAGAGCCAGATGGAACCGAGGCTCAGCAGAACTATCCCAGCTGCATTTTGATGCAAAGAATGGGGGTGCAGGCACTTCAGGGCTTCATGGAGCAGTGCAAACATTAACAAATCAATTTCTAGGAGAAAATGTTGGATTGATTATTTATTTATTTATTTATTTATTTATTTACTTATTTACTTATTTAAATGTTTGACAATTCTTTACTGAATTAATTTCATTGGACCATCCTATTACCCACCCGTAAATCTGCAGACAGCTGAACCAGCAGCTCATTCCAACATGCAGCAGGGTACCTGCGTGCTGTGTGCTCCCAGAAATCAAATCTGGGGAACTCGTGCTAGGAGTGTTTAAAAGCTCATCAAGTGAAGAAATACAGCGAGCACCCCGAGGTCATCCCAGCCATGGCAGGTAAACAACACCATCTGATTTTCAGCTATTTCTGTTCTATCCAATTGGTAGGAGGCCTCAAAGTGTTATTGTCTAAGAAGATTGCAACAGAGAAATGAATAATAATAATAATAATAATAATAATAATTAAAATGTGTAATGAAATCACTCTCTTTTACATAACGACTTCTTGTTAGCTCGTAGCACAGTGCAGCAGCATCAGGGCTGTGCTGGGATCACAGAGGGATGAACTCAGCCCCACAAAGCAGGCAGTAACAACACTGCAGGAACTCCTGTATGTGAACTACAGTCTTAACCAGCGCTAATACTTCAAGAGCTCTAATTTATCCTCTGGGGTAGGCAGCCTCCTCGCAGTTTGGTTTCAGATGTCGGGACTGGTAACTTTAATCTGCATCGCCAAAAAATGCAGTTGCAAAATAAATCAAAGACAAGAAGTGCTCAGAAGCAGAGCTCTCCTCAGGGTTTCCCCGTCCCTTTGGAATTGCTCACATATCTCAGATGTGAGCTCCTTGGAAAGTCTGCGTTTTCTTCTTTGTCTAACATAGTGCTGAGCATATCACTGCAACCGAAAATACTGAGCATTCAAAGGGATACAAGTTTTGTGGGTTTGCTTCCAATTAGGAGCTAATGAAATCCCAGGAATGCACTTTCACACAACTTGTCACAGAAGAATCGAAACTCCACAGTGCGTCTCTGTATAACTGTGCATAACTTTCCTCTCAGTTCTGCTGACACAACGAGATCACACTTCATTCTGAGATGTGAGAGCTGTACTTGGACATTTTTCCCTCTGAATTATCTGCTTGGCTGCTGCCACCATTGATCTCTTAAATCCTTGACTGAGTAATCAGTCAGACAGCTAATTAATGTAGTGGCTTGGAGGGAAGGAAGGAGGGAAGGATGAAATGAAAGAGGAGAGCTTTTTCTTCATTCTTCGTGTTTTTCTTGCCTCTGAAAGATGCCATATGTATGGCATCAAGGAGCCTTGCCTGTGCTTTTTCATTCCGAGGTGAATCCACTACCAGTGAACTTACTGACCAGTGAGAGGAATCAGGAGGATTTCATGGGAGTTATGAAACTTGAACTCAAAATCTAAACAAAACATTTGAAGATTTCATGATTATCTGTTCATATTAACACTTGAGGACAGCACTGTGAATGGGTAGCAACCACGGGAGATGACCCTTATTTTCAGTTTTCTTAGAATACACTGTGATTTAAAATTCAGATAACTTCATATTTTAATAGAAAGAGAAGTTTTTCCCCTCCTTCCCTCCTCCTGCTCCCCTTCACCTTCTCATACAACAACGATCCGCAAGGCCTAGAAAATTAAAAATCCCTTTGAGTTTGTTTTAATCAAAATGAGTCAAACTCAGATTCCTTCACACATTCTCTACACAGCACTGCTCAGTTGGCTTTAGTAAGAAATCAAAGAAAAACAAGCACAGGATATTTACAAGCATCCCTCCATCCTTCCCTACCAAGTTAGTAACCTGTATCTCTTGAAAAGATAAATGAACTATTAAGAAAGTTGGCAATAGAGGGATGCTGTTTTCCTAAGCATGGCTACATGAAAGGCACAGAGAACTCTTCTTTGTGACAACTATGTACATAAAAAGGTTTTCATTTCCTTTATTCTCAAGAAACCTTAAGTATCCTTGAGCAGCTCTTTGAATAAGTTGAGTTGGCCTGATATTGCTGTGCACATATATCCTGGTATTTACATATTACAAGGCAGGATTTTCACATTCTTGTCTATGGGGAGTTGATGAACTGAAAATGGTTTAATAAGTTTTCTTTTTCAAATCTCATGGGAGACGGATATTAGCATCAGCACTATTTGTTGCTAAATGCAAATAAAATCATTCCGTGTGTGGGAATTACGCTGACCAAGCTCCCTCAAACACGAAGCACAGGGCTGCAGCATGAAGGTGGCAATCAGATATCTCACACATCCCTGCACGTCTGTTTATCTGCAGCTCAACAGGTCACGCTGTGATCATACCAGCCACAACCAAACGGCGTTGGAATAGAATTCCCAGCTGCAATGCCCACACCTATTTCTAGAAATGGACTTCTAGAGAAGTCTGCAATGCTACAAAGACTTACAGAAGGGTTTCAGAAGAATATCTAAGGGCTCAAAGTGCAGTCATCGCTCCGACAAAATCACCACTGGGTGGTTGAAGTACTATAGATCAAATCTGCTTTATTAGTTTGAGTATCAAGAAAGCAACAAATGAAGCAGCTAGATACATGCAGGAAAAGGCAGTGTCATTGGTTAGAGGTGCTTTAGACCGACCTCAAAACCTGTCTAATATCAGAAATTTCTGAGGGCTATTTGCCAGGAATCTTATAATTAAATATTCATGGACTCAAATTCCAAAATATTATGAGGAAAAATCATGCCAAACTAAATCAGTGTTCTTCTTTTATAATTGCTTTTTAGATGCAAACTCCAATCCGTACAGCTTCAGTGAAGCATTTCTTGCATGTGGAGCATCATTACTTGGACCTCAAGCAGCCTACAGAGCATAAAAAGATAAGGAGAACATCATTGTGAGTGGTGGTCAGAAGGGAACTCTTCAGTTATGGGAAGTTCAGTGGTGAACCTCTCAGGAATGAGTCTGGTGGGAAGAAAAGCAGTGCTGTCCGCATCTCGGGACAAGCAATAGGCATGGCATCGTTGTGTCTGCTGGTGAAAAAGCTCAGAGATGCTGTTGAAGAGAATAAGGATATCGTGCTGGAAAAACAAGAAGACTCAGTAGGACGAAGGCTGGGGCAGAGAAATGGATCGCTGTGACTGACCTCTTAAAGCACACTGCAAAGGAGGTGGGACAGGATAAGTATCAGGGACATATTAGAAGGTTGGCAAAGAGAAAAGACAACACTGGCAAAAGCATAAAGCAGCTCAACTAGCCATACCTATACGTTTAAGCAGGAAATTGTGAAGGAATGTTTAAGAGTTTAGCAAGAGAGTGTCTAGAATAGCTTCCTAATGCAAGCAATCGGAGAAACAAGAAGAGAAAGAAAGAAAAAAAGCAAGCTAAACAGTGGAACTTTGTAATTAATTAAACAAATTCTAAAATATGTTTTTGTGTGATAACAGGGAACTGGATTTGGTCACCAGGTGATGCCTTTCAGTCCCGTGTTCCTGGCTGTTTTTCAGCGTTTTAATTAAGAATCCTATCACCATAACCATGGTGCGTTGCAGCCTCAGGTACAAGAATAGCACAATGATCTTTTCTCTGGTAATTCATGTGCTAAAAAGGAGGCTCTACTGTAAGCAGCTACGTGAAATAGCTTCAGAGGCTGGAAACTTAACTAAGGTTTGCTGACTTCCAACAAGTGAACATTTTACTTCTGAAAGTGGGAATCATCTCTTGGTTTTTGTTTGAGCACAACAGAATCCTGAACCTTGCTTAGGGATTCTTATCATTGTGCTAATATAAATAACAACAACAGTAGCAGGCAGTCTGACCCCCAGATCACAGCATGCTGTCATTTTTCCCCTTAAGAAGAGAGCAATGTTTGTCCTTTAGATCACACAGAAACACCGAGAGGCTGAATAAAAGCAAGGCCCAGCTGTATTTTTAAAACTCTTCTCTTGAAACCATTCATTGACTGATAAAGCACATCTACCAAGATTAGCACTGGTGGGTGAGCAGGAGAAGCAGGCAGGTTCTGTAATATCTTCATGCTACATCAGCTAAGTTGCCTCCTAAATTTGCTTTACAAGACCTTCACCTCCAGCAATGAGGCATGCAGGGAAAGCTCTGGCTGATCAGCAACTGCAAAGCTGATTTCGTGCACAATGTACTTTTGACCTGGATACTGTTTCCTACAGAGGAATAAAATCTCACTCCTACTCTTTGTTACTCTTTGTAACAGCATTTTTTTTCCACTTTGTTACTGAACTCTGGGTAGGAAAATATGAGAGAAACATTTAATTTCATAAAGCGGATATGGTAGACAACATTCACTTAACATCAATTAGCTTTTATTAGAGCTGATAAGTTGAACCCGGGCAGCGTGCCACTGACATTCAGAGCTTGGTCCAGACATGATAGGGACAAAGTGGGATGGCTCTGCTGATCTGCTGCTCCCCCCGTGTCACTTAATTACTGGTAGCAGTGCCTGGTTGCTGGTCCCAATACTAGACATTACAGCAATATGCTAAAACCCAGCTTGGAAAGTGATTTCATACTGATTTTCTTTTAATTCTCACTGAAAATGGTGTTTGTTTCCTGAACTGGCTATGCTGGCTGCTGGAGCACTCCTGAGCCAGAATCTTTGCATTTAAAGAACATTACTTACTTCTCTTTCAGGTGGGGATCACAACAGTGATAGTCTTCAGAAACACATTTTTAATGGATAAAATATTGTGTTCATTTTAAGGCTTGCTTTCACTTAGCTGAAAGTCTGCACAGGAACCAGAATTTGAAGGTTCAGGTATTAAAATAAAATCATAGAATCACCAAGGCTGGAAAAGTCCTCCAAGTTCATCCAGCCCAGCCATCCACCTACCACCAGTATTTCCCAATAAAGCATATCCCTCAGTACAACATCTGAAATAGGACTTTGGGTTTATTTTCTTGCTCTCATTGCTCACAGGGGACCTAAAAAAGTCACGACAAGAGTTGTAAGTGCAGTCAATTAACTTTAGGCTGTTTAACTCTTTGAAAAGAGAGGCAGCACCTAATCTTGCTGCACTAAAGAGAAATGGACATTCAGCATATGGTAGCTGTTATCTATAAGGAAACCATTTAAATTATTCAACAGACAAACACAGAAGAGAAAACTCATCCTAAACCTCTCCTCCCTCTGAGCTTAAATATAGCCTGTGACAAATTAGCTAGATCCATTTGTTAGCCAGCACTCAGAAAGCTGTGGCTGCACAAACAGAAGATATAAAAGCCATCAGAGTCGCACTGCCATAGAGCTCATGGGCTTAAGACGGAGGTTTGCACTGAGGGGCAGAGAAGTGGGGTCATCCAAGGCTCCTTCTGCTCCGGCATCCCATGGTTAGGTGAAGGGCAGCACTGAGCAGGAGCTCACTGAGGCCCCTCTTGCTCATTTCTAGAAAAACAGACTGGAGGAATAAGGAAAGTAAAACAGGAATCAGTAAGGGATGGGTCAACCTCTCTGTGCTGATTACAGTCTGGAGAAGATTTAGCAAAGTTAATTGTTTATCTTCCTTAAAGGTCTCTTTCTATGGGTAGAAACAGCAAGAGGACAGTGGACAAAGAGCTCTGATAGCTGCTCTTTGAGGATTAAATTATACTTAAAACCAACAGTCAGTATGACAAAATCTCTACAATGAAACATTATTATTATTATTATTATTATTATTATTTTCATACAGATATCTTGTATTTCAGAGAACAAAGATACTTTTAAAGGGAGAGGAAATAAAATGTCTATTTCTCAATAAAAATAGAAATCAAGAAAATGCTATTTATTGCTGAAGAAACCAGAAGAAAAAATCTCAGATCCTTCAGGGGTAAACGTCAGCATACAGAGAGGGCTCACCTGAACAAGCAGAGTAGTTAATGATCATGATTTATCCAAAGTGAAATTTAAAAAGTCACTTCAGGAAGTTCAAAATTCATGTCACTGCACTCCCAGCAGGCACCCAGCATGGATTCCTGTGTCGCTTCTGCTGTCAAACAGGGGCTTTCCATCCTCCCCCATTCAATGAGCCACTGATCCTCAGTGCCTAGTGAAAGACATGATGTGATCCAGCAGAGCCACCGTCCTACACCAGCTGAGAACCAGCTGCTTTGTGTCTCCACATTCTACCCAGAAACAAGATGTACCATAAAGATATAATTGGCAATTACAAGGTCACATTAAATGGTACGGAGAGAGCTATTTAAATACATCAGAGTTAAGTAAAATTGATGCAAGGAATACAAGTACATCAGGTAAAAGGCTATAGTCATGAATAAATAATGAAATAAAAATATCACAGATCAGCTCGTTCCGTTGCATCACATGGAAATTTTCAGTATGATTTCAGACATGTGAAAGAACAAATGAAAGGCAGAGCAAAGACAGGAGCTGCACTTGGGGAATGATTCCTTGCTGAAGCTGTGTGAGCTGACTGCAGCTCAGTGGCGAGCACAAACCTGTGAGTAAAACCAGAAGAAACTCTGGTTGACACCTCTTCCTTCTGTCTGAGATGCAGGTTTTTTGACTTGATAGAATTGAGGTACATTGTTACCTACTTTGAGGGGAAAAAATAGACAATAGAAGTATGCTGAAGTAACAGGATGACTTTGTGAATGTGGACAGCAGACTGTATTCCATCTTTTCATGCTGTCATGTTCCTTTGTTGATGTCTCTCTTTTAAGATCAGCTTGCTCCATGCATCACCACTTGTCTTTTGTTTTCTCGCAGCAGGGAAGGCTCAGTTAATCCATATGTCACCACAAAAATTCAGGCTTCTCTTTGATAGGAACCAAGCATGACAGCAATCTATTGTAGAGGTGTTCGGGACTATCATTTCTTCCAAGCTAATTTATGGACTGGGTGGCTTTCAGAAATAATACGTCTATTTCCCAAGATAATGAGTTGAGATGTGACTCATGAAGGCCATGTGAGCACTCGGATTGCCTAATGATGGGAAATAAACTCATAATAAACTATTGCTCTCTAGAAATCACTCTCTGCTGTGATATGCCACTCCAAACTTGAGAGAGCGTAAATATTTCCACCCGTTCCCTGGTGCAGTGATTTTGTTTGATAAGCCTTAGCCATGTAAAACAAACTCCTAATCATGAAGCCTTTGACAGATCAGGATGCCAAGAATGTATCTGATCTTAGTGCTGGGGATGACAGCTTTGCTGAGCAAACTGCAGCTTTAGCACTGTGGCCCTATGGGGCAGATGCGATCCCATTAATATTTAGGTAGGGCTCCAGAATCCACAGATTAGTAAATCAAAGCTGACAAAGTGAAGCATCCATGCAGATAAAAGACCTTCAACACACTTCACCGACCAAACTTCTCCCAGGATACTTCAATTAAATATATATACCACAGTGCAATCACGTAAACACTGCATCCTTCCTGTAGCATATGGGGAATCATTCTAACATTTGTTAAGAAGTGGTTTCTGTTGTTCCTGCTGCCATTTCTAGGAGAGAAGATGGACAACATGCAGCTACATCTCCACAGTAGAAAGAGTACACAAAAGAAATGTGCCTTCCTTAAGGAGGGGAATCAACTCTTTGAAAGGATAGATAATGGCAGGGCAAGGGAAAATAGTTTTAAGTTGAAGGAGGGAATATTGAGGTTGGATGTCAGGGGGAAGTTCTTTACCAAGAGAGTGGTGAGGTGCTGGAACAGCTGCCCAGAGAGGCTGTGGATGCCCCGTCCATCCCTGGAGATGCTCAAGGCCACATTGGATGGTCAAGTATTAAATGGGGAGGTTGGTGGCCCTGACTGCAGCAGAGGGATTGGAGCTTGGTGATCCTTGAGGTCCCTTTCAACCCAAGCCATTCTACGATTCTATGATACCCAAACACACCAAAAAATTAACAACAACAACAAAAAATGCCTCCAGTGTCACCTTCCAGAGAATGGGACTGTGCTCAGTGTCTGCTGAGGCTGTAGGAAATGCCACCAAGGCCCAGTCCAGCCTGTCTTTAACTGTGGGATGCTGAAGAAATTGCTGTGATGCACAGAGCTTTTCTGGCACGTTTGCAACATTCAAAGAAAATGGGTATTCAGAAAATCCGTCATAAAGTTTTCATGCCTTTAGGTGTAAAGCCAGCAGGGCTTTTTATGATTGCTGCAGACCCGCGCTCATTCTGGAGTAATCAGCTATAAAGTGCCTGAGCACCAGAAAGCTCTGGGCCGTTCTGTGTTTATGGTTCTTTTAAGGCTAGCACTCTAAAGGCTGACCCTGAATCATCCTGACCTTTATGTAGGTGCTGAAATGTCTATGCTTTACATCATCAAGGAAAGAAATTGCTGCCTTCAAGTGTTGTTGACCTTGTTCAACACATTCCTCTTGTCTTTGCTGGTTTGCTTTCAGTTGCCAATAAAGCGCCGTCAATGAGCTTAGAGATGAGAAATAAATTGCAGAAGTTACATTCCAGGAGCATTTATAATTTCTTCTAACAATTAGAGTTCCCTTCCAGCACTGTGAACTCCAGATTGCTGTGGATGCTCTGTGCTTATATTCCTATGAATTATGATGTGATTTCTACAAACACACTTCAGCATATTGTACTTACATCAACACTTACTAATGCTTAACAAAACTTTTGACAAACATGGTCTGTTCTGAGAACGTACAGAGAAAATAATATTGAGCTACAGAGTCATCAGTATTTTCTAAGCCCTATTTTCTCTTTAGCACAACAGATGTCCATTGAAAAGAAAAATATGTTTTCGATGCAGTTACAATTAGTGGGATTTTTCTCCACAAACATTTCCCTTAAAAGCTGTTCATGAGAAGAGTGGGTGAGCAAAGGCCCTGCTTGGAGCTGCCCTGCTGGATCTCCCTGTATTCAGAATTCCACTTTCCACCCCAGTTGGAGCAATTCTGGTCAACGTGGCACCACGTGGCAGTAAAATTTCTGTTCAACAGAAATGAGCAGATGCAATTGTATTTGTGAAGTAAAACCTGGATTTTAAAGGGTGAAATTCTGAGAAAGAAATAATCTTGTTGTGCTACAGCAGCCCTCTTACAGTAGGTTTAAAACCAATTTGCCATAAATATTTGAGTGCAAGCCTAACAGGCAGTCCAAGTCTTCTAAAGTGATACCTCATAGGTCAGTTCTAACTAGTGCAGGTCAGACAATTACCTGTTGGTTTCAATTAAGCTTTGCGAAAACACCCCTGTGTCACGGTGTGCCATGAAGGAAAATAATGAGGCGACATAAACCAAAGTGCTTCGCTTGCAGTGCAGACTTGGGGCCGTGTGAATCAAGTTTGCACTGAAAATAGTCAACTCAGCCACAAGTGAGGATGGCAGGGCAGTGAAAACAAGATGAAGAGCTGAGAGGCAGGATGGAAGGCTTGTCAGGGACACAGCCCAGCTTCCACCAGGGTATATAGCACCCCATGACTTGCTTCCCCCTGTAACTCCAAGGTAATAAGCAGTGTTAGCATTGCACTTGGCACTGCTTTGGTGTGATCATCCTGGTGATCTTGAAACACTTCACAACTTCATTTTAAGGCAAAGTCTGCCTTAAAGTTCTGGAAAAATTTCCCAAATCTTATAGACAGGAAAAAAATATATCAGTAAAAATCATGGAAGTCAAGTGTTGTTTCCATTATATTAACGGTCAGGAATACCCACATGGATGAGCTCAGCTGTGAAAAAATACACACAGTGAGAGATAAAATCTTTACAGTGTAAATAAATAATGCATGGGAAGAAGAGAAAAATCATCTCTAATTCAGAGAGAAGCAAAAGGCATTTATGCAACGCGTCCAAATAAATCAGAAGCAGAAATGAGACGCTTGGAGCAGAACAGGATGCTCAGAGCACAAACAGGATGCTTGGAGCAGACAGCTTGGGGCTTGTCCTGCTGTCCTTGTCTTGGATAGTACAATAGAATGTTCTTATTTTATCCTAAGGGCATGTAACTAGTACATGAAAGTGCATTAGCTGTTGGGAAATTGAAATGAATGTTAACATAATGTTATAATTCCTTATTTAGTGGCATAGTAAACATCTTTGGACTCTGTGATGAACTCTGATGAAACTGGGGAAGGATTTTTTTTTTTTCTGTTTGCTATTTGTCATCCCTTTATTGGCTCTGAAATAATACTTCACAACTCCTTTTTCCTTCTCTTAAACAAAACCTACTTCCAAATCACATGGAAGAAGAGTGTATTTACTACTTTGTGGAACATTAAATGCTGTTGGTTTGGGTAGCTAACATCTTCAGTCACACTGCCCATGTAAAACACACTGCCCATCTGCTCAGTGCAGATAGTGGGATCACAGCAGACAAAAGTTTTGCTTTACTTACGATCACACTGTGACAGCATGCCTCAATTAATCCATCTCCAAATGTACAAGTCAGTTTAAGTCAATAGAAACCAGATGTGCATTTTAAGCCAGAATTTTGACTGAAGCTGTCAGAAACAAATCCTTTCTGACAGAACGAAAGCACTAACATCACAGCATCTTGCAGTGAACAGAGCCTGTTCAGCTCCATAGCAAGCCTGAGACACACAAGAGACAAGGGAGCCAGGGTGGGTGAGGGCACTGGCTTCCAGCAAAGGTGCTCTGCCACAATGGAAGGGTAGGATAGGCAAAAAGAGCTTCTCACAAAGATCCACACAACCAGAAGACTGCTTCAGGTTCCACCACCTTCATGTATACCCATGGAAGATGTATTTCCTTAGAGAAGCTTTGTTTTCAGGAACTTTGCTTGTTTGGCCTTTATTTCCACCTCTGTGGTCACCTTTTGGAAGAGCAAAGGAAAACTTTTCATCGCATTAAGTCTGAAACAGAACCAGACTCCTTCAGCTCTCGAAGGACTTGGTGCTGCCGGAGAAAAGAGAGACAAAGATAAA
Organism: Perdix hodgsoniae; assembly: GCA_035772895.1. Classification (NCBI taxonomy): domain Eukaryota; kingdom Metazoa; phylum Chordata; class Aves; order Galliformes; family Phasianidae; genus Perdix; species Perdix hodgsoniae. The sequence continues at coordinate 5,247,904 of JAPSGF010000026.1, forward strand.
GCCAAGGCACATCTCGCTCACTTCAACCGCTCGAATCAGAGCCATGGCAGTGCCCATCACAGTCGGGATACAGACAGAAGGTTTTACATGCATCAGTGACTTGGCGCCATCTGGTGGACACAGGCTGGAAGCCTACAGGACCATCTACACACAGGTTACCGAGCAGCACTTTCTCACTAAACGAGGTTGTGACAGAAGGACATCCACACTGCTTCTGTTTCTCCTGTACACCTCAGGGTCTGAAACATCACTGAGAGAATAGCCACACAGAACAGGGTTTGCAGAAGTCCGCCTGCTTGTCCCTTAGGGTCATATTCTACTCGGCAGTAAATTGGATCAGGACACATGCTGTTGTTGTTGAGGACATAGAGGGCAATTTGAACATAAATTGTGAAAAGTCATAGTTAAAGAGCTAAGCCTGCCTAACAAGAAGGAAGGAAGAATCTCATACCAGCTTCAGCCCCAAGGCCTGGATGCAGGATCACTCCAAAAACCTCACGTCAGTCAGAGAGAAGCACCTCCCAAAGCCAAGAAGAGCAGCTTCATCTGTAGTGAGCAGGTTACTCTGTCACTGCTGAGAAATTCACACATCAGTGCCATCCATACACTGCAATGAATAAATACAATGTGAAAATTAACATTTAATCCCATCTGAGCGGTGTTAAAGCAACCAACCCATCAGGACAACAAACCAACCTAATAGCAGTACTGCGCTGTGCTAATTGGGAGCCAGAACATTTCAGCACTTGATTCAGAAGAAATATTTCTGTCGGTATATGTTCTCATTACAAGGTGTTAAAATTGGCGGACAAATACACTGTTCCTTTTTAATGTATTACATGACTGTGCTACAGCGAGGGCTTCTTGTCTCAGTGAAAAGTGAACTGATTTCTTACAAGCATAAACTTACTGGTGCCACTGATTTGCACAGAGGTTTCCATTCACTGCCGCTGCCATGCTGACAGGATGGAGAGCATCAGTGCATGTTCTGGATCTCGGTTATAAACAGAGGGTTGACATGAGAAGGCAGCTAATAGCCCAGCCATCACCAGCCATCATTTTGCTTTCCCAAAAGTTGCATTATGGAGTGCCATCCAGCCTCTCTGAGTTACTTGTGGAGCCACAGTATCACAGGTACTGTTCACAGAAACCATTCTATGATTCTGTGTCTCTATGATTCCCACTCAGAAAACATGGAAAATCACTTTCCATGAAAAGAAAATTCTGCTTTGTTTCAGACCACTCTGAGTGCCTGTGATATTCATAGACCAGTGTTTGCATAATTGGCTGTAAGTGATGGATAAAGAGGACGGGCCATCCTCACTAATCCCAGTGTCTTCAGGAAATCATATAAAACTTCTTGAACAAGTTTCAGTATTTGCTCTGGAATACACGAGCAGAGCCCTCACAAACAGAGCATGCTGACCTGAGGGAAAAAAAAGTTCAGACAGCCCATTCTGAAACACGTTTCCAAATATCAATGTGATAAATGCAACAAAAATTCCATGTTTCAGGGTGAACAACTCCGGAACGGGCAAGAATCTTGCAATGCAATCTCATCTATGCTTACTATACCCTACCTCTCCAACTTCATTTATTGACCCCAAAGCAAAGACATCCTTCTTCCCTCAAAATACCCTGCAAAAGTGAAAAATAATCATCTGACTTCAAAAGCTCCTCAGCTCTGTAACAGTAGACAAAGAGTATTTTAATTAGAAAAAGATCCAGACAGCTTGCTACAGGTCCAGCTCTGCACTTCAAACTGCTCCAAAAAGCAGCTTGGCTGTCGTATTTCAGCTGGGGCCTCTTACTTTTATTGTGGAAATAAAGAGGGGAAAAAAAAAATCCCCTTTGCAGCGTTGGTGTGAGTCCAGATTGACAATAAAATTACTGGAGTTTCTCAGGATTGACTGAAACAGGAAGTTTTATCACTGCATATTGACATTAGTCATACATCAGGTTTATAAGGCAAGGAAAAATAAAGGGATCACATATTAAATTATGAAAGTAAAAGTGAAATCTTAAGTATATGATATTCAATAATCTGATGGTGAACTTAACAGAATGAGTATGTCCATCAACAAAACCGTCTGCAGGCATTCCAGTCTTTGTCTCATATACATAATATTCATCACATAATGTGTTTCTCTTCTGAGAAGAGGAATAAACTCTCTTCATTGTTGGTATTCAATAGCTAAAATATTCAGCGATGTATTTTGATTTTCAGTCATTTGGGTTCTTTAACCCCTTGGAGCAGAAGAGCTCTATTCCAGATGTACTTTAATCTTCCTACAGCTTCTGCCAAATTTCTGCTTTCTGTTTTCCATTTGCTTAGTGCCCTCATCATATGCAATGTGTCTGTGTCACTTCCTCCCTATATGTTTAGGCTTTTTCTTCAGTCATGCAGTATGCAAGAAGAACAGCCAAAACAAGATTCCAGGCTCTTTATGGTTGCTGTGTTTAAGTTTGGGGACTTTTATGGGGCTCAGTTTGAAAAGGAGATTCCTTTGGAAGAGTAATAGTTACAACATGCTGTAATCGACTTGCATGTACAGCTACTGCCATCAATTCTCTGGCAGGTGAGCACAAGCAAGGCTCCAAAAAGCACAAAATATCTAAAGAGAAACAACAGGGAATTGGGTTTCCAAGCATGGCACTGCAGGGATTTGGGGTACGCGCTGAAACAAGTGGACTGCCAACAGCCATCTGTCCCAGCAGGAAGCTGGTATCTCTTTTCTCTGCCCAGTATCAGCCTAGATTATGGTAAACACAGCTCTATATGGGTGCAAAGCAAACTGCCCACAGTTCAAACCCTCCTCACAAGGGTTCAACAGATGGGGAGAAAGAAGGATTTTTCCATGTTGTTAGATGCTCCTTGATACAACATTTCAGCTTTTCTCTCTGCTTTCCCCTCTCCACCCAGCCACCTCTTGGCATGAAAGCTTCAGGAACATCGTATGCATCCTCTATGTAAGGCTGATAACACCAACCAGTACATTTTACTCTAAAGGCTTATTATTTATAATGCAATACTTCCATACAAAGGTTCTTATTAGCGGCCACAGTGCTTCTTTATTCACAGTGTAAATGTGCTGTGTAAATGCTTGTAAAACGTTACGAGCTCCATTGCCTCCAGGCGCTTACAGTGAAGATGATGATGAGTAAATCACACACGAACACTGCATCACATCTCCCCTGCCACTCCCAGCAGCACCTCGGCCAGGCTGTGTGTCACACTGCGGGCAAACAGCTCTGCAGTGGCTGTGCAGGGATTTCATTGACTCCCTTTTGTCACCCTTACAGCCCGCCAGCTATTCCTTCTCCTCGTGCCCACCCTGACTTATCGATGCCCATTGATGCTTCTGTGCTGTCACACCTCATCTGTGATTTCTTAATCTCAATGCCTGACCTGCATGCAGTTTTTTGGGGGGGATGAATCATAGAATCATAAAATGGCCTGGGTTGAAAAGGACCACAATGATCATCCAGTTTCAACCCCCCTGCTATGTGCAGGGTGGCCAACCAGCAGAGCAGGCTGCCCAGAGCCACATCCAGCCTGGACTTGAATGCCTACAGGGATGCAGCAGCCGGGCAGCCTGGTTGGCGCTGGCCCTCCTGGAGCACCCGCTAGGTGGCACCGACTCTCCGACATTCCCCTCTCCACCCGCTGTGCATTTCCCTAGCTTTGCTCCAGGTTTTCTTTCTCCTTTTTATTATATATATATATATATAAAATAAAATAAGTTGTAATATATAAATATAATAATTATAATAATAAAAATGAATATAGATTGATTCATTTATTTTTCAGCATTTCCAAACACTGAGCTTATCGGGATTAATCACTGCAAAACCAAACAGTTCCTGGGATCTTTTTTTCCCTGCATGGACCCAAGCCAAAAGGGAAGCTACACTTCTTCACAGACAGAAACATCAATTTCTGATGTCATTTTTACACTAATTCAAGAACCTGCCTGGTGTAGCTGTCAGTTACTTCTGTCAGGAGCATCTTCATATAAAAGGTTCTTGGAGGCTCCTGGCTTTGTTAGTTTCACTTACATGTGTATGCAAAGTAAACCCAACCTCTGTGGGAATTCCTATGTCCTTGCAGCTGGGCAGGCAGGGAGAGCTGCAGGAAGAACTGCAGGGAGAGCTGCAGGGAGAGCTGATGTGGCAGTGACTGGGAGCTGCCAGCATGTATCCAACAAAGTAAGCTCATGAAATGCTAATAAAGGTGTTGATGGTTGTTTGGGCTGTTTTGTTGTTGTTGTTTGTTTGTTTTTTATTTGTTTTTTTTCCTTTTCAGTTGTTTTTGTTTGTTTGGTGTTGAGAATACGCTTAGGAACAGAAAGAGCCAACCAAGGTCCTTGGAATTTAGGACAGCTCTGTGAATCAGTTCTTGATTCTGGAAAATGCACATAGCTTTCTTCTCTCTCTCTTCCTTTTTTTCCTCTGGGGGTGTGTGGGAGTGTGCAGAATCTGCAAAATCTCAAGAAAAGGGGCCTGAGAACATGGGACCAGCAAGGGATCTGAAGGTGCAGCTTGTAGGAGATGCACTTAATAAGTTATGCTACAACCACATTGCTCAGTGCATCTTTTGCTGAATCTATGCAGCATCTTCACAGAAAGCTCACAATACAGGCTATAAAACAGAGTACAAATAACTCACAATGACATGACCAGAAGACACAGATGGCAGCATTTGTCACTGAGCTCCCCAATGACCTTACCTATGAAGTCAGCAGGATGCCCCGGGGACAGCGGTGCCATGCTGCAGGGAACTGCTGGCCCCACTGCACCTCTGCTGAGTGCATTTCTGGTGCATCTGAACTGTACCAAACTAGAAGTGACTAAAACTGTATCCAGAGATAACCCTGAAAGTAAAACTTTCTATTTCCAGCCCTGGGAGGCCAAGATAATATCACTAATGGAGATGGCACTTCTGTGAACATGGAAATGAAGGTGAACACAGCCGTTCAAGTGCTGAGTGAATTTTAGTTTCACTTAAAGTTCTACATCTACATGTCTTCAGGTTTTATAGCCAGATTCCTGAGTGCTTGTTTTCTCTCCTTGAATTAACTCTAGAATATAAACAGTTCTCTCCGAACTCTACTTAAAAGTGCCATTTCAGATCCTTTACACAAAGCAAACTTGTCACAGATACCAATGTCAATGACACATGCATTAGTTCATCACTCACTGTCCTTATCTTGCAGTGCCAAAGATTTCTCTTTCCTGCAAGGTCAGATTGTTTCCCAGCTGTAGGATATCAGACTCTGGCTTTTATTCAGGCGCTAAAAAAAACAAAAGATGGTGAAAAAAACAGACTCATCTGACAAGACTGGAAAAAAAACAGGGGATGGAAAAATTCAGAATTCACTGAACTATTTATTCCTCCATCTGCCATGGCTCCCAGTCTGGCCAGCCCAATGGGAAATGCACCAGGAAAACATCATCACTGGGTATTACTTTGTGTATCAGAAAAACACCCATGTCTGTAGTCACTGCTCCCAAGCTCAGCGTTTTCCTCTAACTCATAAAACACAGCATCCAACTGCTGTCTATTGAAACAGTAGAATGGGGAAACCCATTGCTTCCTCAGAATCATCCAGATAGGAAGCAGGATTCCCCACGCTATCTAACACTGCCACACAGGAACACCACCGGACTGCAGTGCCAAAATGCTTCTTATATCTGCATGGTGCTCCCCTAAGAAATTCTTCCTGCCTGCTTGCACTCACTGGAGGCACAGTGCATCTTTTGTGTGCAGCTGCTCTCACTGCACAGCACATCCACCTGATCTGAGGCAGACTGAGCATTATCACTGTTTGCATTTCACTTAGCGGTTCAGATTGATTTGTAGTGTAAACACAACAGAACCGAAGCGCACAAAGATCCCTGCCTCGCAGCACTTCTGTGCTATGCAAATAACATGCTGTCAGAGAGTGCCTAATAACTAAAATATCATCCCTTCAACCATACAAATATTCTTATTACCAGCACTGCTCAAATATTACTATTTTTCTTGTGGGAAATGCCAGCCCTCAGGAATGCATGGCTTTCCAACTGCAGGTTTCTTATAAGGTGGATCATCTAACCATTGCCTAAAGTCAATTAGTGATTTAACAAATGGTTTTTAACTCATTTGGAGTCCTAATATTTGTCATAAGTTATTACTATTGAATAGTTTTTATGGCAGCAGTCAGCTTGAGAATAATGGGGCATAAGGGCAGACCGTGGTACAAGGAGTGCTTCTCAGGGACTGCTGACTCAAATTCCTGTGTTTTCCTACAAGCAGTCAGTCTTCAGGTCTTGTAGTGAGAACTGAGACACCAGAAAACAAATGTCAAAACTGGGTGTCCAGCCTAGGATACCCAACATTGTATTTTTTGCATATTAAGAAGCATAGCACTTTTTGCATTAAAACACACCCCCCTTGTCCTCATCTCAGATCAGTTCATCAACCAGCAGAGTTCACTTGGCTATTGAGGCGGACACTCAGACACAGATACACAAAGCTTGGTTTCGCTGACTTCCCCTAACATCACAAACTGTGACCTCACACAAGTGTAAGCTCAATTTAACCACAAGCAACCACCTCTTGAAGTCCAACCTTTTTGTTTCTTCAGTTCCTGGCAACTAATGAGTGACACTGAGTGTCAAAGCAATCTTGTTACGCCTTAGAGTGCTTCAGTCATAGGACGAAAAGGTCCTAAACATCTGCAGTTGGAATGTGCTTTGTAGCTGGAGAGGCAATGACATCTGCCTTGCCAGTACATTCCTTAAGTTTTGGCAACTAAATGGTGGGGCTGTGAGATGCACAGGACAACCTTCACTGTACATTTGTATTACTTTAGGTCTCCAATTCACTAAAAAAAGATAATAAAGCTCTGCTGTCTGATCTATTTCACTGCTGTGTTCACTGGGTCATTCAGGAAAAAAAACTCATTGTTCTTCAACGATCGCTTCTTATTAGGAAAATAGTATCCCTAGATATAAAATAGTCGAGAAGTGAAACTTAGTAAAACTGACAGCAAGAAAGGTGAAAGAAAGCACGAGAGAATTACAGTAAGAGGGAAAACAATCAAAGGAAATGGACAAGAGAAAAATGCGCAGTTCTCTTATGGCCAACCTTCTTGAACTTCCCATGCCTTGTGGTTGATAATGAGAACCCATGTTCCAAAGAAACTGGATGTCCCTCCTCCATTTAGATCCTCCATTGTCCAATTGAGTCTGAGCACATTGTCTCTCCCTCTCCTAGGGAACTTATGGGGTTATTCTTTACATATTCCTCCTCTAATGTCTCAAAACTTGCAGGAACTTAACTTTGCTCAACATTTTTCTGTCCCACTTAAATCTATCTGAAATTGGCCAATGAGTTGGCCAAGTGCTTGGCCCTACAAGGGAGAAATGGACAGATGGTTTGATTGCATAAACCTCATTTTCTTAGAAAACCAGGCTAAAAATGAGAGAAAAAAGAGTGTGTATAAATGTCTTGCCATGAATTCCTTGCTGCATACTCTGAGCAGGCTTCTTATGGTACAACATGGCTCAGGAAGCACCCAGAGCCCTTCTTTCCTTGATTGTATCAGTAACTTACTCAGTAATTAGTCAAAGTAACATTCCTCTCCTAGCAACTAATGTAATTTTAATATATTACAGTCTCTTTTAAGTCCAAACCTTTCTATTTTGGAACTTCCAATTCAGATTTGCCTAATAGCTTCACATAATGGTCCCAGGCACCCAATAAATTCTTCATTTTAATTAATTGGTTTGCTCATGAAGAATCACAATTTACATGAGCTGAAGATGAGATGTATCACAGCTATTACTGAATGTAGGTAATATTTGATTAGAAAAAAGCAGAGAGGCACTCATTTCTTTTTCATTTTTTTCCACAGCACTTGTTAATGATATTGCCAATTTCTACAAGCAGATAAATTAGATTTACCACATAATCAATTAAAAGTATTTGGAATAGGTTTTAAATAACAATGTTAACTGAGTGTCCTCTTGAATTTATGATGTCTACTCAATGGGTATAAACCATAATGATGACCAAAAGTGACTACTGCATGCAGATGCAGTTGCTGGATAGCCAATTAATTGTTTCTCAGCACAAAGCCACCAAAACTAAAGGTTCAGGCTGGCTCTATAGAAGGCAACAAGCTGACACCCAAGAAGTTTAGCAATTCAACAAACTGCAGTACTGCAGCATAAATCACCTTCAGAGATCTCAGTCTCAGTCCAAAACAAAAAAAAAAGAACTGTCTTATTGTACGTGTCTGATCCCAATGACTTGGCAAAGCAGCAGAGTGCAGGATGTGTCTGAAGGGCTCTGGGAGAGGAGAGGGAGCTGCATTCTGGGTGATACCACGGAGCCTGCTGTGACTAATTTGAGGAAGTGATGGATATTTAGTGAAAGTGGGTCGGTTTGAAACACTCCTGGTTTCGAACCAAAGTGTCAACACGTAACTTGGGGACTTTCAAGAAGATTCCTAAAGGCAAGGGAAGGGAAAAGAAAATAATTTTTTTATTATTATTTTTTTTTTTTTTAGGTATTGCTGTTTCAAAGCATTTACAATGACTCCCCAGTTGCCCAACTCACAAGTTTCAACACTTCAATCCTCAATCTTGTTATTAGAAAAGCAAGGTATTCCGCTACATTAAAAGGCAATAAATAAGAATGTGAAATACATTCCAGCAGAAGTCACAGCAGCCTGTGGTACCGACTGCTATAAAGGATTGGTATACGCAGGATATTTGAATAACAAATGTTTAAACCACTTTCATGTTGCTTTCTTTTAAGGCCAGAATTATTCCTGTGTGAAGCACACAAATCAACGAGCTGAATATGCTTAGAAACATAACTTCAGAGCATGTCTTTGATATTTTTTTCACCCAGAGGGTGGTGAAGCACTGGAACAGGTTGCCCAAGGAGGTTGTGGATGGCTGTGGAGGTTGAGTGCCCTGCAGGCATTCAAGGCCAGGCTGGACGTGGCTCTGGGCAGCCTGGGCTGCTGGTTGGCGACCTGCACACAGCAGGGGGTTGGAACTGGATGAGCACTGTGCTCCTTTTCAACCCAGGCCATTCTCCGACTCTATGATCCTATGATTTTGCTTACCATTACACCGGCTCAGCCCGAGGTGAGCAGGGTGTTTCTTTTTAATTTGCGATAAATACAACAGCAGACAGAACTGCGGTATTGCCAGCTCCGTTTAAGGACCGGTGCCGTGAGGTCCGGCTCAGCTTTGCGCGCACGAAGCGACAACCTCGCATCTCCCCGCACCCCCGGGCCGCTCGGCGATGCGAGGGGCGGGCGGAGGGAAGCGAAGCGCCCGGCGGGGCCGGACGGACACCGCGTGCACCCAATGCGCTCCGGCGCTGCCTTTCCGAAGGGAGGGGAGAAGCCCAATGAGGCAGCGCCCGGAGCGGGACTTCCTTCCTTCGGGGATCCCGCGGCGGGGAGCCGCGGTAAAGCGGAGGTGACACGTAAGTGCGGGGCCGGGCAAGTTGCCTTTGTTCCTGTCGGGTGGCGTCGGGGCCGGGCCGCCCGAGGCGAGCGGAGAGCCGCCCCGAGCCCCGCAGCGCCGGCGGCCGCCGCCCTCCCCCCGCCGCCCGGGCGGCGCAACATGCGGGCCGGCTCCGCCTGGAGCCGCGGGGCTCGCAGGCTGCACGAGGCCGCCCGGGGCGTCGCGGCGGCGCCCCGGGGCTGAGGCGCCCGGCCGGCCGCTCCCCGCCTCCTCCCCCCATCCCACCCCGGCGCGGACCCGGGGGCCGCCGATGTCTCCGCCTCGTCGCCGCCGCCCGCCGCCTCCCTCCGCTGAGCCGTGAGGGGCGGGGGCGCCGGGACCCCGCGGGGGGGATATGGGCAACGGGATGTGCTCCCGAAAGCAGAAGCGGATTTTCCAGACCCTCGTGCTGCTGACCGTGGTGTTCGGCTTCATCTACGGGGCGATGCTGTACTACGAGCTGCAGAGCCAGCTGCGGAAGGCTGAGGCCGCGGCGCTCAAGTACCAGCAGCACCAGGAGTCCCTGTCGGCCCAGCTACAAGGTACTGCTGCCCGCTGCGGACACGCATCCCCCTTCTCCGTGTGAGCCTGGCTTCCCGCTGTCCCACCGCTTGCAAAGTTTTGCTCCTGCGGAGCTTCCCTCCCTCCTCTCCCTGCCAGCTGCCCTGCTGTGATGAGATTCCCCCCCCCCAGCTCCAGCAGGGTCAGGCAGCTCTGATACAGAATCGTAGGGGTTGGAGGAGACCTCTGGGGATGGTGAGTCCAACCCCCTGCTAAAGCGTGCAGTAGGTCTATAGGAAGGCATCCAGGCATCCCTCGCTCCCATGCATTGCATACAGTGCCTGGGAATCCCAAAGGCACACACGGCATGCTCAGGTTGTTGGTATGAGTGGAAAAGGCAGCTATGCTGCCGCTTAGCAGCACAGAACGCCCCACTTCTGGGACTTCCATGCCTCCGTGCTGTCCCAGCTGTACTTGTTCTGTTCATAGAGTCATAACATGCAATGGCCTGGGTTGGAAAGGACCACAATGATCATGGAGTTTCAACCCCCCTGCTACGTGCAGGTGTGTTCTGTGGTGCTTACCGACTGTTCAGCTGCAGAAGCATGAAGCTGTAGTTCCAGGAGGACAGGTAGTATGGAAATAGCCCCAGCAGAGGGAGGAATGTTGTAATAATTTGCTCCCTGAAAAAAAAAAAAAAAAGTTTGAGTGTAAATTTCAAATAAACTGATGAAACAACCTTGAGTTTCTTGGCTTAAAGCTGTCGCATAAATACAAGTTCTTATGCAGCTTGGTTTAAGGATGCACCAGATGTGGGCTTGGTGTACTTGATGAAAAGCTGCTGATCTCTGACATGCAGGAATCAGATGCAAAGAAGCAAATACATATGTGACACATCAGCACTCTTGGGGGGTGCAGGACCTCAGCACCTGTCTACCTGTGAAGTGCAAGGTTATCAGACCAACACATATGAAGTCCAGAGCCAGGTTTCAGAAAGCTTTAGGAATTTTTTCCCCCAAAAACTGTGTAAAACAGATGAATGAACTACTCTAGCAACTTAACTTCAGGGTGATCTTCAACCAGACTTGTCTGTGTGGGAGCAGACATAAGAGCATGCCTAGAAGCGTGTAGGTTTTATTCAGAGATAGCAGAATTAAGAGTCTAATAGAATAATCCTATAATGGTTTGTAACTTGAATGCATTAGCTGTGACCTGAGGCCTCCATTACTTTGTTTTTCAATTCCAAGCAGAAACGCTCTAACAGAAAATAAATAAAACTTCTCATTTTAGTTGCCAGCGAGGTGTACATGTTTGGCTGGGAGCTGGGTATGGGGCAGAGGGCTAAAAGGCTACTTTTGCTATTCTGTATATTTGCCAACAGTATTTGAGGAGGAAACAGGAACATCTTGTTCTCAGGTTAAAATTCAACAAGTTAGCTTCCTCTGTTGCTCTGGCAATGCCAAAGAGGAGCGTGCAACAAACGAAGCAAACAGAGCTGGGCTTTGGATCAGATAGGTCGAATGCAGCTTGTTGGTTCGTGTGTTCCCCTTGTGAAACATACCGTCAGCTATCCCAACAGGTTCATGGAGGAATCCCTCTAGATTTTTTATGATGCCCTCTGGAATGGACTTCTGTGCCACCATCAGTGGTTTTTTTCCGGAGGAGTTTGTTAGTGGTGGGAGCACGGAAACCTCGGAGGCTCTGTCCGGTTGACTTGGAGATTCACAAACTGTTGATTCATAAAACCCAGAGCTATTTCTGAACGCTTCCCACTTTGTTAAAGTCTTTCGTATGGAGCGACACGAGGGAATTTGTTCTATACAGGGATGTGTAAACAACGTGACGTGCTAACAGAAAACCTTGTGTTTGCAGGTGCAGCATCTGACTGCGCTTTGAACTTGTAAATAGTCCGGATTTTAAGTCAACAATGTTTCTGTCACTAAGCAAAAACAGCCCTATGAGGACCAAAGCTACACCTCGTTGCTGTCCTTTGCGACATGAGAGAGATTAATTTTGGAATGATTCTTTTATGAAAATTGCATTGTTACTAAAGCAGCACAGCTTATCTCTTCCATGTGATATAATCGGTTTCTCTGAGATAATGTTGAGTCTTGAAGAGTGCACCAAAATCTTTTAAATGGGAAGTAGCTGGAAGGGCTGGTTCACTTACATTGCATTGCCAGGAGGGAGAGAGTGGGTGTATTCACAGTGGCTGATTCCTCAGTGCTTTCTGCTCTTTTCTGAGTGATTGAATAAGACTTTAAACTCATTACCAGCAGAAGAGAGAATTGAACCCTGGACTTGTACTTCCTGAGCAAACATTTCATCAGCGGGCTTTTATTTACTTAAAAAAGGGAAAAAGGCAACTTTCTGGAGTTGTCCTTTTGAGGATCCTGAGCTGAACTGTGCTGGGCTGGCGGTGCTCCTGGAAGGGCTGCTGGGCTGAGGTGTTGGGATGGCAGTGAAATACTGTCCGTCCTCTGCATTTGGTTGGGTTTAACTGGGACTGATTGGGCCTATAGAAGAGCTGCTCTCCTGGCTACACAAAGGGAAACGCTGTTGGGGTTTCTGGGTGAAGTTGAATGCTTTTGGTCTGCCCAAAATATGAAGAATTCTCAGGTGCAGTTGAAGTGTAGGCTCCCTTCGCTTCCTGCTGTGTCTTCCATAATTTTATCTCTGCACGTTTTTTCAGGGATTTATCTATGCTCAGTGATAGGAAGCTTCTTTTTGGTATTTGCCAATTCTTCATGCCTGACTGAGCAGCGTTTTCTGATTTTGCTTGAAAAGCCACTCTTGGATTTTTATGCTTTTCGTGGCATTGCTTTATAATTGCAGCAGGTGAAGCAGGCTGAGTCTTCTGTACAACCAGGGGAAAAAAAACAGGACATAAATGTACAGAATGTACAGATAGCTGAAAAGTGATGCTGGAAGAGGTGTCAAAATTGTTTCACGTGTGCACTGGTCTGATGAGTGGTGCATATGGCTGTTGCTGTAGGGTGTTCTGCTCTTTCACGTGTTTGCAGCTTGTGGGACTCAGCTGAGAAGCATTTGTGCTCGTGAAATAAGGTCAGGTTGTGATGGGAACAGTGGCTGACGTGAGCAGCATGGGAAGGTTAGCTGGTTAGGGGCTGGATCTTAGGCATGCCCTTCAGACAGCTCATGTTGTAGCAGGTTTTCTAGTCAAGAGCAAGGCTTCCAGGTCACAGAGAGTCGTCATAGAATCATAGAATGGCCTGGGTCGAAAAGGACCACAGTGATCATCTAGTTCCAACCCCCTGCTATGTGCAGGGTCACCAACCAGCAGCCCAGGCTGCCCAGAGCCACATCCAGCCTGGCCTTGGATGCCTGCAGGGATGGGGCATCCACAGCCTCCTTGGGCAACCTGTTGCAGTGCCTCACCACCCTCTGTGTGAAAAACGTCCTCCTAATATCCAACCTAAACCTCCCCTTTCTCAGTTTAAAACCATTCCCCCTTGTCCTATCACTGTCCAACCTTGTAAACAGCTGTTCCCCATCCTGTTTATACGCTCCATTCGAGTACTGGAAGGCCACACTGAGGTCTCCCCACAGCCTTCTCTTCTCTAAGCTAAAGAAGCCCAGTTCCCTCAACCTTTCCTCATAGGAGAGGTGCTTCAGCCCTCATCATCTTAGTGCCCTCCTCTGGACCCGCTCCAAGAGCTCCACGTCCCTCCTGTATTGGGTGCCCCAGGCCTGGATGCAGCACTGCAGATGGGACCTCACAAGAGCACAGTAGAGGGGGACAATCACCTCCTTCTCCCTCCTGGCCACCCCTTTTTTTTTAATGCAGCCCAGAACACAGTTGGCCTTCAGGGCTGCAAGCGCACGTTGCTGACTCATGTCCAGCTTCTCGTCCACCAGGACCCCATGGAAAAAAATGTCAAACTTTGGCATTTTTACCTCCTAACAAAGTTCTGATTGGCAGGAAAAAGTAGAGCTACTTCACATTTGGAATTAACCAGAGGCTACATTTTGAGATGAAACAAAATCTCTTGGCTGCTAAGAAAACCCAAAGCCATTGTTATCTGTAAGGTGTTCCACTGAGAAGATGATCTTCTTGGTAAGCTGATTATTTTAAATCTCATTCTCAGAGCATGAATGTGTTTGAAACATGAAGACAATCTTATTTGATATTTCTTAAAATGATAAAAACAAAACTTGATACTGTTTGCCTCCTGCAAAGATGCCATCAAACTAAGTCTTAAGCTGCTGACTGTATAGGAACAGACTTCATTGCTGAAACAGATACGTGTTGACAGCTGTAGACAAACCTGATCGTATCTTGGGCTGCTTTGAGATTAATGCATCTGCAAACGGGTTTTTAGCTCTCACAACTTCTGTCTTCCCATCCTCTGGGCATTAGGTAATTCCTTGTGTACTGTTTTAATCTGTTTAATCTGTCTTAATCTCTAATCCTAATGACAGCATACATCTAATGTCTTTTACTACCTTCATTTTCCCGATCTTTCTGTTAGAGCCTTAATGTATCTGCTGCCTTCAGGCAATCTCTGCAGTCTGAGACTGTACTGTAATCTTGGGCAGCAACCCAACAGGGGCTCTGAGCTCAAGAGGTCAGAGTTGGCACAGTTGCAGACAACGTGTGGCTTTCCACAAAGCTATCTGATCCAGTACTACAAAGCTCCAGCTGAAAAGCCAGTAGAGTTCCTCAGTGCCTCTTGGGCCATTCAGCCTAAACTGAGGCCCCTCCTGGGAGGTGACCTGCTGGAACTCCATCAGATCCACAGCACCTAGATGCACATACATGTGCGGAATGCATCAGCAGCATAGTTCAGGTGATGGCTTGCTGTGCTAAGCACACAATGTGGGAAGAGGGGAAGAGGGTGGAAAAGACTTTGCAATTGCATCGACAATTTTTTTTTTACGGTTAATGTCTGAGGTTACATACTGTCAGAGAGGTTCAGTTGCAATTGTAAGATTATGTCTTAAATATAACATGCCAGACACATTGTCTCATCGGGCTGGTTGTTTTTGCTGAGCAGGATACAGGATACTCAGCCAGTGTATCTAGGTGGGGCGACTGCATGACAGTTTCTATCCACTCTGAGGTTTGAGTATTCATTGTAGCATCTCTTCTATAGCTGTGAAGATACCTCCAGCAATTTGTGGCTAGTATAGTTCAATAATTTTGCAATAGGATCCTTGCACAGAAATAGCAATTAAATCTGTTCTGAGGTTTAATTGTAATGAAAACTTAAATCATTGAAATTACTGGGGAAAAAAAGAATATGTAGAATGATTAAGGTAGAATCTTTTCACCTTTTGTTGGGCGATTCGTGTTGGTGGGTTTCTTGTTTGCTTTAATAATGAGTTAAAGGCGTGACTTTCATGTCATGTTGGAGGCTGAGGTTGGTGCTGGGGGAATGCAGTCTGAGTGCTCTTTGTTGAACAGGTCTTCTGTGCTGGATGCAATTCTGTTCTTTTTCTGGCCATCTAGAATAAACCAAAGTTCCTGAGAAGAAACTGCAACTATATTATCTCCTCTTCCACAGTTTTTTTTTTCTTGTTTTTTTTTCTTTTTTTCTTTCCTTTCTTTCCTCCAAGGTGTCCAAAATTGCCCTTGTTTCCCTATGGTGACTCAGGTCCCCATGTTCAGCAGTCATTTCCAGGGGTAATCACAGAGAAGTGCAGCCTGCTCATGCTCCTGGGGGACATCTGTTCCTATCCATGCCACCACACTGAATAATGATGTTGTCAGTGTTTCAGGTAATCTGTCTTACTTAGATGCATTTTTTAAGGTTTTATAGTCATTTTCTGTTTAACAAATAAATCACGAACCACTAACTCAAACAATTCATTTCTGTATGCAGTGCTTAAAACATACACCTGAAGCTGGCTCCTAGCCCCTACGTTATAGCACTCATGAACAGGCTGGAGGAAGTGGTTGAGCAGTTTTGTAAGGTGATAATTATAGCTGTTGTGTCACTTTCTGCCACATTCCGTTATGATAAACCAGCAGATGTAGGTGTCAGTTGGGATAGACGTTGGGCTGTGTGGGTAATCAGCAGCGTTTCTCTTCAGTGCCAGTTTTTGCTAATTTCTGGATATATATGTATATATATGAAAAAATGTACCTGGAAAATATACATACATAGGATTTTAACACCACTAGAATTACTGGATTTCTTCATAAAGTTGAAAGGAGTCCAAAATGTTTTTTTGAGAGCAAGAACAGGCTGTTGTTTCCTGGAGCTGAAAGATGGATGAGCAGAGCCGGGCAGTCAGAGGTGACGTGAAGGAGGAAGCTGTTGGCTCTGGAGCTCTTCTGTGTGTCTGTGTGTTTTCTGCAAAGCGATCCCCTGTGTTGTGACAGAAATGGCAGAATAATGGAAGGAAGAAAATAAAAAGGAAACAAAGAAATGGAGTTATTCTACAAGGGCATCTGCTAACCATCCTATGTAGTTTAAAGGATAACTTGAGCACTGCTCAGGCAACTCACCAGCAGAGGAATGGAGCAGTCGTGTAATTGTGTCTGGCAGGATATCTTACAAATGCAATCATTAAAATAAAGTTAAAAATGTTAAGTCTAAATTCACTAAATAGGTTTTGTGTGAACTACTTGAAGCAAGAGAACTAACAAAACCACTTCAGCATAGACAGGAGTACAGGAAATGCCATATGGGAGGTGAGATCTTAATGTGACTGCGTGTGTCACAGCCATGTGTGGCATGAAAGGCTGGAAGAAATCTTTGGAGTGTACAGGAAATCTCCTCTGGGGTGGAAAATATGATCTTTTTCCAAATAAAAGTCATGTCTGGAGCCTAGCAGCTAGGGATTAAACGTTCAATCATGTTTAATAATCCTTCCCAAACTGGAATAGCTGCTGCTAAAAATAAATGTTCGCTGCTCCAACATGATAAATACCTCCCCTCATCCCACCTCTTCGCTCAGTTTTTGCTTGGGATTTGTTTTTAAACCTTTTTGTTTCCTCGAGGTAGTCTTACTTCTAAGGGAGTACATGAGGCAGGCTGAAATAGGATTCTGTTAATTTAGATGTTTGCTTCAGTTTGGAAATTAATTTTCACATCACCCTGATAATTGAACGGAGGCCAAAACTATTTCTTAGAAATAGAAGCGTGTCTTTCTGGGATGAACTCTTATTAGTGTGCCAAATTCCCCAGCACTGCCCCATTTCACAACTGCTTGCAAGCAAACCTTTAAGGTCTGCAGCACTCGTGCATGTTGTGCTTTGGGTTTTCCTCTTTTCGGTTTGAGGACGCAAAGCTGAAGGTTTGATAAGTGTAACGTAAAAGTTTCATGTCCTTATCTAAAGCCTGCACACATTCCAGAGCGTTTTTGAACTTTGATCACGATTGGTTCTGATATCTTTTCTAATCTGTTTCCACACTCAACAGTACAGAGGTTGGTAAAAGCCCCTGATGTAAGGCAGGTTCCGCAGGGAGCATCAGTGATGGTTCTTGTCTGGCAACACAGCAGGGACTGAGTTGGATTTTGCAGAGCTGGAAGCAGGAGATCCCACTGTTAAATACAGAGTGCTTTCTCAGAATCATTAATGCCACACACAACACAAATGACTGGAGAATTAGGTCAAGGCAGTGGTTATTTTTAAGTACAATTACCAACACATGGTTTAGTTGCCAGGAGAAATTCTGGTCCTTTGTGGGAACTGGTTGTAATTTGACAAAGCTGTTATCTGATTGTTCTTTACGTGTGAAAACTGCAAAGTGTAGGAGTTTGTTTTAAAGGGAACATAAATGTGATACTGCACGCAATGCTAGCTGCGGCTTGCAGCGAACAAAATGAGAGCAGTCCATCCCTGCCTGTGTACAAAACTGTTCGGTAATTAAGCCAGAAGAATGCTTGTTCTTCACGCACGATCAGCTCCACATTATCTTGGCTTCTATTTCAGTTCTTTGTTTATAAACTAAAAACAGAAAACATACAGGGCATAAAAAAATGAAATAGCTTCGATATTTTGCTTAGTATACAGTAGCTGTCTGCTTTTGGTCCGACATACAACTTTTCTGGGTTTTTTTATGTGGGAAGCCTACTGTGGCTCTACTTGCAGCACTACTTGCAGCAGGGGCAGGGCAGTGGCAGGGAGCTCATCCAGTAGCTCCCTATGCTGTAAGAGGATGTTTCTGGTCAGATGGTCGCTGGCGGCGTGGGAGATCTCGCTGTCTGAAGCCAGATTCGCTGCCTTCGTGGCATGCAGAACTCAAGGCTCCAAGAGTCTTGCTGTATTCATCATGTGTTCTCCCAGCATGAAACATTAGCGTCAGATGAGTCAAAAAATCTCTTCTGAGATCAAAATTGTAATTATTATCATTGGACTAGAAAATCTGTACGGATTGAAGGGGCTCTCGCTCGCCTAATTGAAATGGGTTTTCTCTGAACAGAAAAGTTATTTGCATGGGTTCACATTTTAAATAGTTCTCCTTGCAGCGATGAGAATTGGAAATGTAACGGTATTTTTATAATGAATGTGTTGTACAGACCTTCATAGCATTACTAGGAAGGTGCCAGTGTGGTAGGGCACGCTCTGCTGGTCCCGTTCAACTCCACCACAGTCTGAGAGGAAATACCATTGGATGTTGCCAAGACTGCTGAAATCTGCTGATTTTAAACCAAAGATGACATTAAGCTCAGGGAAAGACTGCAAAATTACAGAAGAGATGATAACGTTGCGATTAATAGGACTTGTTGAATGGTGTTTGTTCAGATCCCAGTGTATTCTCAGTTTCTCAGTGTGTACGGTGATGGGAGTTGGGCTGTTTTAGATGCTCTCAAATCGTGCTTCTGACAGACCAGATACCAAAGTAACATAGCTGAAAAACTGCTGATAATGGCAAACTGGAAATAATTTTTATGTATCCTATAACAGCTTATTTTTCTTAGTAGTTTGACTGCAAAGCAGAGGGGAGCAACCGTGAATATTAAATAACCTTGCTTTCATCAGAGCACTCCACTCCTGTGTTGCAATTAACGTTCAGCAGCGGTCACGGTGATGTAAGCTTCTGAGACCATCGTGAGCTGCCTCCCCTTATGAAGAAAAGAAGGCGGTAGAGAAGTCTTAAATCTTAATTCAAGAACTGCTAAATATTTCCTTATTAAACATAGAAGATGTCTTAATTAGCTGTGATTTTACTGGTTCTGTTGCTGGGCTTTGCTCTCTGAGGTTAGATCACCTTGCTGTGGATGAGAGAAAAGCCATTGCTGAATGTGTTTAAACCAGCAAATTAAGTAGGAGGTGATGGAGGAGAGGAACTTCCCCTCAGCCCTTTCCTCACTTGCTTTTTGGCCCTCTAAAAGGCTATTTTAGGACACGGTGAGCTTTGTTCCAGTGTTTCAAAGGCTTCGGCACAGAAGTGACAGACAGATGTGCCACCCAGAGGGATGTTAACGGCACTGCTCTGAAGTGCTGTGTGAAGGCAGGGCGGCCAGAGCTTAGCAGAGCCAAAATTGGACGTGAAAGGTATAAAGTAATGTGGTCCCTAAAAGCTGAGATGTGGCATTCCTTTTCTCCTTTCTTCCCACCCTTATCATTATGGCTTTATTGTGCAGGGCTTCTCCCCACGCTTGTTAAAACACCAGGAGGAGCTGAAGGAGATCCGCTTGCAGACAAAGCAGTGCAGTGAGAAATGTTACCTCCAGATCCATTTGTGGTTTGGTCTAATTGCCAAGAAGCCTATTTCCATTCCTGATTGCGTGGGAGGGGAAACCATGATGGATTTTCATTTCTCTCCTGAGTTGCTATGCTACAACCACTGCTCCTTTTGCAATGCAGTTCAGCATTCACGATCTTCAGATGCTCAGATAAAACCATTACTGTCATGGTGCCATTTTTTTCTTCTTTTCTGGAAACTTACTTGCTGGTCACTTTGTGAATATTCATTAAATGCTTGTTTTGTTGCAGAGGATGTCGATACATTCGTTCATCTTGACTGATGCCCTTGGCTTTGGATGATGAATAGCAAAGCAGAGATAGAAGCTGGATTGCTAATCAATCCTTGTCACCTAAGCCAAAATGTAAACACTTTGAGATAAGCCAGGAGACAAAGAGCCTGCAGAATGCATCTTGCTGGAATTATGAATGCTTTTTAAGGTGCAGGAGGAGTTTTCTGTGGCTGCCAAGATAAAAATCCCTATTTGAGGCTTCCTGTTGAAGGTTTATAGTCGCCAATGGTCTGCTTCTCAGCAAATGAGTTTCCTAGTTTTGAAGGAAAAATCACAGGTTCCATTAATTTGTATAATTCCTTTGACAAATGCAAATTAGATACGTTTTTGGTTAAGTAAACTAATTAGATAAATTCATAAACTGAAACTCTCTTTTGGTTGTAAGCAATGGTTTTTGAGGGTCACAGATTGCTGGGGACATTGACAAGAATATGCCGCAGGCTCCATGTGTGCAGTCCTCGGTAGGAGTCTGCGTGTGTCTGCTCTCAAGGGTTGGCACCATTGGTCTGGTGGTGCTGAGGTGTGACCCAGAGTGGCTGCCACGTGGTGCAAACCTACTGTTATCCAGGCTTTATTAATTAAATTAAAAAGAAAATTAAATTCAATTGAAAAGAAAAAAATATCCACAAAGTTGTCCAAGCTTTCAGAAGATCTTAGGGATTGATGGTTTCTTGCATGGTTGGGTTTTCCATGTCTTAGGCTAACCAGCAAATCTAGCGTGCTGCTGCACCTTTCAGAGCCATTCTGCTTTGTGCATCCATCTCACTTCCCTCCCATGGCCATTTGTATGCTGCAGGATCTCCTCTGGCACTGCTGGGGGTAGGGCTGTCCTGGTTATGTCCTCATCTCTTTACAAACAAGGCAGAAGAGAAGGAAAGAATGAGAAAACATGTATGTATAAATCCTAGGAGGAAAACTGATTGGGTAGATTTCCTGTAGAACAACTGTAGCTGACTCCTCATAAACAAATAAATTATAGTTACTGCATTCTATGGTTATGCAATGGAAATGATCCAAACTTCAGGTTCCATACCAGATGCAGAGACATAAGCTCAAGTGATGTAAGCAGTCCTTAAGCCTGTGATGTCATTCTTCTTGTATTTTCTGAGCACATTCTGTGCTGATGCTTTGGAATATTCTGAGAGGGGTTGGATTTCTTTATTTTCTTTGCATCTATCACTTGTGAACTGAACTGTATACAAATTTTCTCTTCTTAGTTGTATATGAGCACAGATCAAGATTAGAAAAATCGCTGCAAAAGGAAAGGCTTGAACATAAGAAAGCAAAAGAAGGTAAAACATTATTTTCCCTTTTATTTCTGTGATAACTTGGGTATTTACGAAAAAAACTTCAGATGCATTTTGTTCAATCTTGAATTACTGATAAAATAAACCAGTAGGACCAGATCTGCAGATTGTGTTTTTAGTACTTGCTACAGATCACCACAGCATGGCAAACTATTTAAGTCCCTGTTATTCTTAAAACTGATGACTCAGCCAATGAATTAAATAACTGCTGTAGCAAAGGTTAAGAGCACTTCCAAAAATGACGTAGTTTGGGGTTCCTGATGATGGCTGCCTGGTGCCATCTGCTGGACAGCTGCCTCATGATATGCAAAGGTAATATGTCGTTGTTAAATCCCAAATTGAAGCAAAAGGACCTTTTTCTTTCTTTCTTTTTTTTTTTTTTTCTATACTTCAGCTTAGTCTTGACTTCCTCACTTTTTGAGCTGCACATCTTTATTGTAGTAGAAAAATCACAGAATCACACGTGATATATTTGTCCTTTTCCTTTCAAATGGTGCTACTGAGAGGCTGTGTAACAGATTTGGTTTGTGTCTGTGGCCTTGAACTTCTTGCCCCTGTACTTCATACAAATACTTTAAATATGTTTTTATTTATGATTTTTTTTTTGAATGAAAATACTTTTTTCAGCACTTGATCATTTTGTTAAGTTTCTCTGTTTCTGAAGATCTTCTGGAAATCGTATCTGCGTTGTATTCTGTTCTTAGGAGAGTTTTTCTATGTAAAAGTTATTTAAGTATAGATTCCAAAGTTTTTCATTTTGTTCTTAATGAGTATTTTTCCTTTTAATTTGTAGATTTTCTTGTTTATAAACTAGAAGCACAGGAAACCCTAAATAAAGGAAGGGTAAGTCATCGGTCCTAGTACCAGCTTTTGAGATTTCAGTAATATATGATGCTATTTGGGCTGCAAGAAAAAGGCAGTGCTCTGCACTTACAGCTGTTCAAATAAAGAGGTCCTACAAGTGCTCATTGAAGGAGCTCTCACTGCATTTCTCCTCTGCCATTCTTAATTACGTGAGTTGCAATAAGAGATATAACTAATAAGCTGCAATAATACCTTTCCAGAAAATTACTTTAGAAAATATCCTCCTGTTTATATCATAGTCGTTCAAACACTGTTATTAGTTGTAAAGGGACAGGGGAATAAGAAGGTGTTAGAAATCTTATCATTGCTCAGTCCACAGGAAGAAGAACAGTGACAGCATTCTAACAAGCGGTCTTTGAACAGGAAACCACGTATAAATAATAATAATAAAATAATTAAAAAACCCAAACAATAAAGTGTTTTAGATACCAGATGCCAGAAGGAAAGCTGTCACTGGCAGGACCCAGAGTCTAGAGCTAGCATTTTGTGGAGGCTTCAGGCTGAAAGTGGGGAGAACTTTGTGAGCTGAGTAAAATACATTAAAATGTATAGTTGCTGCTGTAACTGGCAATATGTATATATATATATATATATATATATATACATGCCTGTATGTATATACACACTTGTTATGTTTCAAAGCAAGTGAGGAGCTTGATTTGTTTCTTGATGACGTTGTGTCATTTTGGTTCATGACTCCTAGATAACTGCGTGTATTGAGCCTAGGAAAATGACAGTATTGTTCAGATTAATACTAATGTGTGCTTGTTTGTTTTTGTTTGTTTTACAGCAAGATTCAAATAGCCGATACAGTGCACTGAGTGTCCAGCACCAGATGTTGAAGGTGGGTAACTGAGCTATCCAGTTCCACAGGACACTGGTATACTGCGGCTTGAAGGTTATATGGCCTCACTCATCTCATTCCAGAATTTCAGTACACTGGTGCTTTCCTTGTACAGCAGTGCTGCTGAAAGCTGACTTACTGTGGTTTTTAGCAATTAGTCTTTCCACTGGGTAATGTAATCTTTTCAAATGCAGTTACCTGTATGGAGCAGTGACTTATCAGACTTCACGTAGTTTGGCGTCTAAGGAATTTCTCAGAAACATTCAGCAGCTCCCTGTGGGACAGTGCAAATGCTGGGTGAGGTGACGTAGCCCTAGAAAAGGAGGCTGCTCATCACAGAGATCATTTTGTGTTTGAGAGGATCCGCAGGCTGCATGCTTTGAGTAATAAACTTCCTGTTATGAATGCTTCGTATTCATTTAGACTTATTCAGTAAACTGCCAAAGTCAATATTAGCCAGATATGCTAATATAGAGCTGCTCAAGTGTCCAACTTGGTATTTGCAGAGTCAACATGAAGAACTAAAGAAACAGCACGCTAACCTTGAGGAAGATCACCGAAAACAAGGAGAAGAGTTCAGCAGGACATTCAGTGATCACAAGCAGAGATACTTGGAACTGCAGCAGGAAAAAGAGCAGGAGATCTCTAAGCTGAAGGGTAAATGTTGGCTGCCCATGTTTAAGTGTGTCTGTCGTGTTTTGTGTGATGTGAGATAGACAGGCACAATGTCTGTTCTCACTAATTAGGAGGTGTAAGCTGTGTCAGACCTATTAGTTACATTTTCTTTATGATTTTCTGTGGCCTCTTTCTGAAATCTCTTCTTTATAAAAGGAAGTTAATGATTTTTGTCACTTCTATCAGAGATCTAAATGTGCCCCTTTATGAAGAGCCTTCGCATACCTCATTTGTCACAGATCTTCTTTTCTCTGTTTTTCTCAGCTTCTCTGAAACATCGCACCTGCATGCTTAGAAGATGAGGTGTTCATTTTTATCACTTAGAGCCCAGTTTCCTATTAAAAAAATCTCTTGCAGCTTGCAGAACTCTCCAATCCTCGTTATACGATTGCATAAAACAGAAGGACGAGGAGCTCCCCATCATGGCCACTCTCTCCCATGTGTCACTACCACATGAGTTCGTTTTGGAGCTGTCTGCAGTTTTGTCTGCACAGTATTTCACAGGCAAAGGCTGTGTGTATTAGTTCTGCCTTGGCTCTGCACCAGTGAAGTCACACAGCAAGCTCTGGGGCTGAGCTGGATTGCAGCCTAACAGCTTGGACTGTGGGCAGAGCTTGCTCGTGTCTGCTTGCAGTATTCCACATCAACAGAATGTAAGAAGTGGGAAGAGAAGCCCCTCTCCCTGGTCCCAGAACGTAAAGCTTCTTAAATATGCTGGCCATCTGGGCACCTCTTCCAAAATAATAGTTTAGTCCTTTGGAATAAAACTCTCACTCACCAGATGCAATGTGGGGGAAGAGGGAAGAGGGGAGGGTGGCTTCCTCTCTGCATTTTAAAGATTCAGATTACCATAATGAATTTTGCCATCTGCAGTCCCTAGAATGAATGACAATGCGCAGTTCCAGGCTGGGTGCACTGTAATAAAATTTAATCAAATATTAGTTTGTTTGGTTTTTTTTTGCTTGAAATTGTAAGATTCTTTATAGGATGGGTGAGAGATGTAAGGAAAGCAAATCCTACCATTTTGCTAATCCAGATTTAATATTGGAATTGTGTAGATTCTAGGCAGTTCCTGTTGTGGTGCTTTAGTGTTATAATACTAAACTGGATTTAGCCTCTGTTGTTTCTTTTAAATAGAATCCCTGTACAATTTACGGGAGGAGAACAGACAATTGAGAAAAGCTCACCAAGATGTTCATACCCAGTTACAAGATGTAAAGGTATGTTTTCTTTTGAAGAAGGGGTGCCAGAATAATTAGCAAATAGAACAAAAATCCCAAGATTTAATAGCAATAAATGGGCAGTGACAAAGACTTGTAGTTTCTCTAATGTGGCAAAAGGGAGAGGAATATGGCTGAACTGGATTTCTTGTCTTTTGCTACCTGCACTTAAGGAACGTGATCATTTTAAATAAATATATACATGTATACATAAGAAGAGACTAAATTGGAAGAGAAGTGTTTAGTATAGAAATTTGAATTGGAAATTTGACTTTGTAAGTAATGGATTGTGCATTTGCCAGAAACAGTGCTGCATTTTGAAATGCATCAAATGATCTCCATAGTCGAGAACCCGCTAGGCTTCCTGACTTACCTTTAGAATAAACTTTGTGAAACATGTCATGCTCTTTTGTTTTATATTTTTTATTTATTTATTTATTTTGTGTGTGTGTGTGTGTGTAGCAACAACATAAGAACTTACTCTCCCAGCACAACCAGCTTGTAGTGACATTGGAAGACCACAAGAGTGCACTAGCTGCTGCACAGGTCAGAAAGGAAAGCAGCTTGCATTAGCTCTAACCTTCCTTACAGCTAGTTTCTCCTAGTTCAGCTGACTGTAACTTTATGCATGTAGCCTCTCGCATGGGGAATTTGCAGTTAGCACAGTGCTGCACACTGCAGAGAAATGCATGAGTTTAAGGGTTGCTTTAAAGAAGCTGCAACAACTTATAGGGCTCTCAGGAGATACAAAGCTGTATTTGTAGTCCCCAGAGTGCATGTGTGAGAATCTCTGCATTTATGGGAGCTGTAGAATTCCTTTCTTTCTGTCTTCTCTGATAGAACTTTTATTAGTTTAACACCTCTCTCTGACTTTCACATGCATCACTTTTAAAGACCTGGATGCTGATGTCTAATCAAGTTTCTTTTCATGTACGAGTAACGCTATATACATCAGTGAGAGATTGGGCATATATATGGAGATATACGAGCTCCATTTGAAATTCAAATTAGTTTTCTTTTAAAAAAAAAAAAAATCAGCAGCATTGGCATAGATGTTGCTTTCAAATGAACTACCTATGTAGCCTGAACTTTGCTGGGATGTGGCAAATTCAGTCAGCTGTACAACCTGTGTAGGTCACAGAGCTGGAAGTTGGGAGTAATGTTAGAGAAAGGAAGACTCTGGTGAAAGATGAGAGGGAAGGTAGTGAGGCAGTGGGAAGTTACTTTTATTCCTGACTGAACTTTCTTCATCTGAGTGCTTTTCAAGGTCCACAAAATCATGGATTTCATTAAAAGGATTTTGGATTTTTTGGGTTCTCTTTGTTTTGTGCGTTACATGCAGATATTCAAAAGATAGGAAGAGACCAGGAAAGTCTCTCATAGAGTGCATAAAGGTTCTTAATTTCCAGCATTAAGCATGCTGGAAGCTGACTGTAAGCTCTGTTCCCACTGTCCTTGTTAGTTACTTGGTATGTATTTGTAATAACTGAAACTCACCCAGGGCAGATCCAGAGCCTGAGTTAAGGTCTACCAAAGTCAAAGGGAGGCTCCATTTACTTCTCCTGGTTTTGGATTTAGTTTTGTGTCACACTAAGCCTTTCTATCTGTAAGGAGAACGTGGCATTTATCATTTGGAGAACCTCATTTAAGTGGAGGATCTCCTGTAGCCTTTCAGAACAGAAAGTATTCAGCACACTCACGTAGTTTCTCCTGCAAATCAGCTACAGAAAGCGCACAAGGGATTATTGCTTAGAAATACAGCTCTGTAAATTACCCTGCTATTTCTAGGTGTATTCTAAACGTTGAACATCAGTAGTCAGTGCAGCACTAATGTATTTGTGACCTGAATCTTCAAGGCATTGTAATCTCTGTCCTTTTCCATAGCTCAAACAGCTAGACAGACTCTTTATACATTTTTATAAATCCTGTCTTTCTGCCAGCCTTAATACCTTCTAGGCTGTGGCCTTGAATCACAATGTTCAGCTTAGAATGATTTGTATGGTGAGATGGAGTACTTGAAGTCTGATCTAGACATGCACAGTTTAAATATCCCAGTGCATTGGTCTCTTTGCGTGGTCAGTGAATAAGGGGAAAAATAAAAATCAAAGACTTATGCATCTGTCTTTTGTTGAGTAAATACTACGTTTTCCTCTAAAATTTCATACTGGACTCTCCAACAGTTAATTAGGAAAGAGAAGTATCCCTCTGGAATGATGATAGTAATTACTCTGCGTTCTGCTTTGCTTTTAGACCCGTCTGTTTTAACGGCTGCCTTAGTCTGTTGAGGATGCTTCGAGGTGCGCCTCGCTTCGGAGCTGTAATGCAATGCATCATGTCAATCTGTAGCACTGTGGATATTGTTTTGTATGAGTATTACGCATTGTTCATCGATGCATCGTGCCTGTCTGCTGTACTATTGATTGCTATGATACCACTTAACACACTGAGTGACATACACAGTAGCCAGATTTTAAGCTGTGTTTTTAAATGTCTTATGAAATGCACTTCAGATTTCAGAATAGGAAATGCTTCCACCATCTCCACTAGAGCAACAGAGATACCCTGCTGTGGGGCACTGCCTCTCTTATAAGCAGTTGGTCAGCTTTTATCAGTCTTGCATTTCTCAATAAATTTTACCTTGTGACAAGCTTTCTTCTATGCCTATTGTATAGGCAGTGACCAGTCTTGCTTCTCATGCTGGATTTCAAGGCTTGAGGAAAATATTCAGAGTTAAATATACAGAGTTAAACTGCAAATCAGAATACATCCTACTGTTACATTTTAGAAAGACTTAAGAAATATAAATATGGTCTTTTTTTCCTTACTCTTTGCCAAAGGTATTCTGTGCCTTTTGTTGCCTCAGTTCTGTATCTTGTCTGTTGTCTTTTGTAACACCTGTCTAAATGTTGAGGATTTGGCATTTTCATGATGTGTGTACATACTAAAAGAATTGTGCTGCTTTTTACCAGTAAGGAAGCTGGGGTGCTCTGTTTCCCTCGCTTTAGTCTGCCAAGAAAACTGCATCATCTCCTTTTGACAATTCTTCTGCTTGGCATGAAAAAAACAAATCTTCATCTTTGTCCTATGGGCATTTTTCCGACATTCTTCGCATGCACGTGCACTTTGGCTGAAAAGATTATGATGAATCAATGCTGTTAGGTGCATGGAAGCGACCATTCTTAAAAGGTCTCATCCCTGCTATACTCCCTAGTAGTTGCTGTGATGCGAATATTGAGTCTTTCTAGAATATGTCTTGCCAGCAAGCTGACCCTGGCATCACTATGTTTTCTTAAGAAGTTGATTTGGATGTGTTATAATTAATGTGTTGACTTCAGTCCCAGGTGGAGGAGTACAAACAGCTGAAGGACACGCTGAACAAAATACCAAGTTTCCGCCAATCTGAGAGGTTGGAACCAAACGAACAAGCGGAGGTGCGGCTGCCATCTCCCCACAGTGACCCCCCAAAACACCATGTAGCTGTGGCTGGAGAGCATAAAGAGGTATAAAACGGGAAAAGTAAAAATATTAGCTATGTGCTTAACTTCCATTGGAACATGCATATAGGGCTACTTGATGATGCCGTTGTATTGTGTAACAACTTGTTTAGGTATGCAGAGCCAAGAATCAGGTATTGATACCTTCTGGCAGGAAAGGTAGCATGTGCTAAGGCAGCCAGTTGGCACTCCTGACTACAGTTTCACTAGTGCAGGTGGAAATAAAGGTATCTGTATCTGGTGCTTAGCTCTCCTGAAAATATGAAATCCGTAATATCTTGCACTTGTATAATGTTACATGTTTTTCAGAGTGAGAAGCCAAAAGAGAGAGAAGAAATAAACAGCCAGGAGAAAGATGACAGAGCTGAGTCTTTTCATCTACAAAGAAGGGCTAACGAGGGCCAGCATGCCAAAGAACTAAATATTCAGGAGCAACAAGAAGCTGGAGAGGATGACGAGCAACACGTTGATCAGGCTGAAGAAGAACGCAAAAAAGAACTTGAAGAGGAAGAAATGGAGCAGGCAGGTCAGCCTCAGCACTTAGAAGAGGAACAGGACCAAGTGCCAGAAGAGCATGAATGGAAGAAACAGGAGCAGAAAGAAGAAGAAACCAACATACTGGGTGAACGTCTTCCATCAGAGGTATGGAGCGCTTTTCTTACCTACTGGTTAATTAATTTACTGTTTAAATGAAGGCATCGCTCTTCATCGCTGGCCCTGGTACTTTACTTGCCTGTTGCCAGTTAAAATTGGTGTAGCCTTTATAGAAAATTTGGGATTCAAAGCACTTACACGCATAGGATCAGCGCACACTCACTGCTGTGCTTGCCAAATGCGGCTTAATTAACATTAATTCTGCTGATAAAGAGCAACAGGTGGAAGAAAAGAACAATCATTTTGAATCCTATGTTCTATTTTAAATTTGAAGCCTGTGGTAGGTAATGGAAAGTAGGTAGCTTATGGGCATGAATCGTCGAATAGCCTGAGCTGGAAGGGAATGATCAGCACTTTGAGGAGGAGGTGTTCTGCCATACTAATTTGATGAATCTCAGCAAATTGCAGACTTTCCTGTTCAGATAACTTCCCTCTATAAGCACATTTAATAGAAAATTTAAACTGCAAAGTGAATAAGACTAAAATAGGGGAAATCAGTGTGGAGCAGTGGCAAGTCTTGCTGTGTGCAGCTCTAAATAAAACCACTGAGTGCTGGATTTATGTTCTGGATCAGATCTCTAATGGAATATACATTTTACTGATTTCTTTTATATTAACGAGTAGGTAAAGTGTGGCTTCCTGCAGTTTCTTATCCTCTTTGCCATGTTCTCCACAAACACCCCTAAAACTCTCAAAGTCTGTTCAGAAAATTTATTTAAATTTAAACAAGGACAACAGATAGGGAAATGACTTTGTTGTGATTTTCTCCATTGCATATAGAATCTGCATAATTTTCCCACTTACTTTTGATGTCAGAAGTTTCTTCATGCTTGCTTCTGATCACTGAACATAGGATTTTAACCTATGACTAAAACATTTCTTTGGCAGGTAACACCAACAAAAGCTGTCACAAAAAGATACAAACCAGCCTACGAACAGCAATTGGAGCAGCAACAGCTTGCAGCCCAAAGAGCAGAGGAAGCCAATCAGCTCAGGGAACACCAGGAATCGCTGCACCAGCAAAGATTGCAAACGCAGCTGTTAAGGCAGCAACAGCTTCAAGAAAAAGAGCTTCAGCTACAGAGAGAGGCAGAGCAAGGAGAAAAATTCTATAAGAACCGACTGAGGTTAAATTCTTTTATGTATGTTTGTAATGGACTGTGCATTGCATGGTCTGTGCTCTGGGTATTATGGCATCCACCACGTCACCACTGAAAAGAGCCAAATCTAATACTACAAGTCTGGACTGTCCAGAAATTAAATGAAGTTAGCCTCATCTCTTCCTTTCCATGGATAAATCTGATTGCTGTTTTTAAGAGTGGGAGTTGGTTGGTTTCCTGCTTTGTTTTGTTTTGTTTTTTTTTCCCCTTTTACCATGGAAGCCTCTGAAATCTGTGGAAATGAGAGAACACAGAAGTTAGCATAGGGAGTGCTCATTCTATAAAGAGCATTGTCTTTCAGAAAAGGTGATGCTAAAAAGTTATAGCTAATATAAAGCTAGACTGGAAAACGTTTGGCAGGAATTAGGAGAGGCAGAGATGCAGTACGGTTGTTTGTTTATTGAAACTAAAATGCTTTCTGAAGCTGAAATAATGAATTTGCATTTACTTTTCTCAGTCAGCAGGCTCGTTATGATAACATGGACCATGATATTGTTCAAGGGGAAGAAGAGCAAGGTATTCAGGAAGAAGAAGGAGGTAAGGTTCCCTCTGAACTGCCTTTCATGCAAGGTTTTGATGTTATTTCACATTCAGTTCAGATTCAGATGAAATATAAACCAAGAAAAAATAAGCAGTTAAAAACCCCAAGCTCAAGTACACTGTTGGAACTGGTTGAAATACAGGTTTTACTAAAGAGATATATATATTTCTAAAAAGAAAGATGTCCTTTTGCTTAAGCTCCTTAGACTGGGCTTTAAGTCTCTGTTACATTTATGGCTTTGCCTATGATTTTCTTTGATGTCTTCAAATTTAATGATCGTTTAGTGTTAATTTCCTTCTACAAGTAAAACAGCCCTGTTGGCATTACCTGTTTGGTAAGCTCTTTAGGAAGAAACTGCCTATTGCTAAAAGCACGTATGGAAGGTACTATATGACACTCTTTCTTATAAGGGCTACCTAGAAACTGCAGTAATACAATAATATCAAAAATTTGTCAGCTTATGAACATGACAACCAGCACCGGGATGAAGGTGAAGATGAGGATCAAAACAATGCAAATGAACAGCACGAACTGGAGCGACAAGGAGAAAATCAGCAGGCTGATGAACCAGTGAGTATGAATTAAGATGCTATGGATTGCAATTGCTACTGAAATGAAAACCCAGAAGTCTCGTCTAACATAATTACACATTACAGAAATAAGGTGAAGCAGAGTTCTGCTGGGAAGACGAGTCTGACAGTTTGAAACTACATCTGAGATCTATTTAAAGTTGCTGTTTCTAATTTGGGAAGAAATGAAAGAGAGCTTTCTTGTTGGAAGCCACTTGCTTTTGTAAATTCTTCTGATCTGTGCGTTAGGTGGAATAAAGGATTTGGTGATACTGTTATTAGATAAGAGGATGAGAGCCAGCTTAATAACCACTGAAACCAGCTGGAGCCTTTCCACAGGAACCAGTGGTCACAAGATCAAAATCTTGTCAGTACCACAAAGCGTGAGTTCTTGAAAGGAGAACATAACTTCAGCACTGAAAGCACTCACAGTATGGATTGCACAGAGATCTAGATGCAGGAGAATCAGTATCATGCCTTCCCCAAGTTCAACTTTTTTATACAGTGTCATGGAAAATAAAACTTGTCATCTTTCTTTCCCACCCCATAAGCAAATTTAGTGGTATAGTAAATATTTTTAAAGGACCTTCATATTGTTGGCTATAAAGATACTGGAAAGACTGCTACAATGAAAAGCAGAAAGAAAATGCTCATTTTTGAATGGCAAAGTATGAAGACTAAATATGTTGTGGGTTTTTTTTCCTTCTCATTCATATAAATATAGATGAGGTCAATATTGTAAAAGAGACTGGTATCAAAAGATCTCCTCTCTTTTAAGCTGTGTACATTAAATTTTTAGTTCTTCTAAAAAAAAACAACAACCTGTGAGATTAAATGAATATATATTTAACATTCATATCTGAAAAATACAGAAGGCAGCCATGGAAGATGTGAACCCTGCTGATGACCCTAACAATCAGGGAGAAGATGAATTTGAGGAGGCTGAACAAGAGAGAGAAGAAAATTTACCAGATGAAAATGAGAAGCACAAGCAGAACAGTGAGAAACAAGGGCATCCCGGAGTGGAAGAACACCTGGTGGTCAGTAAAGGGAAAGAAAGCACCTGTGGGTCCTCTGTAAGAGCAGCATAGCATTGCTTGATAAGAGAACACAACTCCAAATGTAATGATCTATTTTAAACCATGCATAGGTGAAAGTATGAAATTACTCCTGGTGATACACCAGTGTGTCTTTCATGACTAGCTTTGCCCAGCAAGGTTCTGTAATCTTATTCTTAGGGGCCTCTGTAATGACCTTCACACAAACCACTGCTAGAGCCCCTGTTCATACAGTCTCTGTGTTTTTGTTTTGTTTTGCCTTGCTGTGCTGTCTCCATGCCATCAATCAACTGTAGGCATTGGCATCCCTTTACCTCTCTGCATCTATTCTAATGAATGCTGCACCTTTCAATTGTGTTCTAACTGTAAGCTCCTCTAGGCACAGATAATCTGTATTTTTATGGCACTGGTCTTTATTGGTGTGACTATTTCATTCCCGATTAGCATGGAAAGTATTGCTTAATTTTGTGAAGTGATTTTTATTATAATCATTCTGCTGTCTGTCTTTTAATTTAGGGCAAATCTAAATCTTATAGCCAGGCTATCATTCATGCTAATGAATGCTCTGTAACTTCTTATCCTATTATTTTTTTCTATGCCTTTACGTAAAGTTTTTAGTTTTAGAACAAGAATCTTTAACCCTTTGTCTTCTAAACTTAATGGCTATGGACACAAAAACTGAATTTTCACATGATCTTTTTGCAGATGGCAGGAAATCCTGACCAGCAGGAAGATAATGTGGATGAGCAGTATCAGGAAGAGGGTGAGGAAGAGGTAAGAAAACAGATGTAAGCCATATGTTGATCAGATAGCATAGCAAATGTTCATTACCTTTCAAGGCTGGTATCTTTTATAACTGCAAAATGAACCCAAAGCACGTTGCCAATGGTAGTTTCTGACTTTATGAAACCTTGCTAGTGCTTGCCATTAGTCTGCTGTGCACTGGTGGACACAGACACGTTTAGTGTCATTCCTGCTTATGTGCTGTGATTTGTTAGCCTTCGTATAACACAATATTAATTGTGAAATAATTGAAAAAATTAGGCCATTTGCAATGCAAGGATAAAGTCCTGCAAATCTCAAATCCTTTGAAGGTCACTGCAAACCTCATTAACTTTGCACCTCTAATCACGCATTGCTGTTCTGGGCAAACTGCTTTCTTGCTCAATTATTTACTGTTTAAGACCGACTTTGATTTATCTGTGCTCCTCCTAAGCATTGCAAGTTAGCCCCTACTGCTCTGCTCCTGGAGTCAAATAGGTGGGAAGCTGTTAGCACATTGCTTTGAACTGGGGAAATAAAAGGAGGGAGAGGGAAATTTTCCTTCATATGTTGAATGGCATGCCCATTAACATGCACTACCCTGTATTGTGCTCTGCAGCCTTCAGTACTTACCTAATCAATTGCTATTTTCTACTTCATACATAATGATTTACAAAACGGCTATTCATTATTCACTAATGGGGATTAGCTGGTATGCACTTAGAACTCAACGGTTCAAAATACAGTACTTAAATCAAACCAGTCATTAGGAACTGGGAATGGCTGGCTTTTGGCAATTACTTTGGCTACAGAAAATAATTTGATGCACGTTTCATAAAGGACTAAAACCAGCATGCCTACTGCAAGCATTAATTGTAAGGAGCAACTGAATGGGTAATAAAGAATGAGATAAGATGCTATAACTAGGAATAGTTTCTGTGTTATGTTGACTAAAATATTATACGCTGCTGTTGTTCAAATCTTTTTAAAATAGCCCTCGGTGATCCAGGTTTGATAGCTTCTCATCTGCTAGCAGCAATTCCTAACTCCAAACAAGACGTTCACAAGCAGCTTTCACCTCCTGCTTAGAGAAACTGCTGAGTACACGGTCTTGCTACAATGAAGTCTGACAGAGAGAGAGAGGGAGAGAAAAGCTAAATAATTTGGCTGTTGCTGCTGCTGTTAAGGAGAATGTGAAAGGGAGCCCTGCTGGAAGTAGTGCTCATGTTCTTGATGTTTGTGGCTGGGGTAGGAGGCAGCAGTGAGTAGCAAATACTTTCCAGCTGAGTGAAGTGGCTGTTTTCTACTGGGGGAGCTGAAAGGCCTTAGGGAAGCATCATAGCCAACTTGTAGGTCACCATTTGAAGAATATGTGCACAAAAGCTTACAGTTCTTCAACAGAAAATCAAGTTTGCTTTTTTGTAAATTGCGCCTAAATACGAAAGGACATGGAAGTGAGGAGGGAAAGTGCTGACAGAAAAGAAAGGACAGGGCTGAAAGAGATTGTTCTTCGCTACCAATCCCTGTTTACTCCTCTGATGTTTTCCAAGAGCGGTTACGAGCAGTTTCATGATTTGTGCTTTCTTTCCTTTAACCTCTCCACGCCCTTTCTTCCTTGTAAAAATCTTTGTTCTGTGAAGATGTGCACACTTATGCCACAGGCTACTTTAAAAAGAAAAAAAAAGACTAAAATGTACTGAACAGCTCTGTGCTCTTCAGATTCAGGAAGATTTGACTGAGGAGAAGAAACGAGAACTGGAACGCAATGCTGAAGAGCCATATGGTGAAAATGATGAAAATGTAAGTGCTGTGTAAACCCATAAACTCAGTGGGTGACATGACAGGATTAAACACTTAACACAGCTGTGATCGTGTCACAGTGACATTGCATAATCATGGTTGTAACTTTCCTCAGATCATAGAATTGAATTTTCTACTTTATTGAAATTTTCACACTTTATCTGAACTTACTTTTGCTCATCCTTCCACCCCTCCATCCACTGTTGGTGCTCGGACACCTTTGGAAAGCTTTTCCTTCGCCTGAAAAACAGCAACAACAACTCTAGCTGCTTCATTTTTTCTTTTCCTTAATCTCCTCTCATTGCCCCAGAATGAGGAAACTGCCACTTTTATGGAATCTGATTATTTTTCTTATAATAAATCAGGGAGAGGAGAAGAATAATGGGGAAACAGAGCAAGAGCAAGAAATGCAAGATGAGAACAACCACCAGAAGGAAGTTCATGAAGAAAATTATGAGGAGGAAGAGGAGGAGGAAGAGGAACGTGGAGCTGCTGCAGCAAAAACACGGAGACGAGGGGAGATGTAGTCCTCACTTTTTGGTAGCACACACATTCCTGATTTTAAGAAAAACTTTTTTGGGGGATATTTAAGTCCCAAAATAAGTTTGTGTTTTACTCTTTTTACTTTTCTATTAGATGCTCTCATATGTTTATATGAATACAGTATTTTGATACTCTAGGTTAGGATTTCTTTTCTATTAAAGATGTACATAAGCAGACATCATGCAGGTTTCATTTTTCATCCTTCAGGGCATGTTTTAAGAAGCCAATCTGTAATATACTTTCACTTTATCCAAACCTGACAAACACTTGGTCTAATTTCAGATATGCTTAACATCTGAAGAAATACATCTAGTGCCTAAGCCCAGTCAGCATTAGTCAATCCAGCTCTGTCTTCCTTGACACCACTCACATGGCTAGTGGCTGGCTGGCTACCTGTCTGAGGCACAACCTGCAGTGCTCCTGAAGGCCCACAGGTAGTTTCATTCATTATAATCTCATCAGATTCTTCAAATCTTTGAAGATGAGCACATGCCCAGCTATTTATGGGACCAAGCCTCTTACAGATGCAGGACAGTTATAAAATATGCAAGTTTTACAAGCCTTCAAAAAATACAGCCAGGTTAACAGCTGTTCATTTTGGCAGCTGTTTATATACAGCTAAATTATGCATTTATTTTAATAAATATTACCTTATTACCTAGGTACTTCAATTACATGCACTACATAGCAGATAACATAAATGGTGCTATGCTGAGATGCGAGTTAGGAACCTATTTAGACTTGATGATCCCTTATGACAAATCAAAACACTACAGCTGTCACATGAATTAAGATTTACAGAAGGAGCAATTTTGTCATCCTAGCTAATATATTAAAAATGTGACCTACCAGCTGTAATTAGATCACCTTCATGACATGCTTTCTGGAGACTGGAGGGAAGGTTAAGGCATTTAAAATGAGTTGGTGTGATTTGATGCCAGATGCTGAACTAATTTACTTTTAAGTCTATGCTGGAAAGATTTCTGTGTCCTCTAGCGTGAAAAAATCAAACGAGAGACAAATCCCACAGAAGTTTTTTGAACAGCAAGCATCTCTAGCACTGCATGCCTGGATGCAATGGAAAAGGGGTGGGGAATGATGCAAAAATTGTGCCTTGCTGTAAGCTACTATAAACATAACCACAGTGCATGAATATATACAATATTTGTATTGGTACAGACCATGGTTATTTAATATATGTTGTAAGGAGAGTGGGAATCTGGATTTCCTAGGCCATGCCCCATTGCTGGAAATGAGGCACGCAGTAGCTCCCCTTAGGAAGTGTGTGTTAATATATAAAAGGAGAGGGTTTGGGATTTTTCCCTTTTTAAATAACGATGCATAGCAGTGGTTTTAGTTTAACTTTTGATATGAATGTAATTTAATTCATTTTTCTACTAACTCAATTACATTATGTTTTATAGTTGGTTTCCATTCTCAGTAATTTTCTTGAATGTCTCAGACACAGTGCTTATGTTTCATAGGAATATTTTTGTCAGCAAGTACTTCGGGTTTTTAGTTACCATAAATCAGAGTTATCTTATGTATAAAAAAAAGTTTACATGATACTGTAAAATGTATAATATGTACATAATCCTCAGAATACAATTATTTTGGTAAATTGGCCTGTATTTTTAATGTCACTGTTGCAGTATTTAATTATTTGAGGCATAATAAAACTTGACTGCAGTCAATAAGCTAGAATATAGTTACTGATTTTTCACAAGTGTGAACTGATGTATTCATACTTCAGCAACTCTTAACCTTTCTATCAGGGAAAGAAGACAACTGGCTGATGTCCTCTGCCCAACATGTAGTGTAGGAACCAGTCAGTACTGCGTGTTCAAATAGGAGGAGAGTCCTCCCTCATCCTATGGCTTCTTCATCATCCTGTGGCAGGAGGCTAAGGCTGTAGCTATGGAGGTAGGCGTACAAATATTAAACTCAAGCTTAACATGGGAATACAAAGGGCTCTGTCTTGCACAATATATATTTCATTTATTATAATGGAAACAGCATTACTTGTTATGGAATGTATATGACAGCTTTAATGCTGGTGGAGAGGCAGAGGACACAGACTCATCTGTCTACCTACAGTGTGGAATGAGCCAAAGTCATCTGCAGATGCAAATGATCTATGCTATCTCTGCCTTTAAAGTGTCCTCACATTGAAATAAGCTACTGCTCTTTTCCCCAAGTCGAGAACGCAATTGCTTGAGCAATTTTCTGCTGATGAATGGAGTTAAATGAGCATTTATCCATTTTGCTGGAATTTGGGCCGTGCTGCCACCAATGCCCTTGGGCACAGAGTGTGTTTATTAAGCAGCTGTGACGATGCCCTTTTGTTTTCTGTCAGGCCATGAGGCTTGGCTTGGCTAACTTGTCACTCCAGCAAAAGTCCAGAGTGACAACAAAACTCTGTCCAGATTTGGGAGCTGCAGAATAAGGGCTCCTATTATGTACTGTATGAGTCAGTGTACACAGCAGATGCAATATTTACTTCAGCAAGCAAAACAAGTTCACATTTACTGTCAGTAGGCCAAGAAAGTCTTAATGAAAGCTTGTTCTATCCTTCACCAAGAGCCTATTCACTCCAGAGAAAAGTTACTTGACCAAAGCTCAACAATCTGAATAGGGTTTTAGCCTTAGCTGACAACAGCACTGTGCAACCCGTAACACCCAGCTCCCACACAGCACAGAGTGGTGGGGCTTTCCCAGGGCTTCCCAGCCCAGCTGCTGGAGGTTGGCATAGCTCACAGCATCACTCCATGGCTTCCAGAAGTTTTCATAAGCACAAACCACACGAGTACAACTGTAACCACTCACCCTGAGCTGCCAGATTCTGTCCCCTTTGCCTGATGCACAGCACTCAGTGCCAGACCCTGAGGTTCCATTTAGTAGATCAGCAGCTCGTGTGAATGCAAATGGTTGCCTCGCTGCTATCCCCACAGTTCTGGGCTACAGGGAATAGCGACCACTTTGCTAATCAATAAATTAATGGATGTATGTGAAAAAACAAACTGGAGATGCCCCACAGCTCCAGCCTTTAGGTCTTATGAAGGTGAAAGGCAGACTTGCTAGTTTTTGAGCTACCATGAGTTAACTCCTCCTGCCTAATGATAAATTGAGAAGGCAGCCAAGAGGACTGTACTCTAGCCATAAAATATGTAAAACAATAACAACAACCCACAAACCCAATGGAAAAAAAATAAAACTCAGCAGGATTCCTTCTGTAGATCAAGAAATCCTCCAGTGGTTCAGGTGGAATATGACTGCTCTACCACTCACCTCACTGCAGTGACTGCCCCTTGCCACGTGGCTTTGAACATTTGAACATCAGCAATTGGGAACCAGATATAGGCTAGAGGCTGATGCCAGCTGTGAGCACAGCAACTCAGCAGCAGTGTGCAAACTGCACTTGCCCTGCATGGATCTGCTTGACCCAAAGCCATGAACACAGCCTAACTTCAGGCTTGAGCCAAGCCAAGCTCAAAGGTGAGCCAGCTCTGCTTTAAAGCAAGCTGCAGAAACTCACTGTGATTAAAAATGAAACAAAATTCAAAAGTGCAAACAAGTTTCTGACAGGTTCCATACGCTTTTGCTGCCTGTTTCCATGACAAAGGAGCTTTAGAGCCATCACTGATCAAGATGACCTTCCTGCAGTTTTTCGAGTCTGAGCACATAAAATGTGTTTACTTTGCGAACTTTTTATTCTGCTCCCAGCAGGAAATAAATGTATACTATTACAATGGAAATCCTTGCAGAGTGAAGGGACTGAGAAACCCAGAGCAAAGTAACCAGACTAAGACAAAAACTTGTACCCACTGCCTCTGACACATAGGCACCAACTAGGCTGCCCTTCCCCAGTTCTTGCAGGCTCAGATGCAAAGTTATTCATTCTTTTCTCATCATTATCACTTCTGAAGTGATATAACTCCGGTGTCTATGAAGAATGTATTTTTAAGCTTTTGTTAGAGCTTTAGCACATTAAAGGAATTCACCAGCTCTGTTATGTTTGGGAGTTCAGCTGACAACATGAGCAGTGCCATCACTTGTTGATACCTGCTGAAACACACAATAGAAAATCCAGAAGTGTTGCTGTCTTTCAGCCTGTGATTCCTTGAAAACACTATCCTTTCACTGGAATACTTGGTTCTCAAAGCTTCTTTGCAAATCTCAAAGCATTTAAAAGACATCCAACCTTGTCTTAGAGGTAAAAACAGAGGCAAGGCAGCACAAGTGATTTGGAGAAGATTTTTCAAGTGGAGAGCTGAGAAAGGGAATGCAACTGCCCTGATTCCTCAGCTCAGTCTCAGAGCCCAGCTGCACAGCAAGCTGTGAGCACTGGAAGCACCTTGCTGCTTCTTCCCACACGCTTGTAGAATCTCCCAAGGATGGAACTGAGGTCCTGAGCCCCCTCTGGGCATGATTTTATGCTGGCATCTCTCTATAGCCTGCTAATTTTGACCATGAATTTGTATAGTGTCTGATGGAAACATCTTTCTCCTTATGGAGGGTTTTGGCTGACAACAGGAGTAAGTTAGCACAGTTCTACTGCTGCAAGAGCCCCTGTTCATGCCAAAGCTGACCATATTACACTTGTCTGCAAGATGCAATTAAGAACCCAGCCATGTACTGAAGCAGATAAAGAAGGTTAGCTTTAATGAAAGGTTAAACTTCACAGGGAATTTTGTACACTGCCTGATGCCAGCCTAGCAAAATGTCATAGATGGCATTTTAGAAAAGGCAGCCTTAATTAGTGAACAAATTGTACTGTTATCGGAACAAAATAACCGAAGTTGTGTAAAAATGAGATTAGGAAATTAATTCACAAACTAGCTGGGGAGCGTTGTGCCACTGGTGTCAGAAGATGGTGAGACCTAAGTGCTGCCTCAGATCTCCCCTAACTCACCAAGCGTCACAGATTTAAGAGCTTTGCAGATAATGGCACCATTAGATTCAACCAAACTTTAGATTTGGGCTGTGCATATCTCACCTGCATTGCTAGTGGAACATCTGCCATAGAGGAATTATAATCAGTGCTGCAAGGAGTGAAGGAAAGAAAGGAAAATCAGAAGGGAAAGCATGGAAAAAGAGGGATTGTTTATATTTTAGTAAACTTCTAAGGATCCAGAAGCCCTAGCTTTCCAGAAGAGTCACCTGGCTCTCCTTGGTGTGTTAAAGGTGTGATTTTTTTGACCCTGTGTACAGCATCACACACTCAAGGTTTACAACCTACCATGGCCTGCCTGTATTTTAAGCCTCTTTCTGTATAACAAACCATGTTTTGCTCAGCTGGTTCATGTTGACACAGATCAATTGCAAATCCAATGATCTGCTAATTCTTTTGGCGATTAGAACTTCCTAGAGCCAAGTGCACACTGACACAGAACCTCACTGCTCTGTTTGCTCAGTACAGCTCAGTATCAGTTGGACTTGGTGACCTTGGGGGTCTTTTCCAACCTTGATGATTCTATGATCTCAGCCTCCTCGAAGGCAGCTGAGCTCTGCACTTCATTCCTCTCGCAGAGAGCACAAATCAACACGAGTACAGCACAGAGTCAGATCTCAGCTTTCAGAAAGTTTGCTTTCTGGTTACTTGCCTGTAAGGATGGTATTTTTCTTGCCAATGCTGTTTCCTTGGGCTGGCTCTGTGCAGGAGCTGGGCAGCTGTCAGTCTGGCTGGTAAGGGCATTGCAGAGCTCTGTCTCAGTCTCTGTTTGCTGATCATTCAACCACCAATTAACGTCCCATCTGTAGAGGGGCTCAGCACCACCATAAGCTGCCATATCGCTGCAGAGCATCAGCTGCTGACACAGCTCAGACCCCAAATGCCTCCCTGCCTCTAAAACCTGCAGAATGACTGCACACAAGAAAAGCACAGAGAAAGCGTCCTTGCAAAGGGACTTGGATTCCTTCTGCTTCCACAAAGCTCTTTCACATGTTTTATCACCAGGCCAATACTCAACAGCCCCATTTCTAGAGGGTGGAACTGCTGACCTCAGCCATCCTCCACAAGGCACAGTCAGACTTGCAGGTATTTTTCCCCATCCCTCACAAGATTTGGGTCCATGTGGGTATCATCTCTCATATAGCATCAGTGCCAATGGATCGGTGTGCCATCTCCTGCTATACAAACCACTTACAGTGCTCTCAGAAAGCACCTGCTCACTGCAGGATTTGCTTTTACCTACTGGCAGCAAGCATGCCAACAGCCAACGTAATGCAATACCTAATAAGAGGATTAAGTAGAGAGGATTTCTCTTTAATATTGCATTAGTAAAGGCAGATACCTTCCCTGCCCGTTCTAACTCCCTCACAGGATCCGATGTCCACACTTGTAAGGGAAGCTTACTGACATCTGAGCAGCTGATAAATCTGGCTTTGTTTTTAATGACCCCAAGAGCTGTTCCCACATGCTCACATAATCTTACCAACAATTTACCCTCATAAATTAACAAGTAGCCTTAGGGCTTTTTAACCCTAGAAGCTAATTTAGATCCTTTGCATTTCTCCTGGTTGTAAGTGAAGGCTCAGGGCAGCCAGGGCTGCACCTTCCCGGCCCAGCAGCACACTGCAGGAGGGATGCAGCCCCTGTATAGGCAGTCCTGACACCTCAACCCCAAACAAAAAGACCTCAAAAGGAAAAAGGATGAACCAAGTGTTGTAGCTCCTGGATCAGAGTAAATGTTTTTGTGTCTCTGCTGCTAAATACTGCTTGACATTTGCAGATATTTTCTACTTCAATTTGTTGTTCCTATAAATGAGTGGGATGGCACTTTGCTGTCATACAAGCCCTTGATCAATAAGAACATATTAAAGATTAATAGGTAAGAACATTAAAGCAACCACGCAATGCTAATGTCTCCCACTTAAATATCATGGAATGCTCCATAGGCCTTTGAGCCATTAAAAAAAGGACTGGCAAATCACAGATGTCCAAGAAAGAAAACAGAATTACATTCCGAGATGACACACTGGGCAGTTCCCATAAAAATCAATGGGAGAGCATGGCAATAAATTGCTGGGGAGATGAGCTTTATTTCATGGCTCGTAAGTGAGGATGCAGTGCTACCAACCTGACAGCAGTTCTTGGAGGGCTGACATCACACACTGACTTTTGTGGGGATACAGGAGGGGAACATGGCATCGCTTGGTCAAGCTGCACAAATACCTGAGTTGTGGGGTTCACCCAATGTCCACCTAATGCTTCAAGCAAACAAATTATTCACTAATAATGTCACTGCTCCACTTTAAAGAAGGAGGAACAGAGAAGGGAGGCAGCGAGCCTGAAAACAAATAAAATTTATGACAAAACAACAAGTTGAAAGAGGACCAGGGTTCCCACATGCCTTGAAATTTGTGTCCCAGGCCAGATCCTAACCAAAGCAGAAAGATGGGGCTAGCTGTTTTTGTGTTAGGAAAATTGTTAACACATGGCAGTCATCAAATAAGACTGGCAGCAACTGCAGAGCTACAAAATACATTATGAGAGGAGAAGATGCATATTTGAAAGACTGGGAGTTTGGAGGCTGTGCTGCGCTCACTGAACTGCTGGGATGGCTGAATGTGAGGGAAAATACATGTTAATATGCAAGGTGTCCTGCAAACACGAGTAGCTTTGCTGCTCCCTTGGCTTGCTGGCAGAACATTTCTCTGCCCTCGTATGCCAGATGCTGAGCATGTGCCAATAAATTCTCTTTCTGGATTACCATACAAATGGCTTGTTTTGATACTGGCTGCTCACTTCGGGAGCGTACTGCCATCCTCCAAGATTCATCAACAGTAAAAGCCAACAGGGGATCTACACAAATTAGTACTTTGTGGACATATCTAGAGATAAAGGTCCATGGGGACAATAGATAGCATTAAGTAAGTTATACAAATCCCTGAGGTTCAAAATAAAAAAAATTAAAATTAAAATTAAATTTAAAAAAGATTTAAGGCTCACCACCTACTCTTCTAATTTCCTGGCGCAAAGGAGATCTTTCTTTTTATCTGACAGTGAAAAACATGAGCTCCCAAAGTCTCAAGACAACAAATAAACCCAAAACACGAATGCACTTCCCTTCCAGCCACGTTCCTAGCCTTATCCTCTCCCCAGATACTTCTCTTGCCTTCAGCTCCCTCCTTCAGGCTGCCAAACCCACATGCAGCCCCAGCTGGGCAGGCGTTTCCATCCATCTCCACCTGATTTTCAACCATTTACTTCTTCCATAGCATTTCTTCCTGATAATGATTTCTTACTGCCCTCCAAAAGACATTTGAATCTGTTTTCCCAGTTCACGCGGCACAATAAATTATCAGGAATCAAATTAGCTATCAAAAGGCTAATAGACTTGCTCCTTCAAGGGCTAAATTAGTTTTATCACACTTTATCTGGAAGAGGGGAGCTCTAAAAACAGGTTTTGTTCCTCATTATGTACACTGAAGCCTATCTTCAGCAGCCACTCAGGGGACCAAGAAAAGTCAGTAGCTCAGCACAGATGGCCTTGAACTAAAGGTCAAACAAAAGAGCATGAAAAACGTGGAAATACCTAAAAATTGCTCTTTCAGATAGCAGCTGCTGGTTGAGTAACTTTTCTGTGTGGGCTTCACCATCTTTGAAATGCCTTTCAGTATTATTGCATTCAATTTAAGCCTGCAATAAATACTTTTTTTTGCTGTTTGTTTAGTCTTGCTGTGTGATCTAAGTGGGATTTCTGGTGTCTCTCAATAAAGAAAACATATGTGTGTGCTTTACTGTGAGAGGCTTAGGAAATAGAGAAGACTGTACAATAATAAAGCAGGCTGGAGTCTCTATTACATAGTACAAGTTAAGTACAAAAGCCCTCAAAACCAGTCAACAATAAATACTTTTCCCTGTATATAATATTGTGATCCCCATTGGCAGCTGAGCGGATGAGGAGCCTACACTGGTTGTCACTACATCAAGAAAAAGTGGTGGGTAAAATTGCCTTAAATGCTTTTCCAGCTTGTCAGCTGATATCTGAGCAAAATAGCATATTCTTTGTATTTCTTTGACATTACCACTTAAATACTGCTCTCTAGTCACAGCTTAGTGCTGCACACTGTGCAGTTTGTATTAAATATACTTGTTAATACAGAGACTGTATGAAAATTGAGATCCCAGGTGTAACCAATCATGAATCTTGACCATTTGTGAACCACATCAATCAGCTACAAGACCAGAAGTCCTTCCAGCACAGGACCTGCTCTTCTCTGGGTGAGGCTGGACCAGAGAGGCCCCTGCCCTGAACAATCCTCTTATCTGACATTCATAGTAAGAATCTTGAAAGGTATTTCCCAACCTTAATGATAAACTCCAACCCCAACCCATCCCACCATGCCCACTGACCATATCCCTCAGTGCCATATCTCAGTGGTTCAGGATCATCTCCAGGA
Organism: Perdix hodgsoniae; assembly: GCA_035772895.1. NCBI lineage: Eukaryota > Metazoa > Chordata > Aves > Galliformes > Phasianidae > Perdix > Perdix hodgsoniae. Next base: position 5,292,768 of record JAPSGF010000026.1, read on the forward strand.
ATGGTGACTCCACCACCTCCCTGGGCAGCCTGTGCCAGTGTATCATCACTCTAAAAAGAAATCTTTCCTAATACCCAACCATCAATTTTCTGCAGTGATCCACCACAATCTTCCTGTCATAAACACTACAAGTTGCCTTATGCCATCCTCAACTAATTCCAACATACCCATGAGATCAGCAACAGGAAGAGCTCACCCACCCTCCCTTCCCTCCCACCCCTCCCCAAACAGAGGAATGGGAATGTTGAGATGGCTTTATTTAAAGATGAGCATCGCTGTGCAAAGCTGGTAGGAGCAGTTCATGATAGGTGCTTGTAGATTCATTAAGGCTGGAAAAGACCACTAAGAAGACTTAACCCAATTATTGGCCCATCACTACCTCACACATGAACTGTACCCCTCAGCACCACTTCTCAGTTCTGCAGTATTTGTTGGGAGCTGAATACCTCTGGGCAGAAATGGCACCTTGTGAGTCAGGATACTCTTAAAAGGAACATCTAGTTCATTCTAAGATGTGCCACTGACAGTGCAGTCAATTGGGAGATCCAAAAGAGCTTAAGGAAGAAAGGAAGAGCATCAGATTGCAGCTGATTATTATTGCTAAAAAGAAAGTCAGCATTTCTCTGTGAAATCAGTGCTGCTTTTTGCTTTAGCTCAATCCACAGGAAAAAGAAAAATCTTTTTATTTTCTCATTCGTTTCAACTTTTGACGATGGCACTGCAGCTCATCGGCAGCTGCAGCTCTGCTCTCTCCTGTTCTCCTTGTTGGAGAATTCAGATCATGTTATCTAGCCCCCAAAATATTAATTGCTATGTCAATTTCCAGTGCTCACAGAGATATCTGACTATCAGGTAAGCAATTCTGTGAATATCTTCACTTCTAATCACTGTGTTTTGTCAGAGCAGAGTTAGACTCTGAAAGTAATAAAAGGAGATTTAATAGTGAGTAACTACAATTAGTACTGAGGGAGTTGCAAAGCCCCCTGCTTTGGGAATGAGCTGTGAAAGGGCAGACTTGCCCTTCACCAGTCTCTAGACAAGAACGAGAGCTAAGCATATCTCAGAAACCCCATTCATTTTCTTTGAAAGATTGTACCTTGGCTCTACTGCAAATAGCACACCATCCATCCGTGCAGCCCTATCTTAGGCTAAAGGATGCATCTCCAAGTAAATTAGAAAAACAATTTATTCTAAAGAAAGTGATGAATTGTAACTTAATTAAAACTACACAGGAAGGCTGGAGAAGGAAGGATTAATTCAGACCACTCCTAAGAGAACTCCAGCCCTAGCAGTACTTTGAAAAAAGGCATTCCATGACCATCCATCACCAGCACAGGAACAGCCATCTGTTATTCCCAGGGCACAACTTTTCCCAGGTAAAAGGCTTTGCAAATGTACCTCTTTACCACAGCGAGCCCAGAAATCACTCACTCCGAAGTCAGCTTGTATTTAGAAACAAAAAGAAGTGGAGATTGAATGGGAACACAGTAGCAGCCTGCTTCTGAAAGATTTAGATTTGCAGCAGACAGAAGAGAAGAAGCGATACAGAGCATAAAATGCACCCTTAATTCACAGCACAATGGCCAAAAAGGGTGTTTCAGCACACTGTCCCATGTTGGGGAGCAGACAGCATTACTGGAAAGCAGATAAATACAAGGAGAATGCTAACCTTCAGCAATATATCTTCTGTAAAGAAACTTGTTTTCCAGCTGCTTTTTTCCAACAGAGTCACATTCAGTAATTAATAACCCAAACTTCATGGTCTATGAGAAAGCGCATGATAATTTGCTCACCTTTTTTAGCACCACACTGCCTCTTTACTTGCTTCCATTTGAGTGCTGGCAGTTGTCCCCAGACCATCAGGAAGAACTTCAGCAAGGACAACGAGTCTGGGAAAGCAGAGCACAGGGAGCCCCATAAGCAAGCACTTACACAAAGCACACAACCCCTGCAATCTCCTTCCCTGCCACTCATTCACATCATTACCCTTTATCTGCTCTGTGTTAGAAGCAGAAAATCAGATATTTTTTTCTCCTAATATTGTCACATAATACCTTCCCTGCAGTTAGCTACAAAAATACCATTTTATTTTCTTTCAGAAATAACTATTTCCATGCATTTACTCATCAATCCACCCCATGTTCCTAAGGCTTTGATCCTGTTCTTGCAGAATGAGCTGCCCCTTCCACTTGCACATACTCCTAAGCTGCTTGATGTTAATTAAATACATACACGCTTACTGTGTCACATTATATTTTGTTGTGACTGTAAATACTTGGGATGTTTGAGGCTTTAGTTATTCATCTAAACTTTTCCCACTGTTAATACAACAGAAGCCATTACCTTTCCAGGCACTTCTGAGGCTGCAAATGAGAAGATAACTGGGCACTGCATCACCATCACAAAGAAGACACTGCAGAACTGCATCTTCTAGGCTGCCAAAGCTTTACACTGTAGAACAGAAACACCTCTTCAGCACTCATCCAGCCCCTGCCCACCTCCTCTGCAGCTATGTATGGACTCAGACAGGTTGGTCCTGATAAGCTCACCTGTATTTTGCCAAAATTATCCTGCAGCCAGCACCTGAACCCCTCCAGCACTCAAACATTACTCTTCAATAAGAATGTGAAGACCTAGAATTTAAAGGCTGGTTTAAGGTAGGCTCAGCTGTGACCTTTTCAGTAATAGGCAGACATCTGTGTGATAAACACATCCAACTACAATAAACAGGACTGCATCAGGAGAGAAATTAGTCCAGCATGTTCAAGCTGACAAATATAATCATAGAATTGTGGAGGTTGGAAAAGATGTCTACGATCATTAATTCCAACCATCAACCCATCACCATCATAATAATTAGGCACTCAGCTACTTAGAATATTTCTGTACCACACAGGACATGACAACCCCTTTGACTGCTTCTCTCTGTAGTTAAATTGATGTTATATTCCAATTTCTCTACAGGCATAGATCTATACTTTCTGAACTTAAGATGTGCTTTTGGAGTTGTATTTGTTGTCGTGTTTAAACTAAGACACTAAAAAAAAACAAACCCAAACCAGCAGAGGAAAACAGAATGCCAATACTTCAAGTTAGGATCAGTGGTAAAACATTAAACAGAGTGAAGTGCAGCAGGTCTGAGCTCCTTAACCTGCCTTTAGATACTGTTACATGTCCTCCAGATTGCATTCACTCTTTAATAATCTTGTGCCCTGAATTAGCCACCTGTCCTCACAAAAACTCTGAAAGATTAATGAGGGATAGCTCACACTGGATGGAGGCCTGTTTTAATTAAATTCTTTTACTGATACCTTTAAATCCACAGAACTTCTTGCTCCACCCACAGTCTTGCTTTGTCTTCACCATACCAAACACACCAAGCACAGTGGTGTAGCTGAAGGTGAAACTGGGGATATGGTGGAGGAGGCAAACAGTTGGGGTTGAGACGTAAGAAAAAGCTCACAGCATCCTGAGCAACCAAAGGCACCCTGGGCTGCTGTATCATGCTCAAGGGAAGCATCAGACCAACACGATGAAGGTTTTTGTTGCCACACTGAGCTAACACAGAGAAAGATGAAGGATAAGTCCCCAGGGAATGAAGCTCAAAGATGCGTAATGTTGAGAGCTGAGTACGGGGTGAAAAAGGGCTCAGAGCCCCCAGGGCAGATGCAGTCTCCTGTTTGGCTTCCCTTGTGTTCAGAAAGATGGAGCTTTGTACATTTAGTACAGAAAATTAAAGTTGCATCAGAGGAATGTCTGACTTCATCGTCAGTTCATCTTGACAGAAACATCCTTGAACTGGCTCAGTGCTCAGGTTGGGAAGAATAAGTGTAGTAATGCATCACAAATGAAGCAGACTGTACATAGAGTAGAAGTGAGAAACATGTTAACACGTAATAAAAGCAAAATGATCTCGGGGTGGGGGGAAGGCTTGGATTTCACTCCCCAGGGCTGACTGCACAGTTTCCTGTAGTTTGACTATTCATGAAATTTCTGGTTATTCTTGATTTGTTACTATCCATGCTTAACTTGTCCCTGGTATGGTTGTTACATTTACTTTTACGGCTGCTTTTATCCAAAGCATATGTTGTCAATGGCTTTCTTTCCTTATCTTCAGTACATCCAGTCACATAATGCAACACGATATCTGGCCATTCCAAAGCAAATGTATCTTGGGTGATAGATTAGAAATGAAAAATGAATGCTCAGAGACATCTTAATAGCTTTTTTTTCCACTCATGCTTCCTGCCGACGTGCCTCTGTGTGTCTCATGCATGTATCCAGACAGATTAAAACATCAGTCTGTATATTCGCTAAATTCATTTTTAGTTGGAATGCTGATATAGCCAGGAAACCATCGAAAATGATGAAGGTTCTTTACTGAGCAGCAAAATTTAAATGGCAGTGATTGAAAACTGCATCACACAGAGGAGAAGGCATTTGATTTTAATCCATCAGGAAGGAAATGGTGACACAAATGAACATAGACTGATCTTCAGAAAGAGGTCCTCCAGGGAAATGGGGGGGGGGGGGTGTTCTGCTTCCCAGAAATGAGCAGCCTCACCATGCCCATTCTGGTAACCTGCTCCCTGCTTTGTAAGTACTTTCCTCCCCCCTTCCCTCCTTCCACACCAGATAAAGCTGCACTCCTGCAGCTCTGAAGCCACAGGAAGCATTTCTGCTAAATGCTAGGCAAAAGTTTGGAAAAACTGCTAGCCTTTCATGGAAAGTCAGGTTTGAAGTTTTGGGGATAATCAGAAATAGCAGATCACAGCTGATTGTGTGGTACTTCAATACCAGGCTCCCAAGTGGTAGCTATTATTCTAGATTTCAGAGTGTAATCACAGTAAATGAGATCTGAAAAGCTCAAACAAAATAAGAGCTCTACTTTTGTACCATTACTGCCAGGTTTTCTCGGAATTATAGGTTAGGTTTAGATCAGACCATTCCATAACATAACTGTGGAAAACAAGGGAGGAGAACCCAATTTGCTGCTGGCCCATTTCCTCTTGGGCTTGGTCAGGTATTTCTCATGACTCCCACTCTAAGCGAAAAGCCCATCTTTTGAGATAAGAGAATAACAAAACAACCTCCTTTCCTCAGAGCAGATGCAGCAAATCCTTCCACGCCAAGTGTTGACCATGGCATGCAATCCATCCTCAGTGGTGCTAGGCCTGGGACACTGATATGGGGCAGGCTTAGAACTTCCCCTTAAGGAATGTCAAAGCTGAGCTGAGTGTAAGTTTGGCAGAAAAAGAAAGCTAGACAGTAATAATCTAATTTAGAGCCTAAAGTATGTATTAATTTATCCATGGTTTAGTCAGTTTCAAAAGGTTCTTGCTGCTGGGGTTTCTAGCTGACTGGAGATGTTGAAATGTGTCCAGTGTGCTTCCTCTGCCTCGTGGCTTTTGTCCAGCCAAACAGCTGGAATGTAATTGCTCTTTCTCCTCAGTTTCCCATGTGATATGGCTGACAGTGAACATCTCATTTAAATCTCATTGCAGCAAAGTGACTCAAACATTACCAGTGCTTTCTTGATCCTGGATGCACTTTAAATAAGATCGGCAGGACTGCTGGGATATCATCTTGTGATCCTCAGGGACTGCGAAGCCTGAACAACTCAAATAATGACAGCAAAAATGGTGAAGGAGGAACCATCTCCCCATCAGAAAATCACAGATCAGTGTCTGTTCCTCTGCCTGTGACCGACCCAGAGCTCAGGTCAAGAGAGCAAAGCTCTGAGGGAATTCAATGGGGACAACCAACCCATTCCCGATTACAGGTGGAAGGTGTGAGCAGCAGCTCCCCCAGGCCTACCCACTTTTGGAGGTGGTGCTTTCTCACATTCCTCCTCAGCTGAGAAGATCCTGTTCTCACATTTTCCAAGTACAACAGTTGGGTTTTATGTTGTTCTCTGTATTATCCTATTTTTGGGTTAATCTCTAGACTCGAGACAACATACCAACCTAACTCCTCAGAAAGTTTTCAACTTTTCTGCTCTTTTCCTCTCTGTGGGAAAGACACTCTTCTGGACCCATTTGCACAGCACACACTGCTTTACTTTGCCTGTCTCAAAGCCCTGAATGCCTTCTTGTTTCTGTGGAAACCAAGTCTCTTCTCTGGATCTGTGAAAGCTTGTCAAACTCTATCAAGGTGAGCCCCCATCCTGACACCTCATTGCAGCAGCCCACAGCCTTTTTTCCTTGCACAGCATTAGGACATACATTGAGTTAGACACTATTACACAAGCAGAATTGTGTGATCTTAGGTCATGCACTGCTAGGATGGACTGGTTGGACTGCTCAGCTGCAGGAGAGCTGTACTTTCCCAGGCTGTTCCTCTTGGCCCAATCCAACACAGACTGAGCTGCAGCCTTTCTGTGCACTCAGAACATGCAAGGCCGAGTGCTCATTATTCCTCGCTCTGTTAATTGAACCAAACCATGCCCACAGCCAATACACAGCAGAGAATTTATTGACTGTCTCTGGAATTAGGCAATTCTGTTAATTGTCTTTATTTTCCAGGACTCTGTCATTCTCTTCCTGAGCCATTAAGGGCATAGCTATTTGTGTGCCAGCATGAGCTGCCTGGAAGAAGAGCTAAAATTGAGCAGGAAATGAATCAAAGACAAGGACAGGCACCTCTCACAGATAATTGCATTCGGATACCCCGGGGAGCCCTGACAAATCCCTTTTGTGCTCCTACAGCTCTTTTTCCTCATTGTAGCTTTGGGTAGAGGAACCTTTAGTAAATGGTAAGACATTCCTACACAACACCAGCAATCAGCTGACAGACTTCTTTCCTCTTTTGTGCTCTACTTTGTCAGTGGTTTTTCTGTTCAGTTTTTTCCCTTAGCAACCTGGACATTGATCCCTGCATCACTTCCCAGAATGGACACGTGGTCTGGAGTTGGACATGTGTTTGGTGAATGCAAGTCAATAATTGTGGGTTATCTTTTACACAGAGTTCCTAGCCCAGAAAGTCAGCCAATATTTTAAATATGTGAAACCCAGGACATTCAGCATACATATCATGTCTTATTTATAATCCAGTTATCAATACTTACTTGATGACTGCAGTATCAAGAAAATGCTCAAAAAAATAGTATTTCTGATTCAATGCCCCCAAAAATAGTAGTTTCCAGGTACAGAATTTATTGATTCTTTTAAGTAAGGTGATTCTAGCACAGCTGTGATCCCACACAAATACAGTGCTAGAGTACAGTGCACATTCTGGGGAAAAAATTGGTATCTGGGGGTGAATAGTCCTCTGGAAGTTTTGGGACACCATCCAGTACTTTCAGATTTGGCAAACTGGAGAATACACTGAAAAGGAGATGAAAGAATAATAGAAATTGAGATAAATATTCTTTGAGATCTTGTGAATGCAGTAGGCTCTGATGAAAAACAATCAGTGGATTCAGTGATATTCAGATACAATTGCGTTGATGGAAACCTTGATTTGGCATTCGTTGCTGAATTTATTTGGTAAAGAAATAATTTATAAATAATTTTCAGTTTTCATTCTGCTGTCCAATTTTTAGATCATCAAACTCTGGAAAGCACCCCGGGAATTTACATTTTGAATGGAGTAGAACCAAACCAGCTGTCTAATTGTAAAAGAGAGCACACGGTGCTAGCCTAGACTGAAATCCCTGGGCTGCTGAAAATCAAGTATTCAGACTGCAAGATGCACAGCTCAACATTCATCCTCCTGCGATAGAGAAACTGGGCTCTCTGCAAAGATTTCCGCACTTTTGTGGTCACAATGCCAAAGAGAAATGAATGGTTGTACCTCCCATTATACCGTTCCTTTCAAGCAGCGTATCAGTATCACTGATCTTGGTCAGTAAGACCACCCTATTTTTTCCTTAGAAGAAGAGTCTTAGCTTCCTGAAAGCATTACACAGGGCCTTAACCCACATGCTGTGCCATTTGCTCTGTACCTTCTGAGGTGAGAATGGATTTCAGGGCTCATTTTCGAGGCACATGTCAGGGCTTTCTCAATGCGTGAGAATGATTCTCTCTGTCCTCCAACGCTGCCATTGAAAGCAATGCCAGAATTATGTATGTTTAATTGACTTAAATGCTGGTAGAATTGGGGGCATGGAAATAGTGATTGTTAAAAAGTGCTCTTCAGCGTTTCTTCCCCTGGATCTTTTATATGTAAATAAAATGTGAAATTCATGATTTTAAATGTAACTTTTAACTGGCACTTTGATACCTGCTTATATATGCTTAAAAGCACAAGCATTACCATCACATTAGTAAAGGAATGCCTACAAGACTGAAGTACAAAGCGTACTGGAAATTCAGAAAAGCTTTCATTAAAAATGTTCCCACTTTTTTTACCTTTCTAGGAAGAGGGGACATCTAATGAACATGTTTACATGTTTATCTCAAAAATATCATCCATGTCTGTTGTGGATGGCTGACTAGATTCAACATTTGGAGTTGGGAAAAAATGCCCAACTCTGTATATTACTGGAGTTCATGAGGAGCACACTTCATTACCCTTTCTGACCTAAGTGTAATTTTTTCTTTTTAGCAACAGGGTTCTGGAGTCAAAATCAGTTGGGAAGACACAAGGGTGTGAACATCGAAGTGTGCATGAGATGGTAAGACTTACTGTTGCCTGTAGCTTTCTTGAAACTCACAAGGATTCCTCTTGAGTATAAGGGATTCAAGTGGAGTATGTCTCAAGTCTGATATTCCACTCAGTGTCATAATGTTATTTTCAGCCAGTGACAGGTGCTGAATCTGAGGTAACTTTGGCAGCTGTCTGAAGGATGTAAAGTAGTTTTTATTGACATTTAGTTCTCTGCATCTGTAAAGAACAAAGCATATGACATCAGTGATCACATCCATAACAGTATATACCTGTAAGTCAACACAGGGATGGTTCTTCATCTACCTGAAGTCATGGCATCTTAGAGTTTCCAATAAAGGATACAAAAATTTTATTCTGAAGGACCTGCTCTCACACTTGTTTTATACTTGTGTTATTTTTGCTAACCAAGCTCTGCAAGATCAGATCCCCATACTTTACACTCTCAGCTTTCATTACATTTTATAAAAGATAGATCATTATTCCTGTTCTCTGTATTATAACTTTCAGTATTCTTAGGCACAAGACATCAGAATAGCAATGGATGCATAGTAAAATAGTTATAATCCTAACACCTGGCCTCTCACCATATCTTCACTGTTTAACACATTCTCTTTTAGCAAAAATATCACTGAACTTAGTAAGACCTGTGAATTCATTATCCACCAGAAATAAAGCAGACATCACCTTTTACTGAGTATCTTCAATTTCAGCATAGTGTGAATTCAGAATAGAAATACAGTGATGTTTTCCCCATATAATAATCCCCAAAATATCACGGTTAATCAGTTTTCAGTGGTTTCCTCCAGACATTATTTAAGCAAATAACAGTTTTGATTTCTATAATATAAAAAAAGGACTAGCAAGACATCTTGTCTACCTTGGCAACCGTATGGCACTTAGGTCTGTCAAAGAATTGTCCACCAACCAAAGTTTTTCCACCCGTATCAATCTTTGGAGAATCCTTCTGAAGTTTTCCACCTGGTAAAGATCACCCAGATCCTGAAATGAGAGGTTCAGCTCCTGGCGAGGGAAAAAAATAGAAATGACTTACATTTTCTTTGCATTTTAGTAGCTATATTAAATCTTTTAAATGTCAGAATTCCTTAAAAGGTCAATCTATTTTATCATGCTGCTCTTCCACCAATTAAAAACAAACGGTGGTGCCAAATTTCCTTTTGAATCATTGCACCGCACCGCATAATGTTATGAAAGTAAGAGTCACCTGAAGTGGTAGACTGGAAAAGGCTGGAGCTTTGCCAATCAGATAGCAGTCTCCATCTCTCCCTATAGTCATGTTCTCCACTGGTCCACTCCCTCCACCTACTCTCTCCTCCACCTCCACTCTCTCTCAGTCTTTTCATAATCTTTTACTTTCTTTACCTTGTTATTTTTCTATTTTCTCCCACATAGTATTTTATGCCTGAACCTTCCCACCCCTCTCCCCCTCAGTCATGTGAATCTTTCTTTCAGGTGCTTCTTTCCTCTGTGACTGGGGATGTGTGTGTGCACAACTATGTGATCATGGCTTATACATTCAACATACAATCTTATCTGGAAAACAGTGCTCTGCATCAGCCAAACACTGGTATTCTCCATCATGTGTTTGTGCACAGGGAGGCGAGAACCAGAACACTGTGAAAGGTAAGTTCCTACATGACTTCCTCCTTGAACTCAGAGAGGCTATAACTTATTGCTGATGAGAGCCAGCAATAACGTAGTGCCTCCAGACAGAATAACTGCTCAGACTGGTGTGAGGATATAGAGGATGAGCCAAAATGGAACCACTCCATTCTTTAGCTGTTCACTCATCAATTTTTTGTGAAGGTAAAGGATTTAACTAGCTGTTAAATGCCTGAGCACAGAGCTTTATCACCAGAGCAGAGTTGGTTCAAAAACCCACACTACAATGTACTCCAGTGTTTCTTCCATTTTGTGAAAACATTCTGGTTTAAAGTGCTGTGGTGCCAACCTGAGCTTTAAATTGACTAACTGCAAGGAGCAGCCAGTGCTTCACTTCTTTGGCTTATTTACTATCATAGTGCAAAGAATTAATGAGAAAGTTTTACAGCACAGTTTTCCCAGTTCTCTTGCAGTTTCTTTTGCCACTTCTCTGTGTCAGTTACTTGTTTTCTTTTTTTCAAGGTATGTTCTTTTCCTCTGAAAAATAGCTCTTCTTCACAAGGCCCTGCTCAGAAAGAAAAGATTTACAACAGTAAGTTTGGTATGGAACTGGCATTTAATTCCTTGCTAAAAGATTACTTATATGCCTGGGAATTATACCTGAAATGTAGGAATATATCTAGTGTTATAGGTGCGTAGGTTTCCAGGCTTCTGTGAAGTAAATGAATGTGAAGTTGTTCTGCCATTTCTGGGCCCATTACTCAGCAAGCAATGAAAGGTCGTGATGATCCAGCATGTGGATAGTAACTGACATTTATTCTGGAGCTCAGAATAAAAGCTTTTTCTAAATGGTTGTGCACAGGACAGGCATCTGAGTTCTAAAACACTCATATTATGTATTTGTTTGCAAGTTTCAAGTGAGATTACATAACAGAGCTGTACTTGTACTTTAGTTGTACTGAGAAAGAATTACGTTTCCAGCTTGCCAGTCATTGACAACATCTACAAGTAGGTTTTATAACCTTATTGAAAACTTATTTGTGTTACTGAAGGCAAAAAGTCAGTGGGTCTGTCAAAATGCTTACAGCGTATACATACCCTTAATATTCCAACTAAAGGGCAGTGTGGAATGTTTTCCCATTGTTTAGCCCTGAACACAAAAACACTGGGTTTTAAAATTCACCTTTCATTCCTCGTTCTTGATTACACCTTTAGATTGTAATTGGGCCAATTCAGCCTTAGAATAAAAGGTGTGCCACTGTTTGCAGGAGTGTATTTCACTCTTGGCTTCTTGTCTGGCATATGCTTTTAGTGTTCTGAACAGTATTTATATGCTAATGAGATTTTATGAGAGGTAATAATAAACACTGCAATGCTGAAAAATTTTAAATTAAGAGTTTTGACATTTCTTTCCTGCTTTCAAAGATACAGAGGTTATTTTCCTAGCAATTAAAAACAGCAAAGATGTACAACATGGGCTGAGATCCTGCCTCTTTTCAAAAGAGTGGTAAACCCCACTATATCATCTCTAACATTTAATGGTACATTGATAGAATAGAGACAAGGCTTCAACTCAAGCATGTCTTTTTGCTCTTTACCTTTTCTCACACGGGGACAATGAAGCTGATTTCCTTGAACATCATGTTCTTCTATGTCATGCCAGCTGAGATACTTGAAGGGATCAGAAGGAAGCTTAAAAAAGGCAAAACAAAGAAGTAAAAGAATCAGTAATGTTTTCCAGTTCTTGGCACTGTATTGTCTTATATTTCTGGCCTTACTGCAGAAAAAAAAACATTTATACGTGGTTTCACCGTCTTCTGCCCTAAAACCATCTGGTTAACAGCAAAAGGACCCACGGTAATGAGGATACAATGGCATGAATTTCTGTATACATAAGTGTGAAATCATATTTATAGACCATCTTACAAAGATACAAAATATCTTGAATGCAAGTGACGCATTCAATCTAAACAGATAAAACCTGCCGCAGCATTTGGGAACATGAGATTTCTGCCCATTTTGCCTTTCCACTAAAACATTATGGGGCATTTTCCATCCAGTTACAACACATCCAGCAGCTGGTAGTGCTGTGGGGATTCACATTTTAGGCGTAGTTTACCACTGCCCTTTCTGGAGTCACAATTACTTGTATGCATTGCTTCAAAGATAGCACACAATATCTGTTACCTTTCAGAGCAGTACTGGCTAAGACATTTTATAGCAAATACATACAGACTTCTTAGGACTTATCACATACATGTCCATTGCACCCAGTTCTCTGCACAGTTCTCAAATGCTTCCTGGGCCATTGAGTCAAGTCCCTGACACTGCTGACATCATAGCATATAATCTTTTGACTTGATCCAACTTTGGAAGATAAAGGGGAGCAAAATATAACGGGTTCAAAGGTGAAGAAGAGATTTCAGTCTTAGTTACTATGTGTCAGTGTCTCCCATCTGTAGTCTTGCAATCAGACTGGTAAGTCAAACACTTACTGTGGAAGATAGCCCTGAGTCACAGCTCTGCCTGATGAATCCTCTGCTTGGTGATAGAGTTGGTGGAACAGTGTGGATATCACTGAGAATGGAGCAGCAGGTGGAATAGGATGTACAGAATTTTTGATTGCTCGTAGTCAGACCTGAAGAACTGGAGAGGAGATGTTTGACCAGTAAAAGGTTCTGCTCAGCGAAATGCAAACTATTTGACAATAATAGAAAGCCTGGAGCAGCGAGGGGTAGGACATGGCACCAGATGACAGCCTCGTGACCCTTGTCAAACCATAGGTACAGCACTTCACTCTGGTACCTGGAGGGAACCTCCCACACAAATACCATTTATTTACATGAAAGAAGCAGTTTGTTGAAAAATATTAACCTTCAAGATCACAATATGTCCCATTTTCTCCTGCACAGCCCCGTGTTTGTGGATCTGGATTGTGGGACAAGATAACTCCTCTGCGAATGCTTATTTTAATCCTTTAAATAGGTTTCAGTAGAATGTCAAAAGTTCAAAGAAGAGCAAAACTTTGTATATCTTGAGGTCGTGTGTGTGTGTAGGCTTTGCCAGTTTATGCTCAAGAACACTTCCAAAAGTATATTTTACATACTCCAAATGGTGCAATTTCTGCAAGTGTGCTTCAGAGATATTTAATAATTTGCAGACTGGCAGCTGTAATTCAGAAATTTACCATGGAATGCTTGAGAAAAATAATTTTAACTTAGTGTGCGCATACAGCACTACAATTTGACTTTTACTGTACATGCTCAGCGAGAGCTTGTCTGAAAGCATCAGCTGTCAGAGAGCATCATTAAAACAATTACAGTCAGGAGCAGAAATGGAGAATAAAAATGCAGCTTTAAAATGGTCTAGTGAGGATGGCAATGACAGTTTCACATCAAGTGTAAAAGACAGGCTAAACAGCGTGCTGGTTAAAACTTAGGATTACAGACTCATTGGAAAATAATCATGCAGCTACTTACTGCGTTGACCTCCTAAGACTTTTGCCTTTTTGCAACATCATCAAAACCAAACATTACCTCTTGCCTAGAAGTGCATGCTGACTGCACAGCACAGTACTGACATATGAAATTACTCCTCCCTTCTTGCTTTATAGTTTTGTTGCGCTGTTGTTGTTTGTTTAATGCAATCAGGGCAGCCACAATAAACCACAAGGGACTGAAAAGAAGCAGAGCATGCTCAGCATTCCTGAAAAGAACAGCTATATATGTGGGCATTTTAGAGATCATCCTCAGACAGGCCATTTTCATATGAGTATGCTGCTGCAAGTCACCAGGCATTCACACACAGCAACCCCATGAAAAGAGGATTTACAGCGTACAAAATTACAATTTACAAAAAAGAAAAGAAATTAAAAAATGCACGGGGAGTTCATACGTAGTCCTCCCTTGGTATTTGTTTTGCTTTCATTTCCCTGTGTGTTCAGTGAAGTCATATCAGAGAAATACAGAAAAACACTTTTACATTCAAAAAGTTATGTTGTTCTTCAAAGCTTTTGGGGAAAAAAGTTAGGATGCACTCAAGTAACCGTTGAGAATCACAAGACTTCTCCAAACCTTCCTCTCACCCAGACACTGCCTCCTCTGTCAAGGCATGAGTACACATTTCTGATCTCTTGGAATGTGGGCGAACATATCGTAGCTGGATGATTTCTATTCCGATATTTTGGCAGAAGCCCACTCACCAAACTCTGTGTCAGTGATAGAAAATAAACCTAACTTTGCAGAATCAATATGTGATAGATAACACTTCTCAAGTCAGGTGGGCAGTGAGATTTTTATTGGAACAAGTGGCAGAAGGAAGCATTTTTCATCTCAAAACTGAGTTTAATAAGCACCAGCTGGACCCTAACATTATGTCACAGGTTCTTTCGGGAGGAGCAAAAGCAACACTGCTTTTTGCTCTCTTTCTTTGTTTTCCTGACCATTTTGCTGTACAACTGATGTAAAAGAAATTGCAATGAATGAGGCAGGATGCAATTCCAAACAATTACAGACCACACAATACATGAAAGTAACAAAATTTTCTGCCTCGATCGTGAGGCCCTTTGGCTGGATATGAATCTCCAATGACACCTCTGGGAGCAGCACACCAGATTATGTTAAGCATTAGAGAAAAAAAAATGAGATTCATGATGTCTGTCCAGGCTGAGTCATTTCCTCTCACTTTGCCTGCAGTGAGAAATTGGTGGTTATCATAAATCATAGATCTAAATTCTTATAAGAGAGGAATTAATTTCAGTAATGGAAACCCTCAGTGGCAATAACCTTCTTCCACTCTCTCTCTTCTTGGGGTCTGCAGGGAGGCATCGGTGATGTCTTTTAAGCAGAGACACCTAGCTATATTTTAAGAATCCCATAAAAGACAATTGGAGATGAAACTTTAAACTTAAAAAACTAACAGGAAAAATCTTCACTAATGAAAGTCCCAGAAATCAAGATGTCATTGTCAGTTGTGTCAGTGAAATGGGTTTGTTTCAGCCCCACTGAAGTCTTTTTCATAGGCAACAAAATGCTGTGAATTTTTGAATGCAGTCGACTTTAAGTGTAGAATATACTTGAAGTCCACAGAATACTCTGACAAGCTATAGCTGCTCTACTTCTGAAGATACCCTGCTGAAAGATATTCTGAGTGAAAATAATCCCTCCTGCGTATTATTTTAGGTATCTGGTCTTTAATAAAGGACTGTTGGTCAAAAGACTTTTCTCCTGACATAGCTGGAGGATTGATATAGGCTTGATATAGAAACATTCTAGACACTCCAGCACACGTTCAGTGCAGCCTCACCGAAAACAGCAACTGGAAAGCTCAGTGGGTGAGAAGTAGATGAATGAGGATGGAAGAGATGGTTGAGCAGTGGATGACGTAAACTATAAGAAAACTCTTGCAACTAGGATTTGGAAGGCTTCTGTCCTGGTGACTGGAGTAGCTTTGGGATCTGGTCTAGCTTCCAAAAGCGTTATCCCCAACCACTTTTAAGAATTCAGGAGCCCCCAGGAGGCTTAGCTTTCCATCAAACAATGACTACTTTTCAGGTAGATCATCAATGCTCTTGATATACTTGGTCTGCAAGATTTGAGAACAAGAAGTAGGGCTGTTAGTGTCGTTCTTGCAGACATCAAGAGTAGGAAGGCATCTGGTGATGGCTACAGTTTGATGTCTCAGCCAGAGGACACGTGATGGAATGGTGTTGCATTCTGGTTCAGAGCAACGTAAGTCTGCTCAGTTATGCAACAGCAAAGTGCTCCAAGGCCTTTTCATTCTACTACTGTGGAAGTGAAAAACACTGATCACTAAGAAGATTCTAAGATCATCTTTCAGAAAAAGAAAGTAAAGAAAGGGTGATAAGCCCTCAGAAAGTGAAGAATTCTTATATCTGGGTGAGAGCCACTGATTTTGCGGAGGCTATGAGAGAGCTGGTGATGTATCTGCCCAACCACTGGCACACGTATCTCACTGCCTGCATGATACAAACACCCATTATTTACATTGTCTCCGTCAATTGCACACGCCAAAGCTGATCAACAGAAATGAATTGCAGGGTTAACTTGCAAATGCAATTTTGTGTAGGCATTTAAAAGCCAAGAAACTCAAAATTCAGGCTGTGCCTTGTTCAAAATGCAGAC
Source organism: Perdix hodgsoniae (assembly GCA_035772895.1). Taxonomy (NCBI): domain Eukaryota; kingdom Metazoa; phylum Chordata; class Aves; order Galliformes; family Phasianidae; genus Perdix; species Perdix hodgsoniae. The sequence continues at coordinate 5,309,141 of JAPSGF010000026.1, forward strand.
AATTTACTGCTATGTAGCAGGTGTTGCTTGTATGCAAAGGTTTATTAAAAGAACCCTTCGAATTTAGAACTCTATAGGACTTGGACATTGTGTTTTCATGCTCTATTGCCCTTCAATTATTTTCATAGGCATTATAAGACATTATCCAACACTTTGAAGGAGTTTGTTTGAGCATAATTTAATGACAAACACCTGTGACTTACGGTTACAATGCTGCTAACTGTACCATCAATTATGTTGCTTTACACATCATAAAACTGCCCCCTAAAAAGATGCAATTAACATAATTAGTTCTTATCCACATAATTGTACATACCTAGCAAATGAACTAACATTCCATGCAGCTCATCATGGATCTAACTTGCATCCATACAAACACCACATCCCAATGTGCCTTTTGTACATTTTTATAATAAATTATACCTTTCTCTTGAGACACATTTGTCTTTCAGTAATCATCCAATGGAACCATGAAAGAAAAAATTTTTTTCCTGTTTTCACTGCCCAACAATCTCCACCAGCAACGCAGGTTGGTACATTTTAAAAAAGACACTCAATCCTGTAACACTATCTTTCTTGTCAAAGCATGTCAAGGCAGCTGTGCAATGGCTGCACTCACTTCTCTTCTTTCACCCTCCTACCTTTCCGACATGGCTTGCTGCTGCATAAAGTCCTCGCATCTCGCATAAGGCTATTGGTGCACAGCCAGTGCTTATCTTCCCATCTTTTCCCCTGCACAGGGTAGTAGTTCAGCACCCTCTGAGGAGAGGTGACCTGCCAGGGTCCGGGCTGGGGCCGTATGGATTCAGTGTCTCCAGGGAAACACTGTCACCTCGCAACGCGCAGTCACGTTAGGAGCGTCTGTTACTGATCTCTTAAGCACACCAAACAAATTCCTGTGCTGATCTCGTGGCTGTCACTGAGCTGTCTGCCTTTCCGGAAGGTGGCTGAAGGCAGGTGGGGGATCCCTGTCACAACATCATCCAGACAAATCTCAGGAGTGCTCACTCCACAACTTCTCTTTTCCAAATTACTGTCACATTTTTTTGCCCATTAGCTTGCCTCTGTGTAAATGGTTCCCTCTTTCACTAATGGCTGTTGAATAGTTTGTTAAACAATGCCAGATCTTTGGATGAAAAGAAAATAGATACTCAGAAAGTCTCATATTTTATGTGACATTCACTAAAGGTCTTTATGAGCATGCTTCCTCTCTGGTGAATGTATGTCTTTGCACCACTTGAACACGCTCAGCCTTTTTGTACACGATCTTCCATGCTACCTTCTTTGAGTTTGCGTCTGAGAATGAAAACTAAACACTTCCCTTTGGGGAAACCTACAGATCAGTTTGGGGTTTATTTTTATATTAAATTTTTATTAAACCTTGAAAGCTACATGTCCTTTGAATAAGTCGAGCAAAGCTATTCACTTTAAAATGTGTTTGATATAATGTTCCTTTGACTCCCTCATGCTGAGAGGAGATGCTGGCAGCGTGCCACCGATGGAACTGCAGCAGCTCAGTATTGTTATGGATGTTGACTAGTCCCTGCTGAAGTTTACTGATGGCTTTTTGACTCTAACAGTGGTTACGGGAACCAAGTTTCAGTGCTGCGCTGTATAAGGTTGTAATAGAGCAGTCCATCATGCTCTATTGATCTGCAAGTGCATTTCCTACACTGCAGACATAGCTTTTTCCTCACTTGAGCTCCTAGCCATCCTACTGCAAGGAGAGGGGATAAATAGACTAGGATCAATGTGAAAAAAAATTACACAGTAAACTTCTTTGCCCACGGATACTGAATGGAAAATACCATATAGTCACAGACTTCTATGGTTGTCTTCCTACCTTGCAATTTCTTCAAAGAAAATGTATCTGCTGTCCTCTTTTCCCTTCAGAATTCTCTTTCCTCTTCTCTTTTGTCATAATGAAATTCACAAATGTTGAACTGTCAGTTCATTATCTGAAATTTAATAAAATAACCATTCCACATAGGTTTCGTGGAAAATTTAGATCTTACACAGAGTTTACTACAGGGTGGGCAGAGGACAGGATATTGAGTGTCCTCAAGTCTCCGAAGCACATCTTTTCTCTACCTGCTCAGAATAGAAATTAATATTTCATTTTTAAATTAAACAAGACAGTAATTTGGGACCTTCTTACTTAGCTCTACATAAAATTAAAGGCATTAGTCCACATCACAGTCTAATGGGATTTAGAACTTCCACAGTAAATGCATTCCTCATAAAGCATAGGAAAATTATCTGTGCTTTCTCTGAAATGACACATGTAAGGTGGTGACAGCATTTCCACTGCAATCACTGTTTTACAGATCCCTACCACTTGTGCATAACAACGTGCTTCTGCCTAGAACTGCAGCAGCACAAACACATCCCTGCAAGAAAGACATAACTTCTTCCACTTTGCCCAATTTTGACAGTAATTTTGTTTTCGAAGTGGCGGAGTGGGGCAAACACACAGCATGCAGCCACCTCAGCCATGTCTCTCCCACCTGCACGTGACTGATCTGACTCTTCTCTGTGTCCAATAGATCCAGCTGGTGCTCTGCTGAAATATACATGAGCTGCGCAGAACCTGTCCCCTCCTGAGACCTGACTAATGGCAGAAACAACTCAAAATATCATGGCTGCTGTAGGCCATGAGAAGCCTTGTTGTGCTGGGCACCACAGAAGGCAGTAAACAGACTTTGCTCCAGAGAGTTTACAGTCTAATTGAACAGTGTAGACAGACAAAGTGTCAGGGAGAGGCAATAAGATAATTCCACTATTCCACTGTCTTTCATACAGAACTAACTGAAATGCTCAGAGCATGAAAGCCCGGCACTGTGGTAGTCAAGAGCAAACAATTCTGCTTATGCAGCGGGCTCAGCATCCATACATGATCACAGAGACTGACTTCCTTAAGACCAGAATGGAGGAGCCATCTGGCTTTAAAGCCCAGGCTCTTAAACTGCTGACTTTTTCTGACCTGAAATTATATTAACAGACTATAAGGAACACTTAAATTACGTTGATTCATTATAACATTTTTAATGCAAGGGCACCACACCATCTACAAATTAGTTTCTCAACATAATTTCATGTAAATCTCTTAATTTACTTAGTGTTAGCTTGATACTGATTGGTGAAAACAGACCATTAGGTTGATCCACCAGCAAAATTAGATCTAAAAATTTAATGCTATTATATGTACAGTAGAAAGTTAAATTTCTATATTGATCTTACCTGGCTTGATTATTTCCAGGAATTCATGGTATTCATGCTGGATGAGTCAGTTTGAGAGAATTTCTTTGAACATTTAATTGGTATAATCTGAATGGATACTCATAGAAAGCAGTAGAAAGGGAAAACAATATTAAATGCGTATATATGCTCATCTTGTGTTCCTGCACATAAGCAGGCATACTTGAATAAACTATCTGGTTATTTCATCGGGTTACCTAGGCAACAAGTTTCTTTTTGTCCTGCTCACTTGGGATTCCAATAAACTGTTTCACTTCCAGTGATAGGACTTGGAGAGCATTTACAGGGAAACGCCACGAAAAGCAAAATAAAGCATTGGATGGGAGAAGCAGAGTTAGTGAAATGGCGCATAAGGGTTAGACAAAAAGGAATCAACAACTAACTGCATAAATAATTGAAGTGAAAACAATATATGCCTGTTTTTCTAAGGTGTTGAAGCCATGAATTCCAAGAGAATTGGAGAGGCTGTAACCAAGCAACACTACTGAAACTTGGTTCCTCTCTTCTGGAAAAACAAAGAGCTTATAAGTCACAGCAACAACATCTGGCCAAAAGATTGAGTTTTTTCATCAATTTTATGGTTTTTGGATCATAGAAAGAGATGCTTACGGAATGAAGAATGGCATTTTTATTCATTTTTAGGGGAGACTATTGAATTGGACTTCTCTCATAAAATGTCAGTGAAGAATTTACGGATGAAGTTGACTTTTTCTGACACTAAAGAAAGATCATGTATAAGTAATGTGCTGAGATTTTTTTTTTTCTCTGAAGTTTCTTGCCTTCTCTTGCATTTGGCAACTTATCCGTGGCTGTATGAAAGAGAAAACAAACTCAGATCCCAAGTGCAGTACTCCTACTCATTTAAGTGTAATGATTTCTCTTATTATATTTCTCACTGAAACAAGGCATATTTCCACTTTAACCTCAAAACGCAGATTTTTATAATGAACAAAGTTATTGCATCCTTAACCTACAGGTGCTCATAAGTTTATGATTAACCTTTTAGCCCCTAAGAGTAATGCCATTGAATTCAGTGAGGGCAGAGTCAAACCTGTATGTGCAGACAAGGAAAAAAAAATAGTATCTGCCAGAGACTGAACCAAGAATTCTTTTACAGATGCCATAGTTTAGAGCTCATTGAAATTGATAGGCAAATGCCACCCATTGAGCTTCCCGTCAGCCTCAACTTGTCCAAATACCATTTCTGTCTAATTCTCACAAATTGAAACATAATATCCAAAGCTGCCAAAACAGTGTCAGACATATGATGGAGTTACCCAGAGATGAAAACCCTGGGAAGGACAGTTCCCTTTGCCTCCATCCACATCTTTGCTATGAATCTCACGCTTCACCTTTTCACATGTTAATTATTAATAAATCCCAATGGAATACAACATTCATTAAGTGCTTTCTCATTTATTGAACACGAGTTTCATCGTATAATTTTAATCATATGAAAATCATTCTAAATTAATTTTGATAAACAATTTCCTGTTGCAGTCTTGTAAGCTTCCTCTTGCACTTTGTCATTTTAACCACTGTCTCTGGTTATTCTCCTGCATAACTTTCTTCATTGCAGATGCCACAAAATCTCCATAAATTGTATTTATTTATGTTACTGCTGCCAATTGCTAAGTAGTTATGGTTTTTGTTGCTGTTTTTGTATGTTTGCTTGATTACTTGAATTAAGATCAAAAATTCATTTCACTTCGTGCATCACAAACTCCCTGAAACACAGATCAGGTAATAAGGAAATACTTAAGACTTGTCACTAAAGCACTCCTTTAATAAACTTGCTTTATCATATGTTAGATATTTAGGATAAACAGACACGATCTGTTTAAGCATGGAATAGAAATACTACTCATAATACATCTGACTTCTGCAGTCTGGCATCATCAGTGCCAGCAGTTCTCAAGCTGTTCATACTACACAGCCTGACTTTTGTCTGAAATACTTTGCACCTTTCCCTTCCTTCTTCCCAGTTCATTCCTGCCTCCCGTGAACATCTGTTTTATTCATATACTGAATATGTTTAGTTCTGTGGATGCATGCACAAACTACAGAAATTCACCTGCACAGCCAATCCATTGTATATGCGTATTAACAGATGTGTATCTGCATATGTATACACACACTTGAGTGTGCGTGTACATGCACGTTTACACTCATATAAGTAATGTGCAAAGACAAACAGGAGAACACAGTATAACTATTCTTATACAGACATCACTGAATTCCAGTGTAAATGTACTTTAACGTATATTTTTCAAAGACCTAGCCCTTCTTTCTGAAGTTTTAATGCTAACAGTATGTTCTACACTACAATTCTCACTGACGTTACTGTTTGTGGGACAAAATGCAAACAGCCACGTAGCCCTACATATGTGAAGAACAGACTGAAAGAACAGGAAGGCATGCAAAGCAATGCAGTTAAGTGACGCATATAATTTGGTTGTTTAAAACTCAGACAACTGCCTTCACAGGCACAAGAGACAGAACCAAGACCTTTGAATGGGTACGTACAGGCAAAATTTGTTCCCGATATCTCTCATCTTGTTAATCTGTATTCTTTCCCTACCTTATTGTAAAAAAAAAAAAAAAAAAAGTGCTTCAATTGACAGCCTTGCTATTCACTGCCTGCAAAGATAATAAAGATGTTTTCTAGCTGAAAACAGAGCCTCCTACAGTCATAGAGAAAAGCACTATGAGAAGACCCTTCCATTTTTGTTCAAAATGCATCAATCATGCAACTCTTCTCAGTAAATGTAAATAATTTGTTCCCAATTGCTTTCAGCTTGAAAAAAACGGTAGCCTTATGATACAGGCAAGGAGAAAAAGCATTATTTCCCTTACCACTTCTCTTACAGGAAGAAAGTGGAGATGTAGCTAGAAACTGACATGCCCTGACAAAATAAATGAAATTTGATGAAAATGTGCTTGTGGTAAAAGTCAGAGAATACACTTGTTGTATCACATTGTCATAAAAATTTCACAAAGGTGCAAGAAGCTTGGAAAGGAAGGAAAATATGCATGTCCTGAGGGCTATGCCACATTCTCCTTTCAGCAGCACTGGGGGCATTTAAGCATTCTTTGGACTGTTTTTACAATGCTTCATCCTTCAGATATGTATTTGTACCTGCTGCTACATAAGTGTGAGTGCTGGCCTCACCAAATGGAGAATTCTGAGTAAGAAGTATTTTATACCCATGAAGCACACATACAATTACCAAATTCAAATCAGACCTACTGACTTCAGTAGAGACGGCGTCCTCAGCTCTCATATTCAAAAGTCAAGACAACCTTACTTCACCTAATGCTGTCTTTCTGCTCTAGTTCTGACATCAAGTCTGTTGGCAGTACTTCACAGAGCACGTGCCTGCAATCACTGACAAGGGCAGCACACTATCTACATGCATCAGCCTTTCCAGCCAACAGGTTAGCTTTGAGCAGGGTCCAGTAAAGGCAACACTCTGGCTTGAAACAGAATGACATCACCTGCTGCCTCTCTCTGCATTAGCTGTTCTCATACAGAATCATCTCTGAAGGCAAACATACTTTTGTTTAGGTTCATTTCCTCACTCTTCCTCCTGTGTATTTACTCTACATGCACACACCACTCAGAACCATCCAGGTCTTTAGACTTCAGCAAAGCTAAGTCTGTTGCTGATCTTAAGGAGTGCTATAACAGTACCAGTAAAGTGCTTTACATCAGTAAATTTCCCAGCCACTGGGCTGCCTGGCCACTGAACTGATCTCAAACATAAACTAAAGTCACCTTAGAGCTCCTCCACTTCATCTTGCACTGCTAACTCTACGCTATATTCCAGCAGATGAGTAATATGAAATTTCTTTTCTCCTTGGTTTGCACAGGGAAGAGTTCTATCTTCAGCAGGAAACGGTATGTGGTGCTGTTGCAGCTTCAGGTAAACATCTTATTGCACTTTTCTTTTTTAAATCTTTTCAGATCCCTGAGTTTTTGTAGTCACATTGTGGAAGATCAGCAGTTGAGCTTCAACAGTATGCTTCCTTACTTTGCACGCTGCCTTTCCTGCTGTGCAGATCTACTGAATGCAAAACAAAGCATTAAGACTGTGCTTGCTCTAGAGCTAGCAATGCGTGAAGCACTTCTTTCTACAGCTGCGGAATACATCCAGAATATTCATAATAGTGTTACAAAAGATATGATTCAATGTGTGACATTTAGTGTGCTATTCTGTGACACCAGATGATTAATGTTCACAGCAAAACACTGGATGGCTTAAGCAAACAAAATTAAATATTTCTTTATGATTATGGAAATTGTTAGATCACTCAGGGAAAATCAGCTGCTACTCAAATGCTTCACATTTGTTGACTTGTTTTGATTGTTCACTGGATTTTCCTACCCACACACCCACTGACACTTTAGCCCAGATAGGTGATTCAGTGAGTTGAATGATAGCTTGGGGCACAGTAGATAGCTGCATATTGGTCTCCTTCTTGCTTTATTATCTGCAATTTACAGCATCGTATCACTCCCATTTTCAGCCTCAGAAAGATACAGGGAGAGTTAAAAAGGGCAAGGATCCTAACCCACACATCAAACTAGCAGATTGCTCCTTTCTCGGCCCTAGGGCATTGGACCAATTTCACTTGATGGTCATTTAGCATGGGGTTTATACTGTACTTTAGCAACATTTTCTGTGGAATAAGTCACTTGGGCTACAGTCAAGCAGAAGGACCAAAGAACTGTTCTGAGTCCCATATGTTCCCCAGCAGAGGACTGGAGCATCCAGTTATGCATTGCAGCAAAACTAAGTCGTGCAAATCACAATGCCCTTTTCCCTGCCCTCCAAGGGAAGGAAATATAGTCTAGTTCTTTCCATGCCTTCATCACATTCAAATCAGGTCCCGTCTGGTGAGCTCAAGCCCAGGACCTTAATGTAAGCCAAAAAGAGGACCAGCTTCAGGGGGAAGTCACAGGCATTACTTCTGCATCTTGGATCTTATCTGTAAAAGTGTTTTCCTACACAACAGTCATGGGGAGTAAATGCATAACCTGTAAGGTTTTAGGTATATTCTGAAATGGCAGAGGAGCATAAGATCACACTCTTTGTTCCTTTCCCCAGCAGTGTTAGGGAAAACTGAGTTCACAAACACTCACAGTTAAGGCAACAGCAGAATAACTCACCAACAACACTTCTATCATACTTCCAACAGCACCACACACAAGTCTAACACTCATGGATTCTTCCCCTCTCTATTAGCATATGCTGTCTTCCAAATATTTCTGTCAAATGTGAACACATGCAAAATGCATAACCTCCACATTTCATTAAAAAAAAGCTAATTTAAATAAGCTCAGCTTAGCTCAGTGAAAGAGATACAAAAGTAAAATGCATCCCCCACTTGAAAACTTTGTTTATTGAATCATCAGGACACATATTACATGGAAGTAGCAGACTTTGATCTGTCTTTTCTTTAAATGCTTTTCAATTATGCTTGCAGTGAAGGAGGGTAGAAAATGAGCTGCCAGATGGTTAATGGTCTTTCTGAAAAATAGCCTTCTCTGCTGCTTTTTGAAGCCACTTGTCAGGGAACTGTCATAATGTAATCTCTATTCTTCTCATTCATGGAAGGAAGCATATTTCAATCAAGTGTTATCAAGGCTAAGAGAGCCCAAATTAACTTGTCCTAAAGCTGCTTCTCAGGGCACTACAAATAAATCCACTAACAAATTGATGTATCTAGAAAATGCATGTAAAGTAATACAGAAGCAGCATATGAAAGAGCTCCTCAAATGAAGGTTGTGACTCCTCTTCAGGGCTCCCTGTACTGACAGGACTAGGTGGCTGGGAAGTTTTGCTGCCCAAAATGCTGAACACCAGTATCCCTTTACTTCCCAAGGACACTGCTTTCATCTATCTACTTATTTTGAATTTGTGCAATGACTCTAGGTATAAGAATATAATGCCAAGAATCCCAAGACTAGAAGCAATGGACTTAATCCAACAGTTATAAAGCAAGGAAAAATTGTTATAAAGCAAAGAAAGTTGTTACACCTCCAATTATTAATCTCAGACACCTGTGTCTAATCATGTCCTCAAACATACAAGCAATTCATGGTGGTGTTTTTTTTTTTTCCCCAAAACCTACATACAACCAGCTCTTACTTAGGACACTCCACTTCTCAATATTCCCCTAGGATTACTGCCCAACATGGAAGTACTTCTTGGCTTCTTAGGATAGAGTGACATCTTGTGGTTTCTTTTGTCCATCATTGAGGAATTAACCATAGGAACATTGACTAACTTTTTCTATTTTGGGTATAACATTAAGATCTTGAGGAATATCATACTTCATTCAGTCCCATAAAAGTCCAGTTTCATGCTTCTGCGTTTCGGTAGCACTGCAGTAGGGTCAATCACATTCAAAATACAAAACATGGTTCCTTCTGTAATATCAAAGTCTGCAGTTGAATGAAAAGCACTTGCATCTAATAGAAAAAAAAAATCACAGCCAGAAGCTGATTGGCTTAAAGTTAGTCTTGCATCCATTAAGAAGTACATGGGTATATGTCCTATGCAACAAGTTTGCCATTTTCAATAACATTCCAGTTTCTTCTGTGAACTGTAATGGGTGGGTGTTTTGGTTAATTACTTAAAAACAAGCAAGTACTTCAAATTAAGATTCTGAAAAGACAGTAAAAATTCGTGCTTGGAAGAACATAGAAATTCTATTGTGTATAACATGTCAAATTTTTGTTTGAATGAATTACTAATCCAGAAAAAATGTTTGCTGCTTAAGTTCCTACACTTAAATAACCTTATCACTTCAGTCAACCAGCTTCAAGTCAAGTACAGCTACAAAAATGATTAACAAGGCAAGTACTTTCTACAACTGAAGCTCCCAAGAGCATTTCCAGCAGCACTCCAGGAGATGAATGCAAGACAGATGACAACATTAAGGAACTTCATCTTGTGCTTGAACTGCCTGCATCACAGGGTTGCAGTAGACACTCACATCATGGGTCACTTACACAGCACAACCATAGACTTTCAGAATTTATTTTGATATAGCCCCCAACACAAAATACAAGTTGGTTTTTTTTTGAAGACTATACACCTAAACTGACATATGGGACATGAACAAATTCCCTTTACCATAAAAACCTTAAAACAAAAAGAATCATTGCTAGTTTTGTCTCAGAAACACTAGTATCTCTGAAAAGAATATACAAAATCTAGACTAAGAACACAATGGAACATTATGCATCTCAATGAAGTGTTAACAACACTTAAGGTACCAATAAAATCAGTATTGTTTGAATGCTCCTTTCTTCGTGGTATATACAAGCAACATAATTTGGTAGTAAACCCATTCATATACCAGAAAATATTCATTTATTTTCAAAAATATCAGGAAATAACTATTTTGCTAGAACTAGGCAAATATGAAATGAAATAACTAGTGTTTGCACTTCTGTTACTGCTTGCTTTCTAATATGCCCACTGAGGCAACTTGCAGACTCAGACTTAGCATTGGAGACTGCCTCATTCCAATTAGTACCTACATTCAGACTAACTGCCAGGGCTCTATGTGCACTTGCCTGATATCCTTCTGACTGGCTGTTGTCCTTCCATAATTCCACAGCTTTAGTTCAAGTCTATCTTCAAAGTCTTTCCCTCAGTAAGGAGGATCTACACTGCAAGAAACTAAAGACAATGAAATTGGCCATGAAGAACTTCCACTGAACTAGGAATAAGCCCAATTGAGAGTTATCTGCTTTTCTCTCACCTTTCTACAATAAATTCCTCTACAATGAGGTGCTTCAATAAGCACCTCAAAAATTGGCTACAAAGTGTGTAACAGCATGAAACTTGGGCTCCTGACAAGGTCAAAAATGTATCCTTGGCATACCAGTTACTTTTCAATGCATTAAAAGGTTCTCAGTAAGTCACCCTAACATGTAAAACCAGCCCTTCTGTAACTGTGTCAAAGGAGCTGGATTTAGCTACTCTGAGACCAGTCCTCCATTTTGCTAAAATTAGTCCCGCTCCTACTCTGGAGGCAAAGGGAATGCCAAACAAAATACATTTGCAAGTGTACAATTTCAATACAAAATATCTCAGAATCAAAACTAATATATACGGTGGGTAATAGGAAGCAACAAAGTACCTGAAGTACTAAGGAGCTTCATTTTTCCTCTATGCTATAGCTCTAAACAGTTCAAGGAGGCAAGGCTTGATATGTGCTCAAATGCCCTTTTTCTGAGGCAGATTAGCCAGCCTCCGGAGATCATTCATCACTTTGTAGCCTGTCCTGTAAGATTTGCACCAGCAGGATAAAAGTGAACAGTATGTCAAATCTGGCAAGTTCTCCTTGCATGGATAGTTTTGTTAGCAGTATCTAGTCTGTTTTGAACTGAATACAAACCAGAGAATCCCTTTAGTAAAAGTTACAATTAACCAATATATATGCTCCCATGAAAAGTAAAAGACAACACTTCAACTGACTGAAGTCCCAGTTATCTAGAAGTCTGTATTATGATCTGTTTCAAAAGAGCTCCTTTCACCCTTTTTTCATATTCTCTTACCTTTTCATCTCATGTTTTGCACAGTGAGGGATGAAATTATATGCCTGCCTGGTGCTAACTTGAAAATGGAAATCACAATTAGTTCACAAGGTAACATTTACTTGTGATTTAAGTCATTCTCCTGTCTGTCAACACTCAGTGAAAACTTAGGGAACAAAAAGATTATATTGTTCCTTCAGACACTTAAAAGTAAGAAAATAAGCTTTTTTTTGTATTTTATTTTAAGACCATTCTAAATCACCAAAGTGAGATACCGTAAAGCCCAGGTTGAAGTATAACAATTATTTCTGGGGAGAAAAATGTTCACACAATTTGACTGTTCAACTACTTTAATTTGGACATACACAGCTATTCTACACTGACTATTTTAAAATATTCATGCGATCAAATTTTATTGGTATCAACACTTACGGAAGGTGAATCACGGAGCTGCATGCAGGAGCATTCGTAAAAGCAGATTTTAGAACCACATGTTGGAATTTACACAGTCTATCACGGTTCTCAGATAGAATCCATTAGGTTTAGATTCTTCCATTAACTTTGAGACAGCACGCTGCAGTCTGTTTACTATTACAAGATTACATTTTCCAGATGTAGTTCAACTATAAATCAAGACGGTTTGTCATTTGATTACTCAGAGCTGAACACATTGTGCTCCTGTCTCATCGATCCACTAAGTCTTTGCACTGTAAACAATTCAGGAATTATGGATTTGCAAGATTATTTTTTTTTTTACTTTACTATTCACTAAACAAGAAACAGTTGTTGACATATACACAATTTTATTTCAAGGACACAGCAATCACAATAACAAAAACAGAACCATTATTTTAATACTGTGAACTTTTCCTCTGGAAACTGACTTGCACATAGATCTGAAAGCATTTTAAACAATATCTTGGGGGGGAACACAGCAAACCTTAAATATATTAACTTCAAACTTGATGTGCTTTTTTCTTCATTTTGGTAGCTGGCAGTAGTTAAAGCTCTTCAAAGTCATGGCCACTTGTATTCATTGCTTCAGGGTGCATCACCCTCCCCATGAATAACACAGTACCTGTGACAAAAGGGAGGAAGGGAAGATATCAGCACTAAAAGCTGAACTTAAATGATGAGAAATACTGAGCTCTTGACCATATGGTAAATAATTTTTTTTTAATAGGAATTCATGTTAGAATTTGGTACCCATGAAATTGTATGGATCAATAACACTAGAGAATAAGGACTTAATATTCAGAAGTGATACAGTACACAGACAAGAACAGTGGACACTGTCTGCATTTCAGTACCCTTCAGTTTATTCTAAAGGCTTGATTCAAAACCCACCACAAATCAAAACAGAGGTTCACTTCAGATCCCAGCAGTTCTGATGAAGGCTCGTGGAAATATTGCCACTGATGTAGAGGCAGAGCTCTCTAGACTGGAGGGGGTTCTGAGCATGCAGCTAGCCTAGCTACAAGCAGACATTAAATGAACCAGACTTTCTCAACCACTTCACACCCTCTCCAGCCTGAATTGGTGAATAGCATTCCTCGCAGAATTGAAAGTGAGCAAAAGCCACCATACTAATCAGACTTTTACTAGATATTTATCACTATTTTTCCCACATTGTGCAACCCACAATAAATTCTCTATACAAATACTTCTCAGCTATTTAATCACCATTTATTGCTTTCATATTTATATATTTCTATAACTGTTTAAAAGTATAACCAATCACAAGCACTTCAGATATCCTAGTGAATAAGGGTAACCATTATAATTTTCTTTCACCTGTCTGTAGAACAGTTAAGATGCACAAGCACAGAAACATTTGATAGTCTGTGGCTGTATAATAATGCTTTGCATCCCAGCCACATTGACATCATTAAGATAAATATGAAACTAAGGAATTAGTCAATCAGTGCCCATTTTGCAAACACTGCTCTCATCTCTTGCCTGCCACAGAACACTTCAAGAGTACAACAGAATTATTCATAACTGTAATATCTGTCCATTATGCAAATCACTTGGTACTGGAAACTCAGCTTAGTGGTCTCAGAACAAGTGCCAAGTGCTTATGGAGTACAATAATTATGGTCATTCAGGGGGAGTAACACTACATTTTGATGAAAAGGGTTAGGTTTTCCTTCATGTTCTTTAATCACAGAATGAATACTATTCAGAATTACATCAGATTTTGTTGTCTTGCTTGAAGAAGCACTGGGGGCACATAGAAGGGGCCAGCCTTCCAATGTTTATTTCAAGACAAATCAAGGAAAGTTTATAACATGAAGAGAATTTGTTAAAAATATGCAATTTTCTTTCATACCCAACAAGGCACTGTGCAAAGTGTGGAGGAGTGAAAGTCTCACCTGTTCTTCTGTTTCTGACCAGGAAGAAAAAAGGATGATCAACTATAACTTGGGGATACAGTACTGCCATTCTGCTAATGGCAATCATACCTGAAGGATAAAGAAGAGGAAACTTAAGTATTACTACACATTCTCTCCTGCTCTTAATGAAAGATACTTGCAAGCTCATGAACAGTGAAGTCCTACACTCTACCACTTAACACAACCAGTAAATAGCACAATCAAGCTAACCAAAAATAAAGGAGACCTTCAGAGTAATGGCATGTTTGTTTATGCTTTAAGAATGATTAAAAGTAGGACAATTAAAAATGGAATGATACAATTTCCCAGGCTGAGAAAGCAACTTCTAGAATGAAGACACTTAAAAGGAATTATGAACTGTGCTTCCCCGTAAAAATAAAATATACTATGTTGGACAGTACTACTGGCCTCTTTTAACAGCTTCAGGCTGATAATTGATAGGAAAGATAACTCTTAACAGATACAGAGAATGCAACAATTAAATGGGCTGATGTTGCAGCTTTTAGCTTCGCTTCAGTCTTCAAAAAAGCAGAGGGAAAGGGTAAAATTAAATAGCAGTCAGGTAGGATTTGGCTTTTCATTATTTTTATTTGGCAAGACATGGATTTCTCCAGGCATTATTTCCCAGAGTTTCATTTAGTTTTACAGTTACACTGCACTGACAATAAAACAAACTCATGCATGCCAGCGATCCCTGTCCATGTTAATGTTACAACCCGAGCTAGTTACAGGTATTTATGAGCAAGGAAGTCATTTATCTTTTCCCCCAGTACAAGCAGAAATCAGCTAATGATACAAAACAACTTAATTTCAGAAAAAGCATGTGATAACCAGGTAAATCAACTGTCTGGCCTCCTAACATCAGTACTGGTAACTTAAGTTTTTCCATTTATCACTTCCAATCTTGCTTCTCTAAATGCTTATTAAAGTGCATTTGCAGCAACTTTGTCTTAACTGTTCTGCATCAAATGCTTTTGACCATTTTTAATTAGTATATCAAAATTGAGGAGTGTTTAAGTTGTATGAAGAATAAACAGTTCATACCTGCCTGACACTCAGAAGCAAAACATAGAAGACTTTCCACAGGACCCTCAAAACTGTGAAACACACCATATACAAGTGTTACAAAAGTTTTCCCTAATTCCGTTCTGAACACCAGTTTAGTTGTTGTGCTGCCTTCACATTACATGCTGTTTAGCTTCCCAGTATTTCAGTAAAACAGTTAAAATATTAGTTAACATAGAACAACATTTGATTGCATTCTGCTTTTCAGATACCTGAGGCAGCAGCAGCTTCTGATCCTTCCTCATTGACTTCTAGGAAAGCCTTATGAAATGCCTTTGCAAGGTAAAGTTCTTTGTTATCTGGAGAGGAAAGAAAAAAATACCTATTTCAAGCAGTTCTACAGTAAGAGTGAAAAATTTAGGAAAACGGCTAAACACCTTAGCACTATACCAAGCTAGAAAAAAACTAAGCTTTGTGCATAGGACTGGCACAAAGTATGTTCAGCCAATGCCTCTAACAGCACCAGTTACCACGTTCAAGATTGTACTGCTATTCCATATATATATATACACACAAACACCCACTATATGCATTAGAATGACATGGCACTACCTAGAGCATCAGTATAGTAGCCATTTTCTACCTTCAGTTTCTTCTAAGTGCATTTACTGCAATAAAAATCACAGAACTAAGTTATTCTCAGTCTTGTTTTCCATTTTTCTTCCCCCGTTTTCTAATTTAGCTGCAAAGCCTACACTTGTTTAAGTGAGCAAATGCTCTGCTATTTTTCTTCATCATCTAAACGATCAGACCTTGATCAGACCTACTGGAGTAGTCAGCACCTTGCAGGAAGCAATATATAACATCATTTAATCAGATTGACTAAGTTTCATTAGGAAGACATAATGAGGATTAGACATACATTTATCGTACCTGCCTAAAATCCACAGTAATGACAGCACAACAGTTAGAAAGGAATAAAAGCTCTCAACAGGAAGTTACCCGTGAAAATCTAACCTAACCACCCCACTGAGACAGCTATGCTTTTTTGTATTTCTGATGCTTAACAAACTACTCAATGCCAAAACTTCATCTGAAGGCTGAGTAAGGAAGGAAAGCTTAGGGTTTTTTTAAAAATTGTTATCCACAACTGCAGCCAGCAGTTCTAACACTAACAAACCAAATCCACAAGAGAACAGTTTAGGATGCCTCTCCCCAGATCTCAGTAATGCTACATGCACTCAAAACCAAATTAGATCTCACTGCTGACCTTAAATCTCACCAAAGCCCTAGATGATTACCTTTGGAGGCAACCATAACAAACTGCTAAATACTAGAAATCCTAGGCATCAGAGCCAAGTTTTCAGCAATGCTACTTTGAGAGCTAAAAAAAATTTCCACTGTTGCCTTTGAATGTGGGACATGCAGATTTTATCTTGAAAACTAAGCACAATTCCCACAGCTTTTGCATCTCTCACAAAAATTAACAAAATGCCACCAGAAAACACAACATTAACAGCACTTTTAAACACCTTGAGTGTTGTCTCTTAGAAATAACTGGATAAACAATATAATCAAGTGTTAAATGGTCATCCTCCAAAGCTCTCATTCTTACAAATGCATTAAGGCTCATGTTTGCAAAAACTGTTTTGCCACAAACCTAGGACATGCCAGATCATTTACAGAAGGGATAATGTACGGAAGATAACAGCAGCCAGAAAAGGTGACAGACCCATGCAAATCTAATCCCAATTGCATGCCTAGCATCACATGTGCTGACTTGGTAAACATGTCAGGTTATCAGGGTTCCTAGTAAGTTTATTGGTCGACTCAGCACATTTCTTTATTCTAGGGTAGCTGTGTTTTGTTATTTTTGCTTGAGAACATTTCAAAGCTCTATTGAGCATTTGAGTTAAATAGGACATAACAGAAGAAAACAAGAACTCTGCAACCTTCACAGAACATTTCAGAGCTTCTTTTCTTAAACACAATTAAATATTTAATAATAAAACTTCCCACTTACCCTAATCATGCCCTTTAATCGTGATTTTTATCACAGTACTTCAGCCTGCTCCTGTGACCTGTAATGAATGCTCACAGCAATACTCCCTATTTTAATCCTGTATGTTTGATTCTGCATAGCATGGCAATGTTACTCTGAAGTGTATTTCTAGCCAGAACATTCAGCACCTTAAAAGATCAGTCTCCATCTAATGAGCTTACTGACTATTATGAAATTGGACCCTAACTCAGCCAACACAAATATTACTAATGTTTACCATCAGCTATAAAAATGAGAACCAGAATACATTTACAACTGAAGTATAGAAAATACATTGTTAACAGGAATACAAGTGCACCTCTAAAGAACAGATGAATTATCTCCAGTAACATTATTAGTGTTTATTCCATACAAAATTCTCACAGATGAAAACTACAGTGTAACTTAAGAGTAAAACATCCTCTCATTCGGCACCTACCTTATGTCTTAAACCAAGTTTCTGATCCACAGAAGGTATAAGTGGTCTTCAGTCAATGTAGTGTGGATAGTTAATTGTGCTGAAGCCTTTTTTTTTTTTAAATCCCAGTCTCATAACCATATCCAAATGTCTGTGGTTTAGTTTTCCATAAGAGTACCTTTATTTGGTTCCAATTCCTTGCCTTTCACTCTGATGGATATATTTGTCCTTGGATGGTAAAAATAGCAATTTCACATCCCAGTTTCCTTCTTCTAGACTATTTGTTTTATATGCTGCTATGACACCCCTCCTTGAATTTTCACATATGGGGAGCAGGGACAACACTAGGTGAAAATATCTTTGCTGTGTTTTGCAATTGTCAGGTGACTGATCAAGTTCAGTATCATACGCAACATGTATGCCTTTCCCTTCGAAGGAGAAAGAGATGAAGCTTACCTATCACATCTTTCTTTTTTCTATTAGCTTCACTGAAACAGGACTTTCTAGAGAATCAGTGTGTTCTGTTAACTATTACTCATACAATCCCCGCGAAGGCATCACAGAGTTTAGGCTTTCTATAAGACCCTTGCCTAGATAGCCATTAATACATAGATGTGATCTGAGGCTTATTTCTAATGTACACGACTCTGTTAGCATCACATTTCATTTGTCACTACACTCCATATGCTTGCAAATTCCTACTCAAAGCTGCCAAATGGTTGCTCTGCAAGTCTCATTTTAAAGAAAAGCATGCAGGTTTATTAGCTTTCCTAGCTTAGGATGCCCCAGAAAAATTATGCCTACTTCAGTCAAGACTGTGAAGAACTATTTACTGAGATGGTGCTCTTCCAATTACTTAATATTGTGAAATCAGTCATTAAGAATACTTCACAGCTCACTGAAACATAGGTCACCTTGAACTTAAAAGCAGTAGATTGCCAGTTAAGGCAATCTACAACAGCAAAAAATATTACAATCATTTGAAAGAGAAGCTGACCTTTAGCACAAGTCTGAAACTTGCTGAAATTCTTAGCGTCAAGATACTCAAACTGCAAGTCTGGATAAGTTATAAAATCCCAAACATTGCAAGTTCTTTCAAAATTTGTATCTTGCTATGTTTCAACTTTGAATATTACGACCACAAAATAGAATCAGAAGTAGAAATAACATCTGTTCAAATATTTTTTCTGAAAGTGAGTCAAATACTCAAAACCAGGTAGTCTAACAGGAACATCCTCCCACTCACCTGCACAAACTGACAGTTTCTGCAAGAGGGCTACATCTAAAGCAGGCATCTAGACTAACACTTTATCTGTGGTTGCTCACAATCCAGACATCCTGAGAGGTAAACCTGGCTCATCTAGATCCATTCTTCCATTTGAGTGTATAAGGTAAAAAACTAAACATGGAAAATTCTGTAATCCTTCAATTTCATTTATATCCACTAAACTCACAGAATTTCACTGAAGTCAACAGTCTGTGCCTTGATCTGATTACAGGATTAGGGCTGTCGAAATCACAGACGCCTTGACAACAATCCAAAGCAATAGCAACAGAAGAAGGGGAAGAGTTATTTTAAACAACAGAATTTCTCAGAAGTTTCCTTATTTTCTCCCTAAAATTAGTAGTTTTCTCATTCAAATATCTGCATTTAGGTTTCCATAAAATAGCGAGCTTTCCAAAGCACTAACGCTGAGCTGCATTTAAACACCCTGTTTCCCTGTTACCTGACACACTATTCAGCTATTTGTAAAAGTTCTTAATATCTTTTAATTTTTTTTGTTCCTTCTTCTCTACAGCTTATGAGGTAAAAATTAGAAGCAGGAAAAAATATCTGTATTCTAATTACCTGAAATATCATCTCCATACCATGAATAGTGTTTTTCATTGAAGATAGTACTTCAATAATAATTTCTTAATTTATGAAATACCTGCTTGTGACATGCTCTCTTAAAAGAAAAGAGAATGCTACAAAAAAAACTATTAAGTTCTCTATTGAGTAAAGCTATTGAGTTTTCTATATACACCACTTTGTATTTTAAAAAACAAGCTTTTCTTTAAATGGCAGAGTTAGCTCACTCATGCAAAACATGACATTTTGATTTTATACAGTACAATTGTAAAAAATATGAAACTTTAAACAGTCACATGGATTAAAACAAACAAGTTCCCATCTTCCTGCTAATCTCAGCTACAGAATTACTCACCAATATTTAAGCATACTTCAAATACAATGAAATAAGAACCAAACACCTCCCTTGGAGTTCAACCTGCCCTGTACATTTTCCATTCTCTCTGGTATTTCTCCTCAAGCAAATATTTTTCTGTACATAGAGAAGGTATCGTAAAGCTTACTTTTCTTTGGAGCAATTGAGAAATTGGAAATATTTTTCTTCAGAAAATTTACTTAGGAAGCATTATTTCTGCAAATTTTTCACATTAGCTAGTCCCAGCTTTCCTTACAATTTCAAAGGAAAAAAAAAGCAGCAAAATAGACTACGTATAACCTATGAATGTTTCTAACTTGCTGAAATGAAAAGCACATAATTCCAAATGTTTTAACTGCAAATTTCATACTTCGTTATTACTACCTTGAACAAGATACACCAGCATGATTGCTTCCAGGAACAGACAATTATGAATTACTTCCCATTAGCTATGCAAATCTTTGGCTGCTTAGACAGTAACCCACAGAGCATATATAAGCAAGCATAAATTACAAGAACATCAGTCATCCCACACTGGTAACATGTTTCTAGATAGAAAATATCCTGGTCTGTCACACCACGGGTCTAGACAGACCACGCTAAATATACTGCTCATATGGGTGCTTTCCTTACACACAAGATCTTGAGCAACAGCAACACCACTAACTTTTGTGACATTTCTATATATTTCAGTAAGTATTAAGAGCTTAAATATCTGCTTTCCACATGAAGTATTAGATATTTCAATGAAACTGTTCACAGTGCACTGAGACAAGCAGCATGAATATTTCCATCTCAGAACTCTTTCTTGTTACATTTATATACAGAAGGTATTTGGGGGATACCCAATAGTAAAAGTAATTTATGCCCTTAATTCCAAGAAGAAATAGCCTCTGGAGGAAGATGGCAACTACCATGGTGCACAGACCTCATTTGCTATTAAGGCACCAAAGCCACACGTTGCTATAACATGGATCTACATCTTGCACATTTTTAAGATCCAGTTTTATATCTCAGAATGACTTCAGATCAAAAACACTCCCTCCCACTCCGATGGATTGCTCACCCACCTCAGCTGCTCCTATAGAGAACAACTCTGCATCACACAAAACATCCCAGATGATCAGAAGTCTGCTAGCAGGTTTCATTTTTAAATGAAAACACACTGGAGACCTTATTGGTTATTCTGAAGTAGATGATTTCAGCATTCATCTCTTACCAGACATCGCAGTGAGGTCAGCAGTATGGCTGAACACTTCTGTAATTCCAAGACCTTTCAATACATCTTTCAGATCAATTTCTTGCTCTACTGTGAACCTGAAAAATGAAAGAAAAATGCAAAAAACTAACCAACGTAAGCACTTAGAGTATTAAAATTTCTAAGCAATGACAACTGAAATACTAAGACAATGTGAAATAAGAGCTTCAATAATAGTTGTATAGCATAGCAACACTTCCCATAAAAATGCTTAGACTAACTTATTTATTTTCACAGCTGAAATGTTTTCTTATGCAGGAGAAATTAAAGGCTGCTAGTATTATGTACAATCTCTGTCCATAACTCCGCATGTACAAACCTTGGCAGCTTCAAAAAGAATAATCTGAATATCAAAAAGACAACTGGGTTAAAGTCAAGCAACTCTTCCTCACTCACACAAAACACATTCATAATGAATACCTGCTCCATCCACAAATCATTATCCAGAGAAGAATTTTATGCAAGTTAAAATAAGATCTGGAGAGAGCTCGAGACTGACAAGTCACTGGCAGCATCAGAAACGGCCACATAACCGTTGGATTCCAGCCTATGCCTGGAGTAAAGCAGAACCGATTCTTGCCATTTTACTGTTTAGGCAGTTCTCAAAAGAATCAAAAGAGACGAAAGATTCACACACTCAAGGAACTTTCTCACGTTCTGGTATGAAATGCATCAGCATTCTTAAAGACATAGGAAGCTTTAGAGCATCATAGATTTCTCACAGATGGAAGAGACATTTAAAGGACATCTCAGCCAACTCCCTGCAATAAACAGAGGCATCCACAGCTGTTCAGAGCCTCATCCAACCTGACCTTGAAAGTCTCAAGCAACTGAGCATCCACATTCCTGGTCACCCAGTTACAGTTCTTCACCACCATTACTAAGACTTTCCCTACATTCAGCCTAAATCTATCCTGTTATCTTTTACCTTAATGAATGATGTTCATAATTACAACAACCCAGAACTTTAGGTTTTGTGAAAAGCTTCAAATGTATTAAGTCATCTTCTAGTTAGACTTTTAAGACAAGAAAAAAAAGATGGCTTCATCTTGCATGAGGCCTTGCAACTCTTCCAAAATGCTGAGTTTTCAGTAGAGTCCCTAGGTGCTCAGGATCTACAAAATCAAGAAGATTTGAGTACACTTTCCAGCTATACAGTCAAAGTGTAACTACAACCTGGTGTGACTCATCTCAAAGGCCATAATTTCATGGCTTGCTAAGAGTCCTGAGAAGAAGCAAAATATACCTGATTTCCAGTTTGGTTCTAATATATTACATTCTGCAGAATAAGAAGCAAAGCAACGGCTCCATTTGACAAATCAACAATTTCTTGCTTAGAAGACAGGCCTTAAGGATCTGAATTGCAATTTCAGCCCAATAAGCAACTTTGTATTATAATACTAAACTGCCAGCTGACATCAATTCCAACTTTTCAGATGGAATTTCAGCAAGGTTGTCCCGAAGCGCTAGAACTAGCTTGCATAATTCAATAGCGTGAAAATAAAACAACAAGAAAATCCAACAGTACTTTTGTTCTGACCTGGCAGATCAAGGCAGGTTATGGTTTTCTCTGGCAAGGTCTTTCTATGAGGGCTAAATATAGGCTGTAGATGTTGGCTACGTGTGTACAGCTTTGTTCCTCTTCTGTGACTGTATCTCAAGAACCACAAGATCTGACCTCATCAGAACAGGACTCAAAACAATGTAAAAAAAAAGGGACAAGGTTTGTTTTCTTGAGAGAAAGAAAACTTTCAGATAAACAAGGATCTTTCAAAATTACAAAGCAGGAAAGGTCAGTGAAGAAAACCAAGCATACTGGGACAGACTTCAAGGGGTGCTCTGTTGCAATGTCATTAGGTAGTAGCTCCTCCTGCGTTCTTCAAATAAATTGTTGGAGAGTTTTATATATTAGATTCATGGTCTGTTTCAATTCTATGAATAAATAGGATTAGAATGTTGATTGTTTTAGTCTGGGTTAAACTGCAAACAGATTTGAAAATGAAAAAGCAGTATAATTTAACACTTCTGTTCAAATTTCTCCTTTGCTATTAGGAAGAGTAATTTACACACAGATAATGCAAACAGAAATTATAATGTTGTGATTAACTATGCTTTCAGCTAGTGTTCAGGCCCTAGTACAGTTTCGAAAGTGTTCACTGTATAATTTGATAGCATCTTCCAGGATATAAAAAATTAATTTTATTCCACTGCTGTTTTCAGCTTCTCAGTGGACAGAGCCTGCAGGCCACATTTTCATAACATGCCTTCCTGAGTCAGAGCATAAAATATTTATGAAGTTTTTATTCTGAGCATTGATAAAATCCTGCAGATCCCCTCTGAATCTCTAATGGAAATCCAACACCTTGGGAGCATGCAATTAATCTTTCTAATTTTTATAAGGAAATTGCACTGTTACTGTGTGGTATTTCAAGTTCATGAGCGCTTTCATAACCGGAAAATACTGCAGGTAATCAGAACCTAGTTGTACCTGTTTTGCCTTTGCTTAACCTTAATTCAAAAAGCATTAAACAATTTTCTGGAGGTTCTTAGATGAGAGTGACAGGCATGAAAACTAGCCCAAGGTAAGAATTGTTGGGTACAGAATAAATAAGTTATATGACCACACAAAAACACAGCCTCAACTCAGCCACAAACTCATGTCTGAAGTTCTGACTACAGAGAACCCTGATCTCTCTGCTTTAGGTTAAGAAGAAACGAAGAAACAAGCAAAAACTAAAACTGCCTACAAAAAACTTAAGGCCAGGGTCATTAATAAAGTTTCAACAGTACTTTATGTATTTAACTTGAGATATTTCAACTTCCTAAAGAAACTTAGTTTTCATAGACCTCTGGATTCTGTGCATCTTACACATGGGAGAAAAAGATATCAAGCATCAGAACCTGATAAAGAGGCAGCAAAATACTTCAGTTATAAAAAAAGAAGCTTAAGGAATGGAAGACACCTCATTTAAATTTGTTGGTATCATGTGACATTTCATTGTGAAAGGAAAAATAGCTTAGAAGTAGTAGTTTCCCCTCCCTTCAAAGGATTTTGCCCTGTTCTTTGCGTGTGCAGTGTAACCCCAATTTTCAAACCACATGAAGAACGATTCCTGTGACTACAAGGATTCACTATGGTTTATTTTTTTCTGCTGCCTTGTGCTGTAGCACAGCATGACAGAAAGCTCAATAAGTACAAAAGCATGTACCATGTTATATAGACTGTTTAATACAATTAATAAATCATTATGAATCCTTTGAAGACCATTACAATGGAACCACACATTACTGACTTTCAGCAGCAAGCAAATATGAGATACACAAACATGTAGAGGCAGATAAATTCTCAGAAAGGTAACAGTGCATTTGAGTAAATACACCTCTGAGCGTATACAGATTATGTCTACAAACAAACCAATTTCACTGGTCCTCTAATGAAAATGAGTTCAAACCCTGTAGCATCTAAGGAAGATATTGATTGAAATTACCTCTCAATACTCAACTATTTGTATCTACATACACCATTAAAACTTCTTGAATTAGCAGCAAATAGTAATCTAATTAGCACCCAAATGAAACATCTGTTAATTCAAGCTTGAAATATTTGTATGGTTCCTATCTTAAATGGAACTCAACCACAATGAGTTCTGCAATAAAAAGAGAATCACTCTGAGTAGATATACTTGATGAAATTCTCCTTCCTGGAGCTTATACCTGTACGTCACACAAACAGTGTTCAGCTGTTGCTCAAACAACTACTATTATGCACTTCACACCCCCAGATCTTATTTTCACAGCCACCTTCATGTGGGTGCTCCACAACTACAGCCTTGATCAAGAGTCCAGTTTTTACCTATGTTGCTATTCCAACCCAACTGAACACAGCAGCCTTCCCCCTTTTACTGATACAGCAGTACATTCTCACCTTGGTAAATATACTTCGACTTTTTGCTTTTTTACTGAGTTAGCCCACTCATTAATCAATGAGGTTTTGACAAGTGGCTCCAATGTGACCAGTGGAACTTCCTGTCTGGAAAGAACAATCATCATACTAACTTCATCTCCTTCATATGGTATTTCTAGAACTTGGTAGATGCCACCTGCTTCATTAGAGCCATCACTGAACTCTCCTACAAGAGAAACAGGGAAAGGTTATTAGAAGTACATTCTTTCATTTTTATTGGACATATGAAAAAGATAAGAGGTAGGTAATGCTGACTAGGTACAGGAGTTAAGTGGCCCTCTATTCTGTAAAAAAAAAAAAAGGCAGTTCCTTCATCATATGATTTAAGTTTTATGTCTCCTTTTCTAAGGAAGGTAATCTTACGCAATCAGTCTGTAGGCAACCATACTTCTGATCTTGTTACCTAATTTCCACCTAACTTCTATTCAGTGAACAAAGTCTAGAAGTTGTTAAAGCTAAGATCTTCATGGAAACAGGCAGAGTTTTTCTTTCAGAAAAAGACAGTTTATTAATAACGAGTAAAATATTGCCAACAGTAGACACTGTAGAATCCATTTGGAGTTCAAGCTCAAAAGAAAAACCACCATTAGCTCTGCTGTTTGAAGAATTCATTTCAACTAAGAATATTAGGGCAGTAATGGATAGGATAAGTGTCCTTAAATTAAGACTTAGAATAGTTAGAAGGGATCTAGAATAATCAGAGCAAAACTACCAACGACCAATTGGAAATTATCACTGAGGTCATTATACAAATACCTCTTGAACACTGAGGGACACAAGAGCATCAACCATTTCTCTAGTCAAGTCCACTCCATTGTTTAGCCACCCTCACAATAAAGTAGTCTTCCCTAATACCCAGCCTATTAATTTCAGTAATTAATATAGGACAAGAATAATATTTCACCTAAAAGCAGATAGAGCTCTGTAATTGTAAATAGATTAAAAAGCAGTGGACAAACATTCTGAAATTCATCATATGGCACTAAAACATACCTAAACAGAAATCATTAAGTCATTAAATATGTTGCTGCCTAGTACAATACACAAGCACATACTATAAAAAACATCAAATAACCATCCCTCCACTGGGCAAGCATACTTAAAGCTCTATGTAGAAGAATACAAATAAGTACAACTGCAACAAAGATATTAAGGAAAGACTTAGTAGATTTAAATTGTTACATTTCCAACTCACCATAATAAAACTCTCCCTGCTGGTACATCATTGGAATCTGCACTTCAGTTTCATCATCCTTAGTAAAAGAAAAAGTTCTTGTATTTTCAGGTCTGAACTGTGATTTCCAATTGCCTTTAAAGTAGATTGCATTGATGAGAACCAAATGAGTTAGAGCACCAAAGTCTCTCGATGACACAAAATCTTTGATCATATCTAAGAAGAAAAACAACTGTCAGTCTTCATGTCAAATGGAGCATTAAATCAAATCTCAAGACAGCTCAAAAAAAGCAACAAAATAAAAAGCTGTACTAACATGTAATTTCCAATTCAAATGTTTCATTAAATCTCAGATTAAACCAGCAGTGGTTTGCAAACCTAAAGTCACAGTGTAGGTGCGCAAATCTTTCTATCAAGGACACATTAGCTAACTGTTATTGTATCACTACTTACATATACCCCATAATTAAATCAAGGGAAAAAGAAAGCCAAACTATTTACACTGGTGTGATACATTTCAGCATTTTTCCCTTCATGTCAGATCATCTATACATTCTGGTTCTGATCCAAAGAAGAATTAAAAGTGGATGTTTCAAATGTATATGCATATCCATTGAAACTTCACCTAGGCTAATTTTTAAGTGCTCAGTTTCTCATCAAGTAGTGTCTCACTGATTAGTAAAGGCTAATCTATATAGATTCTCAGCATTTGTTCCGCTCATATTAGCACTTGAAAAACACAAGAGAAAGACATATAGCATCTGCTCTACACAAGGGAGGTATGCCAGCTAAGCATGGCAGCTGCTTCGCTCCTATTCCTAAATAAGTAATTTACATGAGAATACAGTCTTACCTGCTTTAGTTCATCTTAAACTGTTCCCTTCTCAAACAATTTTGAGATCACTAAATTTGACATGCTGACCACATACGTTGGTATTCTTGACAAATTATAGCCTACTTCAGATGGCTTTCTTGTTCATTTATTGACACCACAGCACAAAGTGTTAAAATAAACACATTCCTCAGCCTGGTTATGACCCCCTTAATGCATTGTTTATAATACAAATTATGTTTTCTGGAGCATATGACACCTATTGACTGGTAGGAAATGCGTGTTATACAGCAGTATTTGTTATGGGTCACTGTTCATATCTCATCCCAACTAGAACATCTTTGGAAATGAGATGTGACCTATACTTACTCTATAGTAGGAAAAAAAACCTAAGGAATATGCTTGTCCTTTATTACTTAGTACATCATTTTCTCTTGAGCTTTTCAGTCACGTCTTAATACACTGACATACATTAAGAGTTACCTCTGGCCAGAGAAACCTTGACATTTATTGACAGTTATGTTTTCTACTCTGAGCTTCCCATCATTTTCAACATGCTGAAACTGGAAAGCTGACTGTCTTGTACTCCTTAACTAATGAGAAAATGAGCCCCGTGTCACAACTGGCAGGCAGGAGGGAATGAGATCTAGCACTCAGATTAGGCTGAGGGGACTGTTACTATCACAACCTAATTCTAAGAGACCAACAGCTGCCTTTGTCAGCTCAGCAGTTCTTTCCAAGGCAATGGTACAAACTTGGTCAGCAGATGTGGCAGGCATTAAGCATGAGATCTGGGTACCTTTTCTTTAAAAAAAAACTTTGCCTTTTCCTCAGACATGATGTTTTTCTAGAACTCTACGCAAGCTGCTGCATTATTTCCATTCCCTCTATTTCTGTAGCTTGAGATAAAGGGCAGAATTTACCATAATAGGTTCCATTTTCCCCATAGGAAGAGTTGGATGCCTTTTAAAATGAATTAAACATATTATGTAAAATGTCTTTCAACTTTAGTGCTGCAAATTTCCTGTAAAGCATTATGGATTCTTAAATGCATGTACAACATAGTGATCTACTAATTCCTTAAAAGAATCCTCAAGTCTGCACCAACCAGATCTAAACAGGCATATTTATATCACTAATTCTGTGCTTACTCCTTTCCTACCACCACCTTTTTTTGTTATAGAACTCTGACAGCATTCCTACAACACATACTCTCTAAACATGTTATCTCATAGCCACACATTGTAAAGATTAGATAACAGGGTCTCATCCTGTGCTTGAAGTAACCTCTAGTATTTATTAGCATTCAGTTTTTCCCTAACTTGTAACTATCAGTTCCTCAGTCCTCCGTACAGCCAAAGCATAGGCCAATAATCCCTCTGTAGCTAAGTGCTTAGCATTTAACAGTAGCACTTATCTACACTTTTTTGTAACAATATAGAAATCAGTATTAAAAATTTAAAAAGACTGATGAAAACTTGCTCCTTCAATAGATGTTACAAGTACTTCATTGGAAAATATATTCAGACAGATCCTACCATGTGATTAAATGGCTAATGCTACTTAGAACACCACTTCTTTTTAGACAGCTATATTTTTCCCATGGCAGAATTCACGCTACAGTTCTCTTTATGAGACAAAGAGATATGAAACAAAAGAGATGAAGAGATAAAGATTCCATGTCTTAACTCCAGAAATAAAAACACCTACTGCAGGAAATAGAAACCACGTAAACTTACTGTTTGTATGATTCTCTACCCACTTATTGATGTGGGTAGCTACAGCTGCACTCTGGCTGAAATCTATATTCTCTACTTCAGCTTTAAAGTATTTTTTCACCAACTGCAAAAATTTTTCACTAACATGAAATCCATTTTGAACATAGAGAGAGTTAGCCATATTCAAAACATAATGACTTTCTTCAGTAGTTGCCATATCAGACAGGTCCTTCAAAAAGGCAAACTCTTCACCTGAGGGAAGAAATAAGTTCAGTGAGAACACCTCAAAAAAAAATCCATAGTTTTGCACTAGAAATACAGTCATCATGAAGTCCAATTCAATTTGCTACATCCAGCAATTAAACACATGCAGTCTGATTGAAACCTGAACACCTTCAGATCTGAAAGACAATCTGGAAAGTAGAACACATTTAGAGCTTATTCTTTTAAGTACTTACAATTATCATTAGTAAACCATTTGAACCCCACCAGACAGTGATAATCAATGATAATCCTCTCTACATCAAGGAACTAAAAATTCTCATGAGTCATACTTCCATTCTTTGCCACCACAAACCAACAGATTTTCCTTATGTTCTAAAGAACAATTATTCAGGAGCTTGGCAAAGAAAAATCAGTGCTCAGTTCTGATTGTTAGGGCCCTCAGAGAGCTCCCCTCTTTAAGACAGGTCTAGAATTTCCCAGGCTACAGCATAGGCATTTGCTTTAGTAATGAGGAGTTTTGACAGTGACAGCATCAGATTAAAAGCCACAGAAGCTTAACTGCCCTCACAGCCAAAAAGATTCCAAAAGCCTGCCTGAAGATAGAAAGCTCACACTGCTGCATTGCCTACTTGAGGCTGAACATTCTGATTTTCTTCACAATGTAACTTAAAAATTGAACACAAATATTTCAAGCTCAAGTTGTCAGAGTTCTTTCAACTAGCACTGTGTCAAGCATAGTGAATGGCCCAGCTCAAATGTGCTGCAAGACTTCTTAAAAGTTACAGATATGGGGTTAATTTATCAACTGTTACAAAAATCTAAGTTAAATGTACACCATAATCTCTACAGAAAGCTATGAACTGTAAACAGGTACAGCACACAAAGCTTGCCAAACATTTTTTCTGAACTGTATTCAGAACTCCTTCCTCAATGCCCATTGACAGAGGACTTAGCATCCAATGAGTTCTATGAATGAGGAATTCCATTCGTATTTTCATTATTCCAACATCAAAATTAGTAAGAATTCCCTTCAAAATATTTTCCCCCATACACTGATCTTCTCCTTTTGGAGACAAATCAGAATGTTTGGCACTGAATATGTCTTCTATGGCACTACATCCAGATGCATTATTTTTTTTTGCTTATGCCACAGTATAGTGGTACTATTGTTCTGTTAAATAATGCTTGTTTCTCAGCAAGGATGACAGGAACACATGAATCACAGAAGCGCTTGGGTGGAAAGGGACCTTGAAGATCACCTAGTTCCAACCCCTGGAGTACATGAAGTATCACACAGAAACAACCAACACATTGGTATTTCCTAAATTAGCCTGTATGCTATATTACAGTGCAAACAGAACATTGCAGACGTATTAGGCTAAAACCTACATGTTCTATCTACAAGAACAAGTTTTGCCCAAGTAAGAGATGATGTGTCTAGTCTTACTATTGAGTTCGCCTACTTCTAAGCAATACTGCTTAAAACAATCTTCTCCTTCTCAGGTTTCATTATAAGCCTTGAAAAAAGATACTTCTGCAAGTCATCTTACAAGTATAGAGGCAAGAGCATCCTTAACTTTACATATAGAAAGATCAACAGCATACTGCAATCACTTGGGATTCAACTGCTCAAGCCAGGATTGTCCATTAGCATTGCTGCTCACACAGAATCCACTCAAGCATGCTTCAGCACGCTCAGGCCATCACAGAGAATGTCAAGAAGCCCACTGATTAATAACCTCTGGACATCATCAGGTCATTTCCACAGTTGCTGAAGCATTGCCAGCTGTTTCTTTAACTCTAAAAATCTGTTGTAAAGCGTGATTATAAAAGTCCTTACCATTTTTTAAGCTGTCAAATCCCAACGTATGTCGAATTTCTTTCAAAGTGGTTCCATGGGCTCCAAGCTCTAACATTCCCATGGCTATTGCAATGCTCAGAGGACAGAAAAGAATATTCTCATCTTCTCTTGCAGCTCGTAGCTGATTGTAAACATTCACAGAAAGCTCAGCAATAGTTTCATCAGGAAAGTTTGTCTTGAAGGCTTTACTTGGCAGAGCAAGCAAAGACAATAGTCCAAGGAAATACATGTCGTGAGATATTAAGACCTGCAAGATAATTTTAGAGGAAATAAGTTAACTCCATATAACAATGGATTAAACTCAAATGGTGAATTCAATAATTTCAAATTTTTGTGGGAAAAGTCTAGCCAAGGAGTTAAGGACATTCTTGAGTTTTCTGGAGGAGGCACATATACCCTTCAAAATGATGCAATGAACTATTCCCCCCTGAAAATTAGGTATTAAATGAATTTCTGTTTCTATAAACATTCAACAACAGATTAATAAAATTCAACTCCTACAAAAAAAACCCTCAAACATTGCCATACCTTTCCTACTTCTTCTTGTCAAGTTTGATATTGTTAAGCAATGCTGGCATAGAAATGATATATATTTCTGTACTTTTTCCACCCAGGAGTCTTATAAGCATGTTTCTTTTTCATTTGATCTTCCAAGTAAGAAATAACTTATTCATCTAAGTCACACTACTCCAGGAAATGGTAAGACTACTTCAGGCACAGTAACAGCTTGCTGACACCAGTGACAAAGGAAATGTACCATGATGATGCTTGGTTGCAAAACTCACAGCAAGCAGCCAAGAAGTCTGTTAGTAAACAATAAGTTGACTAGTTTTGACTAGTTACTTTTGCTAACAGACTAACTTTCCTATGAAGGTCCCTGGAGCAGCACAAATTACCTTATGTAGCAGCAGGAAAGATTTGACAGTGGGAACAGGAAACTAGAAAGAAGTCAAGAGGATTAATACTAACCTAACTCACCTTTTAGCAAAGCTTAGGGGTATCAAACAACAGTTCTCACTCTGCCCCAGTTTGGCTTGTCACGCAACTACTAGCTTAATTAAAACTGCACATTCCAAGGCTGCATACACATCTCCATTTCATTTCTCCCTTTCACTTCACACTACATTGGCACTTAACCAACTGGTCAGCCACAGGAGCCAACACAGCTTGTACTTCAACTTCTCCTGGACACTTACAACTTCAAATACCATGAAGCAAACAGATTTAGTCCAGAAGAAACATTTGTATGTTTATGTGCCAGGTTGCAGGGCTTGTCAGCATGGGATAAATTCATATGAATGCACTACCCTGCTGTTCAACTGAAGTCAATTTACATGCTGCTAGCTGAAGTGCCTCTGCCTTATGCTTCCCAGCTGTGTGCCTGCAGTTACCGTGGGCCTCTTTATACCTGACAGAGACCCTCGATAAGCTTTGTACGCCATTTATATCACGCATTTCATCTTCAAAGGACTATGTATCTGTCATACAATTATCTTGCAAAACACCGAACGATACAAAATATAAACATTACTCACATTTCATAGATGAGAAAAAATATGAAAAGCAACAAGGTACATGCTTTGGCAGCAAGCAATGTGGTCACTGTTTAAGATTCTGTTTCCTGGCCATGGCTCAGCCTTCTGTTTATTTTTCATTGAGGAAATGAAACAGATGAACTAACACAGCAAACACATGCTTCAGAGAAAAATGGCAGGTTCTTAGAGAGATGAACCATAGCTCTGCTTCTCCCTCTCCCTACCTCCCATGGTCTGCTAACGTGCATGTATGAAATATGCTATATTTATCCATTTCTAATGATTCCTCCCCATGTCAGTCATCTTTCTGGATGAACTCATGCATTTTTCAGATTTTTTACAAGATCAGAAATCCCCACCATAGGTTCCTGTTCTACTTAAGAACAGCACAGAAAAAAATATCACGAGCCCACATCAGCAGCTTCATATTGTCACACAACACTTAACATTGCACTGCCTTTCCAATGGAAATCATTTCAGTCTGAGGCATAACCATCATCATTTCATGAACACAGATTTCATGGACCAAAAAGTATCAATATAGCATAAGTTTCTCCAACCTTCTTATTAATAGCACTGTTTTTAAATCTGTTTATTAGTCACTTAAAGATATTACAATTCCTATTGTAGTGAAACGAATGGATTTTTGGGGAAGGGAGGGAGGAGGATGGGGTGTACTGATCTCAACTTGAAAGCCATACAGGTAAGAAATGCTAATAAACTTGCCATGGAGAACATCTATAGCAGTAGCAAAAAGCACACCAAGATCAGCTCAGCTAAGCACAAGGCAGTACTGGGGCTTTTTAATAGGCCTGTGAGCTTTTCCCCCAGCTTTTTCATTGCAGAGGGCGCTATTCAGCACTCCATCACTGATCTCTGCCATACGTCCGACTTAAATACTTGCAAGAGGTGGGTATGGGTAGAAGATGCAGTGACAGCGCTCTCAGGATGTTTGTGAGGATTGGGCTTTCTTACCATACAAGTATAAAACAAGGGATGATGTTTCAACGCGAGCAAGGTCTGTGGGAGAAGCCCACTGAACAGACACTTGGTCAAGCTGCTTGTCTTCATGAAAATCATTTCCTAGTGATGTTTTAGTCTCAGTCTAATCCAAAACATTTGGGGTAAACTCCCCAGTTCCCTTTTTCCTTGTACTGACGGCACATGTACGCACTTCTAACAATGGGAATCTAGCTCAATTATCATTCTAGTCATAACAGTTACTGCCTCCAATTCTACCTTGCTTTAGGCAGTACTACACTTGATTTCATACTTTCACATGCCTCTTCAAGCAGCAGGTCTTGGTCCAACAAACAGCAGAGCACTTAAAGTACAGCACAATTCTCAGCATCTTTCTTCAGTAAGTTAAGGGCATTCGTTTCCACAACAACAAAATCAGGGAGCATTTTTAAAATACCTCTACTCTACTTAAGTGAAGGGAACAATGCTGAACATTGCACAGTTTCTGCTTGGGAAGTTAAACAATCCCTGAATACTATCAGAATTTTGACAGTCTTTTCAGACTCAGATATGAACAACACTATCTGTCGTAGCCTTTTTGTACCAGTGAAATCTAAATACTGCATCAGCTAAATAGTTCTTTTAACTACTGTTCAGTGTGGACTTAGACATTATTTCAAAAGTTACAGTACACATTTTGCATTGGTTGACATATAAACAAAAAAGCTATTGAAGCTGCTTTCAGCCCTTAAGTAAACAAATATTAAGGGCTGAGATGTGAATTTCATTTGAGCTCCAATCAGTGACAGAAGCTAAAACAGCAGAACTTAGATTAACTGATACACAAATCACATTCTCCTCCCAAGTAAAGAAAGAAGCAGCCCCAACTCCTCCAGCAGTCGCATCTTCTTGACAAAACAAGCAAGCGTGCACCACAAAACATCTACAGACACAGGTCTGTAAGCATTAGTTCTATCCTTGCTTGCAATGGTTCTCAAAAAAGCAGCAGCAAACTAAAGAATGTAGAATTACTTTAAAACATAAACACTTGTAACCGCACAGAATATATTATAACAGATCAAGGGGTTATTTAGTGACTTCAACCTCTTGGCATTCTTTTTTCAGTAGAGAAATGCCCATCTCACACCCAAGAGCTTCTTTAGATTTTAGACAATGCTCTGTAGAGGGTTTACGAGTTTCTTGAAATTGTCTTAATGAAAAATATTACTCTTTTTGTCGCTTCTCACAACAATAATAGCAAAAAAACTTTGGGATCTACATCATTCTGTAAGTCTAGTTTAATTCCTTGGAAGCTTTTTCTACTCAAAATTGCTGAAACCTTTCATAAAGCTTTTACCACTCCCAAAATTCTGTTTGACACTTTCCCACAGCAGGTCCCAAACAGCCCAGTGGGCAGCACTTTTCCTTTTTGCTTTAGCCAGCACAGATGTACCCCCATACACAAGCAGAAAGAAAATCCATTTCATAACTTTTGAAGAAAAAGATGCATAGACTAGAATACTGGGCTGATTAACTATAGCTCTTGCCTTTCTCCAAGCATAAGGCTGCAGTGACTAAGAGGAAGTAGAACAACATCCCCTCCTACCCACAAACTGTGAACTATTCAGATCACTGCATATGCTTTCAGAAAAAAATGTAAGAGGGGCAAGCATCCTCTGTAAGCCAAGATATTTTAAGACATACCAACAAACTCAAACAGCTCACAGAAATTAAGTACTTTGAATTTTGAAGCAGCAAGAATTGAACTCACAGTAGGAAGGTGCCAAGAAATTCAATTAAGGATTGAATTCTAGTGCCTTGTGCATGCCAGACAGGTTGGAAAGGAAAAAGGTTATCATTTGCTTGTCTTTTACACCTTCAGACTGTGGGTTTTTATAAACTCCTGTACAGCTTTAGAAGCCTAGCAACTTCACAAAATAGAACTGTGATACATTGCCTTAGTTCCACAGCAGAGACTGAACTAAGATTAGTTGCCTTGAAGATTACTCTTGGCTACATGCAAGCTAAACACCAAACGTGTGGGAAGCATAAATGAAAAAAACTGCTGATTCCTTCCAAGCAGTGTATGAAGAAAAGCTTGGGGAGAAAAGATCACCACCGTTTTCACCAGCACACTTGCTTTGCTATAAGGAGGGAATATCCATAGGTACAGACAAGTCTAGCAAAACAGTCCCACAAAGCAAAAGATGAGATTGCCTACCAAGCCAACTGCCTCAAGAGCATGCTTACCCAGTCTACTAGGTCATGCTTGTACATCAAACTGAAACAAGAGCCTTCCTGAAAGCCACAGAGGTTAAAAAAATGCATCAGTTCTCCCTAATTATGATCTGCTGTTCTGAGGTCTTACTGCATAGAATCAGGATGATACAACACACGAAAAAGGAGAATAAGTAGGTGTTTGCAAGACATTTTAAGAAACAGCCATCATGGACATCACAAGCAATACCTGACAAAGTATTTCTGTTATTACAAGTAGTTCGGTTGTTAGAATTAGTGATCGCCTGCCTGGTATCTGAAGACATGAGTAAACTGACATGTGTTAGCTCCAGCAGGCTTTACCTGAAGCTAGAATGTTAACTCCTTCATATTAGGACACACATTGTCATGGAAGTCCAATTTTTTTTTTTTAGAAAACATTTATCTTAGACTTATGTGAGCATATGACCTTGTCAGATGGAGTTTCTACAGACAGATGTGGCATCATTAAGCTTGACTCTGTTTCAGAGACGTGCAATTACATTCATATTTCAATCTGCACAAACATTAGTAATAAAGTCGTGGGATTTTATCACCATCTGTTAGTTACGGAGTCATCGCCTTCTGGAGAAAGAAACCTGGAAATCAGTTTCATTAGAAAGCAGCATAGTAGCTACGTATCAAAAACCTCTCCTACCTAAACCAGAATTATACAGGAGCTAAAAAAGAAGTGTCTGGGCAGTACTAAGACTTTTTTCTCTAAACCACAGCTAGGCAAGCCCTTCTGGACCTATTTTGAAAGGCCCCATAACATCAACAGCTTCTGGAAAACCTGTGAAAACATACACTGAACACTTTCATATTGAGAATTTCTACCATTAAATCCCAAATGTTTTTAAACTTTCATGGAGCTTGGCACCGAGTCATTAACCTGCTGAGACAATTATGCAAGCCAAAGTTGTCTTAATTGAGCTTCCTCAGGCGAAATCCCTCAGCTCCAATTAAAAAATAGTGGAATACACTGAGAAACTGTCCAAAATACTTACATTTGAATAGCCTAAAGCAAATATCTACATCCACATCTAGACAATTAAGGTGGACTTTTTCCACTAGCTGCTACAAGGCCTACAATTCTGAGGACCCATTTACAACTTCTATATTTATTTTGCCTAAGAGAAAAACATTTGTGAAATTCTTGGGTAACAGTGTTTGTTTTTAATCTGCAACAGATATAACATCACTCACAAAGAATGAGCTATAAATTAATTAAGAATTAAGAACTCTGATGTAGATAATTGTGTAGTACAGCATTTGGGGATTCTGAAGATTCAGGACTGGAGGTCTGAGGAAGACAAGTACTAAGGGTGAAAACATCAAGACTAGAGGCTCAACTTGACTTTACTTTCAATAGATCAAAACTGTCTACCATTCAAGTCCCACAGAAATAGCTTAATCAGGCACAGATTTTGAATAGAGAATGCATCTCTCAATGAGGGCTGTCAGTACTGTACACTAGTCAGGATGAGACCACTCCCAAGCGTATTGTTCTCAAGGCAAAGATTTTCATCTCAACCCACTAACTGAGGAGTAGAAAGAACCAGTGCCTCATTTCTGAAGATCAGTTATACCTTATACCTTAGGCAATTTTCTGCATATAAAATTCTTTGTATAGAATTTAAGTAATAGAAGTGAGGCACTACATTAATTCTAACACAACCATCTAGGATAGATAACCCAGATTAGATTAACTTTTCCTTCCTCAGATTTCCTTTGTGTGGTTTGGGAAAGAAAGGTTCTGACCTAATTCCATAGGAACTTTCTATCAGAAACAGCAGACAGTGCAATAATGAGGTATTTCAGATACAGGAACGACTTCTTGTCTGCTCTTGCATGTACCGCAAATTTTTTTACAGTAAGTCACATCTCTGCTATTTCATGATGAAATCCAGTTGATCAGCAAGCTCCCAGAAGCAAGCTCCCAACTATAATTTAATTAAAAGGGCAGTAGCTAAGTCCCCCCCATACGCAACTGCCAGATGCAATCTCTGCAGTTTAAGTCTAAAGGCAACGTTACTGCATGTACTGGAACATAGTCTTATATGTGATGAAAGCTGTCACTTATGTCAAAGACACTTCTGCAATGCATTACAATATTAGTTTCAGTAGAATGAAAAATTACGCTTTGTGAAAGCATTTACAGCCTGCATGTTTGGAAACAATGTTTCAAGTGCCATACACTTGCTTGAAACACTGTATTTTTACACAAAGTAATTAAGAGATGTTACTTTAAAGAACATACAGAGTCTGGCATTATAGGAACTCTTGTAACCAGTACTAGACTCCTGAGAATGAAGGACTGAAGAACATAGGAGTAAAACACACAACAGGAGACATTCACTATCCATAATGATGAATACCATGTTAAAGCTAGCTTAAAATTGTTTCTCCTTTGAAATGCATCAGAAACATCTCCAAAATTTACCAGCCATTAAAAAAAACTCTTAGAAGTCTCCAATAAAATGCAGCCAAGGACGATAGCCTTAAATTCACCTTAAAAACACTAACTAGACAAGCCGTGTACTAACTGTGAGCCTGTTTTGAAAGTTCAATGTATTGAAAGATCAATTTCTTCATTCAGCTTCCTTCAACTGGAATTCAGGAGAAAAAGATCAGACTACGGATACAGTGATAACGAGAACAAGGTTAATTAAAACATACCACAATTTCAGAAAAGGAGTCTCACTTCATAAACTGAATGAAAAACATTACATACCAAACAGCTTTTTAATCTAGAATACAGTATTGGCTTCAAACTCGTAAATGGAACCCAATGTAGATTGCATTTGTGTAACATAACTATTGCAAAGAGTGGTTGTTCACACATTAACAGCACTTAGATCAGAATTAGTTTCTCATCACAAAGGAATAAGATACACAGATGGCCTCAGGAAAGAATAGCATTTAACACTAGCACTGGAAGTAGACATTATGCCCCAATTACAAAATGGAAATTATCATTAGAAATATTATTTGATGCACTTGCATTACTTCTTTAGCGCTTTGCCACTCCAGGGTCTGTTCCTACACCCAAGGCAAGCTCCCAGCCATGGGCAAGATTCCAGTCAGCTATAGTTACTCCGGTACAAAAATGCGTACATCAGACAGCCCATCAGGACAGCCACAGACCTGACAGCCAGCAGCACAACTTGATTAACCACTGTACCACGATAACTCAAGCACAGCAGTGTGCCAGCCAGGCTCCCCGGGCCACCGGCAGCTCTGGCACCTCCTGTGCTGGCAGCTGCTCTGCACGCTGTCAGGGAGCTGGGCTGGCAGAGCTGGCCAAGCCATTGCCACCCACTAACGGAGCTGGGCTGGCAGAGCTGCTGCAGCCGTACAGGGCATAGGAAGGACCGCTTTTGAAACCAGTAGAAAGAGTTGTTCTGGCAAGCATGATGAGACTGACAGAGCCATCATTAGTACAAAATTCAAGTGAAAGCAGCTGTAAAGCTGATCCCATGAAAAAACTTGAGGAAAAAAACACAAGAAAACTATTAATGAAAGGTAGCTTACTTCCAAACAAGCAAAACAGAAGCAATGAAGAGCACATTCAACAAAAAAAACAGCAATCAAATTAAAATTTAACACTATTACTATGTAGCATTCACAACTTTATATTTCTTTAAGATATCACAAAATCCATTAAAAAGCAGATTTTGTAAACAACAAAACAATCTGGATACAAAATTCAGGTAGCAGGAGCATGCCTTACTACTTGGCATGAGGGGAAGCTCCAAACAAGGCACACCATAGTACTTTTGTTTTAGAAATTAGAGATGCTCATGACTAATCACCCTAAAGAAATGAGAAACATGAAAAGTCCACCTGTAAATCAAAGTTCAAGTTATCCTTCTGCCCAAGGTTCCAATTCTTAATCTAAGGCTTCAGCATTACTGTTACTTGCAATACCAGTGCTCATCTACATGCACATACTCCGAGTTATTTCCATGATTTCTTCAGCTGAAAACTACCAAGCTGATATCCCCCCTACTTAAGACCAGTTTTGCAAGCATGTAGAAAGAGAGCAAACAGGACACCAATACAGACACCTTTTCAACCTATGGTACATGGTCAAGGGCAAAAAAAAGTTAGCTTGAGATAATGGATGGAATTGCCACTGAAATCCTCACTACTTTCTCCACATTACTCGGTTCCTCCACCCCTCTCACTTCTCTGCAGCCATGCATTTACCACATTAAAACAAGACCCAATAATAACCTCCTACTGTTCAAACTGGGTGGTTGAGCAAAATATGAAGAAAATTCAACATCCTACATCTCTAGAATTGTTTGGGAAATACCTGAAACATTAAGGGATAAGTGAGGAAATGGAAAGGAAAAGGAAAATCCCTCCTTTGCAGGTATCTTACCCACAAGAGACAAGGCACCCTAATCAAAGAAAAAAGACTTCAGAGGCAAAAAAAAAAAAAGCTCATTTAAGTACAAAGAAAATATCCACATTCTCATTCTAACAGTGCTGTTTATCCTGGCCTTTGAGACATAGAGCTGTTGATAGATCATCCCTGGCTCACCATGGACCAAACAGCTCAGCTTAGAATCCAGTATTCAAGCTGTCCCTAGAAGGTAGAATTTGGCTGTGAAGATCACTATTCAAGCCTCAGTGGTTCATGTTTATGAGAACTGATGCTGTTCCAAGTACCCTCTCCATGATGGGCCACCTAAACAAAACATGTAAAGAGCTGAATTGGATTTAATCTTGCTCCCTCAGAGCTTGCTACACAAAAGCCTGGACCACATTAGATCTTAATGCAAACACTAAAGCCATTCACATGACCAATAGCAAACATGAAGCACCCAAGAATTCACTGGTTCACATCTGTATGATCTCCCCAGGGCAGTATGAACTTTTGTTACAGAAAGATTTCTGTACTTTGACAACTCCAGTCCCTTACAAAAAGTTAATGTGTTCTCAATACACACAGTGAGAAGTGAGGGTTGATATCTTACTGTCCACTCTGCTAGGAACAACTGCTCAATTTTCAGCAAGTGATAGGTGTACCATCCCAGACTTCCTATGGCAAGTTAATACTCAGTTCTAGCCTACTATGAAATATAATAGTAGTCTATAATACAAAGCATGGGGCTATGATTCATGTGCGTCTACTATTTTACATTGGTGGGTAAAAGCGCACACCCTCATAACAAATTAGGTTAAACATAATTAGCTTGGCTTTGAAAATTAACAGGCTATCCAAGGTTCTTGTGCCTGTCGGTATCTCAATTTTCAAGCCCTCCTCAGGTTAGGTCTAAATTAGGGTGTTAAATACCTGAGGTGGACAGCTGCACTTCCAAACAGGGAATTTTGATCCCATTTGTGCCATCCAGTTCCATTAACAGACACAAGTTATTAATTTTCAATCAATATATTTTCAGCAAACTCATTAGCCAACATTCAACTAGAACACATTGCCTCATACAGACCTCCTGCAGTTAGTGCAGCTGTTGCAAAGCATTGCTGGAAGCACAGATTTTAGTTACTCACTGCAGAACAGCCATTCTATTCCCAATACATCCCCACAGTGTGAATGGTCTCATTCCTACTCCCACTAAGTCTGTTAACCCTTCAAGAAACAGATCATTGCACATAGAGCTGTAATAATTCATACTTGCTGTACCTACTAAATACAACATTAATGATGCCAGGCATGAGCACACACTTGTCAAGGTAAGACTTGCATCCCCATCCAGAAATTAACAGCTTAAGACTTGCCTTCCATGATTCACTGAGTTTTGGTAGTTATTACCATTATTACTACGTACTAGGATGGGCAAGGAAAGGCCTAGTAAGATAATGGATTAAGAAAATTTTTGTTTCTAGAGGAAACATCACTGAAACAGCATAAACATTTCATTTGATGGCTAAATTTTGGACCACTATTTTCATTAAACACTGCTTTTCTCTGAAGTTTCTTCCACAGCTTAAATGAACCCATTGTTTATGGAACTAATCTTAACCAAGATTTACAATAGTAAAAGATATAAATACCATTAGAAGTACACATACACAAAAAAACTAAGTTCTTAAGATTACTCCTTTCATCACAAAAACAGACCATTTGAGGTGAAATTCATGCATTTTCTACCAACTATAATGCAATACAATTCAAAGAATCAGTCTAACCATCCTTGCTGCATATCTTGCATCCTTGTTGCTGAAACAGGGGGAAACTAAGATCCGGAATGCATATTTTCAAATATAAGAGACCAGCGAGTGAAAGAAATATTGAAACAAACTGCCCTGATCTGTAATAATATAAAAAAACTGCTTGTAACTTGATGCTTGTACCTCAGCAACACAATGTCTTTATATCTTACTGATATGGTGCTTCTGAACTGTTACTGAAACACCACAAAGTTACTTCTACAACAATACTGACAGTCTCATCTTCCTTGTTCTGAAGGTAAAAAAGAAAATCATAAATTGAGACAAAGTTGTAGACTGGTAAATCAGAGATGATTAAATCCTAGCATTTCATTTATAGGAAGAAATTCCATGAAGGAAACTAGTTACACATCCCTTGACATATAAGTATAATGGTCATACATAGGTTGCTCCAAAAGTGATGACTCCTATGAATTTCATGGAAACTACAACAAGCAGCTATACAACACTATTTTTCAACATAGGCACCACCCAGCATTTTAATGAGTGATGAACAGGCACCTGCATGCTATGCCTGCCTGGCCTTCCAGAACAGTTTCTGTCACATTGCTGCCCCCACTGCTGAAACATCACCCACCACCTCACTGTGCTCACATCTACCATTTGGTTTCCAGAAGTGTTCAGCGAGGATCAGTAGATATCAATGGATGCCATTTCCTCCTGCATGGAGGAATTCAGTGACACACCTTTGCTTCATATGCACTTCCATGTCAGACACTATTCTGCCAGATTGCCCCTCTGCTGCCATCTGCCTCATGGCAACAAAATGTAATGGAATATCAGGTGGAGATGTTCAGCCTCTACTGCCATACCACCAACACCTCCAACAATGATGGGCCGCCATAATACAACAGGAGGCATTACTTCTGGAGCAGCCCTCAGCATAATTTAACTACAAGAACATCATGAATTGCTTATTGAGTTACCGTCAAATGCAAGTCTTCCAGTAAAATAAACATAGCCTTTGACATGTCTACTTTTATCACTGCAACAGTTAGTTACAGGTGAACCTGATTCAGGGGCTACAGAACAGCACTACTCAGGCCAGAAAACACTCTGAATCAAATTAAAGATGTACCATGAAGAAAAATAAGTGATTTCCCTAAGTATTTTCATAGCTTGTATTAAGACATCAATTACCATAGCTTGTCTTTTAAATTAATGATTCATAGTGATGGATTATTCATGCAAGTCAGCCAGCTGAACATTATACTTTGACTCTAGGGAGAAGGTATAGCATGTCTTAATTAACTTTATTTTGAGTAAGTTAGAAAACAGTCAAACTTTTTATTACTGTAGTCAACCAACTAAAATGTAAGAATATAAAAGTAGCACAGCAGCTGAACATTTTCAGTAGTCTTAATTCACATATGATGCAAACTATACAGAGCACATTGCCTCTGATGAGCTCTGAAGTAGTTATAAAGTGCTGTCTAGTTGAAAAAATTGACTTCAGATCTACCCTATTTAAGCACAAAGAAGATGGACATCTCTCATTAATGTCTCCTGTCATAGGCACAGTCCCGCAAGACTTCAAGGACAGAACAATTTATTCCAGAAGGTTAAAGTGCTTTCACTGTTGACTG
Source organism: Perdix hodgsoniae (assembly GCA_035772895.1). Taxonomy (NCBI): domain Eukaryota; kingdom Metazoa; phylum Chordata; class Aves; order Galliformes; family Phasianidae; genus Perdix; species Perdix hodgsoniae. Next base: position 5,352,596 of record JAPSGF010000026.1, read on the forward strand.
AAATGGTACTCAACACTGGATTCTTCCCAACAAGTGAATGACAATACAACATTCACTTAAGCGATAATCTAACTACCTCCTTAAACATAACCAATATCATTAACAGACTTGAACAACACATCAAGACATTGCAAAACAACTCTACTTCAAGTAATAACTTGGACTTTTAATTTGTAAATTTTAGACAGTGTTATTCAACCTCTTTACTGAAAGACTTGCAAATTAAAAATGGGAAACATATGACACCATTTGCCCCTAAAGTAATATGAATCACCTGATATCTCAAGATCTACAGCAAGATGGTCTAGAATGGTAAAAGTAATCATACCTAATGAATACCAAGGCCACCTATCTGTAAGCTTACAGATAACAATTTTGTTTGAAGTATTAAATCCCTTCAAATATATCTTTAAAAAATTAATACTTAAATGCCTGATAGTAAGTATTTATTTTGTTAGGAAGTGCCTGTTTTCATTTAATACTGGAGAAATACACATTGTTAGACTGAATGACTTGTTTTCAAAATGCTTTGTTATAGGCAAGGAAGGGTTTTTTTCTTTAAAACTAGGATATCTATCAATATGTAATTGAGTAGTAACTCATGGGTGAGATATATACAGGATTATTCCAATTAATAAGAAACTCCTTTAGGAAACAAGGAGTAAATATCAGTTCATCTCTATCAATCCTGAAGCAAAAAAAAAGCAACAATGGATACAACACATCTTCCTCTTCAGGGCTTTCACTACTGGTAAAGATGATCCATACAAAATAGACATAGCTCCTCATAACCACCACTGTATACAGGTTTGAATTTATGTTGGTTGATTCTACTTGCAAATAAGATTTTTCAACAAGAAAATATTCAATCACAGAATGACTTGAATTGGAAGGGACCTTGAAGACTATATAGCTCCAACCCTCCAGCCATGGGCATGATGCCCATCCACTAGATCAGGTTTCCTGATCAAATGAAACTACCACCACCATGGCTGAGGAATCAAAGGCGGGATAGAAACTACTCAGCATAACTATAAAGTGTTGGACATAAGCTTGCCAATCTGATATGCACCTATCCCTTCAATAGCTTATTTCCTATGACCAAGCAAGGGCTTATCCTCTCAAAACAAAATGGTATTTTGCACTCAATATATGAAGATGCATCAAACTCAGAAGTACAGCATGTGTTGGTACTGTACATACATTTTGCTCCTTCACACATGAAAAAACAATGACATTGATTCCTGCATGTAAGTGCCCCAAATATACTTACAGTCACCTTGTTCCTTACTCACTCCTATGTATAACCTTTCTACCTGCCCTGCTGCTGCATATCAACAATGATTAGACACATGCTTGATTGTTTTTCCTTAGCATCTCCTCATAAAACTAATATTCTGCTTTCTTCAGTATTTCAATGCAGGCAGTACAGGAAGAGCAGATGGAAACTGCCAGCTACAGATGATGCTAAGTAGCTTCTGTGCAAGTAGAGACCCCAGAAGCTTCCAAATCCACATGCTTGCTTGTGCTACTATGACATTTTCTTAGCCTCAGAGATACTAGGGAGGACTAATGAAAGGCTCTCCTATGGGAAGGAGAGAACAAGCATAGTTGCTGCATGCAGTGAAGTGAGGAGCTGCTTTCAGACATTAGTGACATGTGACTTCAGAGCCTGTCCCCAGGACAAACAGGAACACCCACAGCCACAACGGCTCCACGCTGCTTATTCCTTCAGACATTCTTTTATTAGCATTGTTTCCTCATGCCCTGCTGAGTTTCCAACAGCCATTTAAGGATGCTCTTCACATACCTGTCCCATACCCTGGGCACTGCAGAGCAGAGGAAGAAGGTACATATCAGCAATTCTCTCATTCCTGAGATTTTAAACACTTTTTCAGGGGAAGCTCATCAGGTGGTATATTTAAAAAACTATTTCCTGTTTATACCAGTAGTAGCAAAATCCTTCTTATTAACTCTAAAGGAAAGCCAATTTCATTAGTGTAGTATGAAAACAAAATCATAGCAACACAAAACCAAAACTTCATTTAAGACCTCAGCTCTGACTCTCCTACAATTATATCACAATTGATAGATGTATGTTTTTAACACTGCCTTGTCCTATTCTCATACACTACTATTCCTGTATTCTTAAGTCCTTAATTGTGTGGCCTTCAGAAATAACTTCTCTCAGGACAGATGAAAATGGGAGAACATGGAATACCCGTTCATGAGTTCTGACTGGGAGAATCACTGCCAGAGTCACAGGACAAAAAAGCAAAAGAGGTGTATAGAAGCATGCATAGTGCTCAAACAAGGTCTTCTTCCACATTAAGCTGCAAGCATGATTGGTTTATAAAGTGTTAAACTAAAAGGGTATTCTGTGATTTTCCATTCAAATGTCACTTTTGTCAAATATTATCCGAGGCTACATTAGAAGCACTTTAGAGCTTCTTAGAGTCAGCTTTGTTTCATTATAAAAACAGTTGCTGCCTGTAAAGTTACTGTGAACAAACAATGCTACTTAATAAAGAGGTTTTTAGTTACTATATGCACAAACACATGCCTTACAAAACAATTACTACACTACAGTGTCTTAGAATTTAGTAAGAGAAGCTTATTTCTCTTGAGTACCTGTTCAAATCATGACACCTTTTGCTTCCCACTAACAACTTGCATTTTGGCAGACATTAGCATTTCCTCCTCCTGCTTTTTGAGTAAACCTGAAATTAACAAGTCAACAAGCTGACATATCTACAGCAAAAGTAACTTGGCTTTCCTGTCTCCTCCCCACTTCTTATTTCCCTTGGCCAATACTGATATCACTCACCTGTGGGCTTCACCATTACAACACCAAGACCTACCCCTCTTCCTTTCATACCCAAAGGATCTCAAGTTGAAAACCTTGTATTACAGTAAGCTCATTGTCTGGGCATAGGTTTTGATTAATGCCTTTAAATAGTTTAGAACCTAAATCAGATGCTTTTTGGAAAGAAGTTAACCGAGAAAGAAAACATGAGTTGCTTCAGTGAGTTCAAATTGTGATGTGAAATACCCAATCATTAAATGCTCAAAGAGCTGCTTTAAATTTAGAAGTGAAAAGAAAAGCATTCCAAAAGGGCAATTTTAGTTTGCCAATTAAAAACGATATCTTAAATCTTTAAACCTATTTTCTTTGTAGCTGTAACTTATATAACCAAGATGCATACAGAGAAAACTGGGGCAGCAAGCATTACCTTAGACAGGAATGGTTGTTACTGAAAAGCAGCATTTTACTCTATTGTCAAGGCAGGAGGCAGTCTTCAGTGCCTCAGTGATCATGAGGAATTCAGACAGGCTGACTTCAGTAAAGTACCGTTCCAACATTACTCTAACATGCCAAGGTCAGTTAAAAGATAACATTATGAAGTGGATGTCCAAGTTCTCTAGCTTACTCTAAAGTTCTGTAGCAAGCCAAGGGCTGGAATGGTATCTCTGCTCAAGCAGCTCACTCACCAGCTGTAGTTCACATCTGGTACAAGCACTCGGGCACATTATTTTATTGTGAAGCTAATTAGTGCTTGCAGTATCTGAGCAAAATTCAGTCAATTCCAGAATTAAAACTCATCTTAAATATATTGTCATAAGAAGTTGGAAAGCAGGTGATAGTTGACCCTTCTCATACAAGGGAAACCCCAAGCCCACTCCATAGACAGACACTCAGATAACAAAATAGATGAAAACAAATGAGCTCAGGAACTGAAGGACTCAGGGGATCACTCTTAGCTAACAAGCATTTCTGTTTGTATAAACAGGAAACCTCACTGAGCACAGCTTCTATTTGGATAGAAGTGATTTTTCTAGAAGCCTGCAGCCCACCAAACTCAAGCCATCGTGAAGTTAAACTTTTCCTCAGACATGCACAGCAGATTAGATATCCTTCACATTATTAAGCAATTATTAGTTTAGATGTAACAGTAATCATGAAAACCTGCAAGGCTGGAGAGGAACCTAATCAACAGGAAAGCACCCCTGATTAATAGGCAGCTATTTGGTTAAAACCGAGCACAACCACACTGCTCAACTTCCTTCCAGTTGAAATATCACCTGTAGCCATCAATTCCACCCCCCCCAAAAAAAAAAAAAAAAACTGTCTCAAGATCTGAGAAAATATTCTTGAAGAACTACCATATTTAAACACTCAACAAAAACAAAAATTCTTCACAATACAGAAGATCAAATCTTATTAACTAAAAGTGAGGTGCATATTTAACTAATTAGCTTGTATCAACAAGACATTCTCTTTTCCATCTCATAGCTACACAGCAGCTTCACAGTGACTCTAAAAGACCAAGACTGTGGATAACTCTCACAGCTTTTATCACATTAGCCACACTCTGCTGTTCTCATAATCATTAGCTTTGAAGTATATTAAACAAGCAGAATGTGACCTTAGAACTGATATTTTTATCACACCATATAAGAACAATTTCTTATCAGACATTTCAGGTCACCAAAGAAGATGCTACTCAGAACTGCCCAAAACACAAACAGACAAAAGAACACCACTGCTGCCCTGCCAAGCAATGCCAGGCAGTGACCATCCTACCAGGGAGGGCTGGCTGCTGTTAAAAGCTGAGCTACAAACACCCAATGTCAGCTTGGCTGAAGGGGTAACAAGAAGTGGATTGTGAGTATGAGATTGATGGAAAAAAATGAGGCTTATTAATACAGCATAGCTTTATTAACAGGATGCACAGGTTATCTTACCTACATTTATATTTAGTTCTATCCAATCACTAATAGAATCCACTAACCTTCTGATATGCACATGACTAAAAACATTCAAAAGAAACTGAACCCAAATATTTTGAAGATGCCTCCAAATTTAAATCAACTACTCTGGTCTTCAAAGGTACGAAGTTACGACTTAACAGTCTACTTCATAGATGTCCATCCCTACTATCTGCCCATTACCTTACGTAAGTGGTTATCTCCTACATCAAAGAGAAACAACTGTATAAAGCAAAGAAAACCAGGCATTTTTAAATCCATGTTCCTATGCCAGTTTTTAAAATATTTTTAACCACAGAGAATCAAAGAGTCCTGAAGTCCTGAACACAGGACTTACTCTGTTAATTCATGTTCAAATAGTGTTTTACAAAGACAGAATAATTTATTGCCTGCACAAAACATGGACTGTCAAGTTACTTTAAGAGATACTCAAGCATGTCAGAGATGTGTCTTCATAGATGAAGAGCAACACAAGCTTCAGTTGGAAAACCAGTAAGACTGTAACAATCAGAAAGGTCAGTGCAGTGGAACAGCAATACAGGAGCACAGTAGCAAAGGGACTAATGTAAATGTAACAGAGTTACAAAGGAAAAGTGCTCACCCATCTTCAGAGATCTAGGCTCACAGGGAAAACTCCATAATGGAAGAATCCCCAAACTAAGACACTTCCCCAGTGGTACTCAGCCCTTCAATGAAGTCTAAGAGGTGCAGCCAGGCTCAACCCCTTCTGGTCACACAGCTGAATTGCCTTCACCTGCACACCAAGGGCTGACCAGGTTCTTTTCCCAGGTGCTCAAACAGTGGTTCAGGCCATGACTCAACAGTCACCATACAGATACATTAGTTGGAAAGCATTTTGAAGACCATGGAGTGATAGAGCTTGGTGCAAAGAACCCTACCAGCACCAGCTCCTCTCCACTGCTACATTTAGTAACACAACAGAAGCTGGATTAAGAGACACATAAACACATGACAATTACAGCTACAGAACATGTGTTGGGAGTGATTACAATGATGCAACACCAAGACACTCCTGGAGCTCTGCTGGACTGTCTGAACACATTCTTCTACAACTGGAAGAGGAAAAGGTAACAGAAGACTTGGGTCTTAAGAAGAAGCACACCACAACCATAAACTCCAAAAGAAACAAAGGCACTTAAGAGGTGCATTAACTGCAGGCCATTTTCAGAATCAACTTGAGCCAGGAGTAAAGTAATTCAGGATTTCAATAGGTCAACAAATACGAAAGATAATTCATAGTTTCAGAAAAACATGAGTAGATGAATAGCAGCTTCAATAATGCTTTTATAGATACATGATGAAACTACTTACTAAAAATAATTAATGAGGTGAGGAAGTCAAAACAAGTTTTAAAACCTAAACCAGATTAACCTTGCCACATGACATCATGTTTTGTTACCTCATAGTTGCTCTGTACAATTCTGTAAACAAAACACATCCTAAAGTGAAAGCCTTTCCTCCCTGCTCTCACTTCTTGAACAGTCATTCCTCATCACACTCAAGCAAGCTACCATTCTGAAAAATAAAAAAAGCTGTAAAAATAATGAAGTAGGAAACAGCTTATCATAACAGCTTCCCTATAAAAAGGAAAATCTAGAAAGGCATTATAAAGTATGATTAATGCTATAATTTCAAATAAAATATTAGCACTGGCAGGACTGCAGCTTTGTAACTTTGTTTTAAAGCCACCAAGAAATGAAAATATCATGACATACATACCTCAACCCCCACGATGACATTTGGGTGCCTCTCACCTAAACGAACCAGCAAGGCTTTCTGCCGGACTAAAGCAGTGATGGCATCAGAAACAGAGAGAAAATAATTGAAGAACCCAAACAAACGCCCCACACCCATAATAAAGCACTGCAAATCCTGCACTATTTTCCAGCATCCTTCCTTACCTACGTGCAGATGGTGGGCACTGGTACCATGCATGGGTAGCACACGGCTCCCACACGCAGATGTCAGTGCCTTCCCACTTCAGCACCTCGGTGCTGCAAGGAGATGCAGCCCGCATTCAGGAGCACCGCGATTTACTCATTTATCACCTGCACACCCTAAAATCCACCTGCCTCACTTAAGTCAACCAGAATCCAGAAAAGTTACACGCTGATACCTCAGGAACGAAGGAGCAAAGCCAAGACCGAGCCGCGCTTTGAACAGAATTTGTTTCCAGAGCTCCCCGATAACGCAGTTAACAAAAAGCACAGAAAGTAAGGCGACCCTCCTCAACCAGCCCGCAGCGGGGCCGCCAGCAGGGCAGCACCGAGCCAACCCCCCTCAGCGCAGGGGCAGCAGCCGCCTTCCACCACACTCGCACCACAGCCGGGACAGGGCGTCAGGATAGCGCAGCAGAGCAGATGACACACGCAGGTGGACAGACAGCAGGCGCCGGGACAGCGGGAGGCTGCAGTGCTGCTCCTCGCCCCCGCCTCAGGTCGCTCCCCGCACAGCCCCGCACCACCCGCCGCCTCCCCTCAGGCGATAACGGCCAGCGCGGCGCGAGCGCTCCTCTCCTCACAGCCCGCAGACCCCCAGCGCCTCGTACAGCTTCACGCTATACACAAGCAACCTACCGCAGTCCCCTCCAAAAGCCCAAAGCGCGACAACAGCACTGTTAGCGGCAGGTTAATAGCGCTCACCAGTTCAGCACAGAAGCTCCACACCACCCCCTCAGCACTCCACCATAAGAAGTGCCGCCGCCGCCGCCGCCGCCTGCGCCGGGATATGCCCGCCGCGCCCCGCCCCGCCCCGCCGAGGCTCCACCCACTCGCCCAGTTCCGAGCTCTGATTGGACGCTCTCTGCTCCTCCTCCTTCCCCCTCCACCCGCCCCTTTTGCCGCCGCGTTGCATTGTGGGCTTTGTAGTTACGCGGAGCGAACTACAAATCCCAGGGGTCCCCGGGGCTGCTGGTTAGTTCCGGACAACGCCTGGTGTGTGGTAACACGGCGGACACTTCCTCCTCGTAGGGCTTCCGGCGCAGCTGAGGAGCCCCTCAGAGCTCTGTGGGCTTTGTGGGGTGGAGGAGAGCTGAGGTAAGGGGGGAGGTGAGCCGCTCGTGGTCTGAGCCGCGTGAGTGTAAGGGCACGTAGAGGAAGGGAGTGGGTGGGGGTCAGTGGTGTGTTTGCGTAGGGCCTGGTTTTCCCTTTGGGGTTGTGCTACGTTAGAAGCGTAAACCTCTTTCAGGTATGGGGGCTGGGTAGCGGCGTAAGAAGCGCTCGCCGCAGGTGAGCGCCCTGTGGGCCTCGGCCTTTCCCTTCTTCTCGCGGGAGCGGCCCATCAGCAGGGTGACCCGGGCTGAGGGCTCGTCCTTGGCCCCGTCCTTCCTCCTTGGGGCCCTCCTGGCAGGGCAGGGCAGCCACCCCCACCTACAGCCCCTCGGCCGTTCCTGGCAGCGGCTGGGCCCGCCGCGTATTTTTAGCCCGGCCTCGCGTTGCTGAGCAGCGCTGTGAGGGCCGGGCCCGGCTTCCTCCAGGTGGGGCCTTCCGCCGACCCTGGAGGCTGGGCGAGGAGAGAAAGTGCCTGGATCGTGCTCCGTGCGAGCACCGAGCTCTAGGCTGCGTTGGTGCTGTTATGTGGTTAATGAGTGGTGAGTGTCCAGCGTGCCCATGTAGGGGATACCGGTGTGCTGCTGAAGCCTTGAGGCAGGTGGATGTGTTGTTATCAGAGGGACTGATTGCTGAGTGCTGCTTGTTTGCACGTTGGAATGTGTTGTTGTGTTTGGGTCTGTTTGTGGCTTATCTGTCAGTGGTTGATAGGGCAATAGCAACTGAATGGTTTGACTTTCAACTTCCCAAGGAGGAGAAGGTCTTGAAAGAGAAAGGAGGATGTGTTGTGTTATTCTGTGCTGTTCTGGAGAAGGCTCCGGGAGACCTTTTTGTGGTCTTCTAGTACTTAAGGAGAGCATGTTAATGGAAAAGAAACCACCTTTGTACGTGGCTCAGTAGTGATAGGACAAGAGGGAAGGGCTTTTAAAACAGGGAGATTTTGGTTAGGACTTAAGAGGAAATTCTTGACTCAGAGCGGTGAGGCCCTGGCACTGCTGCCTACAGTTGTGGGTGCCCCATCCCTGGAGGTGTCCAAGGCTGTGTATGGGCCCTGGGAGCCTTGTGGGGGCAGGACTGTGGATGGGCTTTAAGGTCCCTTCCAACCTAAGCTGTTTTATGAAAACCAAATATTATTCGTTAGGCTAACAAATGAAATTAGGGCCTGGTCTGGGTAGCTGTTGTTTCTCATGTGATAGGCAGACTCAAAAATCAAGTACTTACATTTGATCATATTAACCAATTCTGATTCTGAACTTCAGACTGTGAATATACTGTAAGCCTGATTTCAGAATAAGTTTGGATTACTTTGAAGTAACTGTCTAAAAATAGGCATCTTAGATTTATTGTGAATTTGTGCAACTTGAATTAGTCACCCAAGTTGGCCTCACAATAATAAAATGCACAAGCAGTTATGCTTTGTCAGAGTGAAATCACCTGGAAGTGGCTGCAATAAATGTGCATGCAGGTGTTTGAGAAGTGCATGTTTGCTCTTGGCAAATTGAAGATGCTTGTTAAACTTCAGTGCTATTTTCTGATAATATTCCTTTTGCATCTCTGTAGTGAAGCTGTTGAATATAAGAATTAGCAGAATACAGTATCTGTACAGTAGGCAACCTGTTTTAAGTTTCTTGTTGTCTTCACTGGTTTTAGAATACACAGGTTGTTATCATCAGAGCTGCTCTAGGTACCAATTTCAGTGAATTCAGCCACCCTGTCCACCCAGGCTCTAAAAAGATAAGTAGCTCAGTATCTGAGGCACAAAGGCTTTAAGCTTCGTACTGTACAGTCAAAGTTACATAGAGGGAGTGATTATGATCTATAATTGGAAATACTGTGCAGGTAACTTCTCTCCTGGTGGGGAAAACTTGTGTGGTTTTATCAGTTTCTTTTAAACTACCGTTAATAAGGGAAACATGAAGGTACCAAGCTATGCATAGGGTAGGTACATTGTTAGAACAGCTTATTGGCCATGCACATTGGTTTTACAAAGAAAGGCCAAGATCTTTGCTTCTGAATTTAGGATGGACCTGCAAGTTTTTGGTTTTTTTTACCCCAACCTTTCTTACTGAGCTTAAATGTTTTTTTCTGATAACTCAAATCTTGGTGGATTTTCTCTTAACACAATGAATCCTCACTACAAGAAGTGGAGCAGAGCTTCTTGGTAGTGGGAATAATCCCTTTCTAGAAGGAGCAGAGCTGTAACTTCTGGTTCTGTCCTAAAAGCCAGCCATTGAATTAATCATGCAGGTAGATCAGTGCCTCAGGCCTTCTTCCTGATAGTAGTTGGCTTAAAAAGAAATAGCATGAATGCTTGAAGGTTTTAATCTGAGGTAAATGGAACCTTGAGAATGGAATAGAGGAAGCACCAGTGGTGTAGGTAGATGACATAGCTGAGGAGTGAAATTCAGCCAGCTGGTACCTCATGTTTCCATTATTTTCCTGGTTTTTACGAGTTGCAAGCATGAGACTTCTGCCTTCTCTTAAAACACTCTTTCAAAAGATAGTATGTAACAAAAGCCTTTATTTTATAGATAAATTGCTTGTTTTTATGCTGACCAGTGAGCAGAGGTGGATTTGGGGAAAATTCTGTCCTTCCTGGTTGTTTTCTTGCTAGGTAGCTCTTCACTTCTGCTACTTGATATTCAGTGCCTGTCAGAAAATAGCATAGATGAGAGAAGCAAGCTTATATCTTGGGCACTGATAATAGTAGCTGTATTTTTTGGGAGAATGTGGAGTTTCTTTTTATCCTTTTAGCTTTACAGGAAGTTTATCTGAATGTAGGGTGTTGCACGTTTTTTTTTCCTGGACATTTCAGTTGAATGATTAAAAACCTCATTGGGTGAATATGGAGAGAAGTCTATTACAGAATTCATTGAAATACATCTCAAATGTGCTGGTTCTGTGAATACTGAGTAGTTGGAATAGTCTTTTGGTGCTGAAACATTAAAGGCTATAATAGAAGTCTTATATTGACAGTGAAAGTAGTTTCTACATTAGTTATTCTCTGGGAATGGAGCTTGATGTGTTTGGCTTCATGCTAAACAGACAGGATTATATTAGCTTGCATCTTAGCGTTGTTTTCAAATTAAAATTCTCTTTACACTCACTATATCCATCTTGTTCCTTCTCTCTGATGATTGATTTCATCTGATAGGGGTGAGGCATGACTTGTAATTACACATGCTGGTGAACAGGCTACATTTGAATCTGTGGGATTGCTGTGTAAAGAAAAGAGTCTTCTATGCAGATATTTAGCAGTCTGTCTCTTCCCATAACTCTTACAGTATATCCTAATTTCTCCTTGTCTTCATCCTCAGACCAATTAACAGATTGGCCAGTTGAGTAACACCCTTCTTGCACCTAACAGCAGTTTGCCAGGGTTTTCCATCCCATGTGACTGAGTGGTGTTAGAAGGGGTCACCTACTCATAGGATCTTATTCCAACTTTTTTGAATGTCAAAAAGCCTCACAGCCTCAGCGTTTTTGAGGGCTGCTGGTTTGTCTAATAATTCACCTAAATAATGGGGTTAATTCCTATTTTGATGGGGACTTGGTCTAAATTGTATTTGAGACTTTTTTCTGATGTTGCCCACAGCAGTATTTGATGTTCTTGTCTGGTTTTTTTTTGTGTGTGCACGTGTATTTAAAAGCACCTCTTGTCCTCAGCCTCAAAAAAAAACCCTCTTGTCTTCAGTCCCTTGAGTCCTTTGTGATAATGTGAATCCAGGGTTGATTTACTTTGTTTCAGGAATGTCTGTGCCTGCTAAAGAGGCAATAGATGGTGTATAATTGTTTCTATATGGGGTGCTTAATGGTACCATAGATTAGTAACAGTAGCTTATAGCTCCTCAGAAAATGAGTCTTTCATGGTAGTCCACAGTGCAATAGGTTTTCATCGTCATAAAAATCTATCACTTCAGTTAATATTTTATTTTCTTCCTGGATACTGCTAACCTATAAAAACACAGTAACTACATCTAATGCTTGCTTTGTCCTTTTTTGCCCTTCTGCTTCTGATCAAAAATCCTTTGGGTAAAGTTCAGTGATGTTCAGTTACCCGTTTGAAACGCTTACTCTGACAGCACGATACTTTAGATAAACACTTGCAGGCAATCTATGAATGCTGTCTTGTGTGATGCTCCTTTGTGTGCTGTCTTTCTTGAGTGTTTATCTTACTGAGCTTCTAGAAAAACAGAAATAAATAGAATAGCAAACAGCTCTCCCTCCACCCTGCCCATGACATGGCAGTTGTTGGTGCCAGCAGTCCACGTGTGCACTGGTGGAGGAAACTTGTTCAGAGAGTCGTCCCCCCCCCCCCCTTCATGGGTGTAGACTTGGCATCAGTTTGTGTAACTTGGAAACAAACGGTTTAAAGATGTTCCCATTTGGGGAAATGATGAATATTCACTTGTGTTCTTGCATGTTGTTGATACCTGTATGTAAAATAGCTGCTGGTAGGTAGTAAACAGAAAAATAAGTGAGTCTTGATTTCTAATACCATTCATGCCAACATAGCTGTACGTACCTTCATAAGGACCCAGTGAGCCTTTTTTGTGGCTACGTGAGTCTGCTTATGTGTCACACTGAAGGTTTGAATCAATAAGAGAAAAATAGGAGGTTTTGCAATAGATAATCCATGTCACAATTTGTATGAAGAACTGTCACTTGTTACTATATTTACATTTAACTGCTTAATGTGCTCTCCCAACTGTTGGCTATTTCTGTAATGTGACTTGCTCCTGATTATTATTACACTGGGGTGTATTCATACTGCCCAGTCACATGCACATGTGAGGCATGCATGGTATTTGTAGCCATCCGTGTTCCTTATGTGCTTACTCGAATCAGTAACAAATTTCACTTCTACGTATTGGCCCTGGGCGAAAAGATGAAATGTTTTGTTATTTAAATAGGTGTGTGGGGAAGAGCAGAATGGGGTATAGAGCTTAGAGTGTCTTAACATGTTTTGTTCCATTCGAACTATTGCCAAGTGATATGGATTATTGCTGTAGTTTTTACTGTTGCTTAAAAATGCCACTCTATTTGCTTGCTGAAGTGTCAGTAAAATCTGGTACTTGGGCATACAAATGCTGGCTGTCTGAAGGTTCCTGGGAGAGGGGGGAAAAAAAACTCCTGTAGCACACTAAATATGAAGAAAATCAAAGAAATCAAAACATTTGCATCTTTATTCCTAAATTGGGCTTTAGGTTCTTAAACTCAGTTATGGCATGTAAAATATTCTCAAAGTCTTAACTTGTTGAACACAAAATTTGGCTGTGTGCTACAAGGATTTCTTATGAACCACGGGGCAGCCATCTTCCTTTTTTTCCCCTCTTAATTCCTGTGTCTGAGCAATGATTGCACTATCTTGGGCTGTGATGAGCTGGACTGGGTGGAGAACTTCCAAAACCAAGGTTCAGTTACTGGAACAATAATTTTCCATTCAGTTAGCATAACTGTTGACACACCCTGAGTGGAAAGATGACTTAAGACTTTTGCTTATATAAGAACAAAGATATACTCTTCACAATTTTTGTATTGTAATGTAGGGAAGTGAATTATGTAGGAACTTGAAGATTTTGTGGCAGCATGTTCCTATAAAATACCTGTTTGTTTGATAAATTAGAATTGGGAGTTTAAAATTGCATGAAGCAGCCACTCTGTACTTGCTTAAACTCATAATTCCCACACTCTGGGCAGGAACTGATGTTGTTCTGTGTTTTTTTTCTATTTTAGCACTTATCAGTCATTAGCATTCATAATTGTTGGTGTGTGGTTGTGTTTTTCCTCTCAACATAAGGACAGCTTTTCTCAAGTTCTTCAAGTATTCTTGCACGACGAGAAGAAAGAAGAAACGTTTCAGTGAATGAAGAGTCTTTTGCTTTTATAGCATTTTTCTTGAGAAGTGGGGCTTTGAATGAGGATGACAATGGAAGAGATGAAGAATGAAGCAGAGACCACTTCTATGGTTTCCATGCCACTCTATGCTGTTATGTACCCTGTCTTTAATGAGGTAAGCTGTGTGCTGTTGCTTTAGGATCTAGTAATCCCTTCATGTTAGGAAATCTGATTGCAGTAACAGGTTGCTTATCTTGACAGAGAGAACTTCTTAACACCGCTTTATTTCTGTGCATCATTTTACCCTTCTTTCCTATAAATGCAGGTTCAAGCTTCTTAAAAGTTATTATGTATGTTGGCCCTGCTATTATTTAAATTAGGTTTTGCAGAGGATATTAGCAAAAATGCAGGTAAATAAGGCTTTTCTTGACCACACAGTTCCTTTTCAAATGATTGCTTCAGTGTTCTTTTTCCCTTCATCCCTGTAAATGCATACCCAAATTTTTGGGAGGCTGCTTTCAGAGCTATTTCAGCTCTAACATGCCCAGATCTGATGTAGCATTAGGAACTTGTGCATTATGTGACAAGAAGTGATGCATGGTGTAGCACGTACCTGTGAACAGCCTGATACATTTATATTCCTACTGCTAATGGCTGTAATTGACTAGAATATTTGTCTCTCTGCAAGTATCAGAGATGGACAAGATGTTCTCAGAAGTCTTCTGACAGATTTCTGCTGCAAGCTGAATAAAAGCAAAGCATATCCGGTGCTGTTTGGACCATACTTCATGCTGTCTATCCCTCAGATGAGATCAGTCTTTTTTCTACTGTCAGTACCTTTCTTTCACTGGGGCATATAAGGCAAGGCAGAAGTATTTTACTTGATCTGTTCTGGTAACACTGAAATTGCTAATAATTCTAAACTTCTATTGCAGCTAGAAAGAGTAAATCTATCTGCAGCTCAGACACTGAGAGCAGCTTTTATTAAGGTGAGAAGTAACTTGTATTGAAGAATGGGCATTTAAAAGTTAAACAACATGTGTTGAAACTTTTAAAGAACTTCCTTGTATTACTGTGTTTGAGGAGTGCATCCTTCATGATAAGTAATATTCAATAAAAATGAGTGTGCAGTTGCTGTGCTTACAGTTTAGAATGTGTGCACATGTTAGTAATCTGACTGATTTAAATATACTGAGCAATTTTAAACAATCTTACTTTGTCTACATTGTATAAAAGCTTAAAGGTGGCATAAATCAGGATGGAACAACAAATAGAGGTAACAAATCCAGTGTTAATAGGACCAGATTATGTATGATAAGTGCTCAGAACAACTAGGAATGTGTCAGGCTTGGAAAATGGTTTATAAGATCAATAGGGGATTTTTTTGTGGATGAAAGATAAGTTTGGTATTTGGGGTTTCCATCTACTTAGATATAACAGGAATTTGAAGAAATGCTGCTTTAAATGTAATATATTCTTAAAGAATGGAAAAGTAAATATGATTCCATAATATGTTTAGTAGCTATCTTTGGACTTCTTTTAGCAAAAATAATGGTAAACCTACATGCAAGATACACCAAGCTTGACAACCAAGCGCTGCTTTCCTGTTTCTCCACTTGTGTACCTGAGCAGTCACAATTCTCAATTAGAACTCTTCCAAGTTAAATGTTCTTTACAGATAGTGCTGAGGAGCTAAGCTGAATACAAATAACATAAAAACTGAGCTTGGTGGAAGTGGTAGTCCTAACTTAAAACACACACATTCCTGTTCAGCATAGCATACTTTGTGATAGCAACATGGGTACTGTGATTATTGCTAATGTTACAGTACAGGAGTGCAACAGCATATAGTAGTCACTGTCAATTTGAGTAAGAAGTGTTTTGTAATGAGAGGAAGGGTTTATTGATGAAGTCATTCATATAAAACCACTGGCATAATCCAAGAAAAATATAGAAAATTTTATAGCAAACATTGGTGTATGAAGCAAGTTGCATTAAAATCTGCCTTTGTGCTTGCAATGTTATGGTTGCATTTCTAGAACATCTTTAAGAGCAAGTTTTCTTATAATGCAGGCTGAAAAAGAAAATCCAGGCCTCACACAGGACATTATTATGAAAATTCTGGAGAAAAAAAGTGTGGATGTGAATTTTACAGAGTCTCTCCTACGTATGGCAGCAGATGATGTAGAAGGTAATATCTTGTCTCATGTTGCATAAGAGTGTTCTTCATTGTACTCTAAACAAGAACATGCATTGCCCTGCCTCTTTTCAGAAGGCTTACTTTTTCTTAGTAGATTCTTTTTCAGCCATGCTGAATAGTAGGAATAGCTATTTCTCTGAATACCTGTTTTAGAGACATTAAAGAAACAAAGTCCCACCACCTCAATTCCCCAGACATGTTCTTGATTAAGAGAAAATGCATGCTTTGAACTGTTTGTGTGGGAAGTTCACCTTTTGCAGCTCAAATCAAATTGAAAGCATCAGTTACACTGACAGGAGAGCAACATACAGTAGGCTTCAAGTTCTTTTAATACTGCGTTTGGTTATTGTAATGTCGTCAGCATTCTTTTGAAATAAAAATGGGCTCTATTCTTTCTCCAATTTTCAGTAAGAAAAGTTATTGTTGGGCTGCTTCTGTTAATACCTTGAAATCCATCATGGCAATGCTAGTGCATTTTATGAAGTGATGTTTTATTTAAGCTGTCAGTGGGAACTTCTGGATGAAAAACTAATGGCATTTCTCATATATCCACCTTATTAGAATATATGATTGAAAGACCAGAACCGGAATTCCAAGACCTGAATGAAAAGGCACGAGCACTTAAACAGATTCTTAGTAAGATCCCAGATGAGATCAATGACAGAGTGAGGTTTCTTCAGACAATCAAGTAAGTACAGTGTTTTATATTTTTTATGGAGCCTGAGGAGCCTAACTTTGCATTTAGAACTGAGTGCTGTGGGAGATGCTAGCAGAATTTTCAATTGGAAGAGAGTTTCCTATATGTAGAAATGAGAGCTGAACATCTTTAAAAAAAAATAAATATCCTCATGTTAGTAGATAGTAATTCAAATTAGTAATTAGCAAGTTAAGTTCCATGTCACTTTTCTAGTATTTGATTTCTCTACATCCTATCAGAAATTCCTTCTGTGCTACTGTTAAAAGAGGATTAAATTTTTGTTTGAGTTGAATAGCTTATGGATATTACAATTCTTTTCATTGTCAAATAGGGACATCGCCAGTGCAATAAAGGAACTTCTTGACACAGTAAATAATGTCTTCAAGAAATACCAATACCAGAACCGGAGGGTATGTGAAATAACTTTTTGATACAATATTTCCAATAATAGAAGAGGAAGCATATTGTTTTGATCAAAGGCTGAATAGGAGAGCATAACTGGTCAATGACAGTGTTTGGTAATTCTCTATGGTTTTGTAGGAAGACTGGTTTAAAAAAAAAAAAACAAACAACCCATCACCACAGTAAACCTATTCCTTTATCTATGTAATACATATTTTCTTCTTTTCAATTACAATGTACACAACAGCATCTCAACTTAGACTTCTTGGTGTTTTTCTTTTCTTAGGCACTTGAGCACCAAAAGAAAGAGTTTGTAAAATACTCCAAAAGTTTCAGCGATACTCTGAAAACCTATTTTAAAGATGGAAAGTAAGTGTATTTTTATACTAAGCTTCTACACAGTGAAAAGGTCTTGTTTACCTGACTGGTGTGACTGGGGGAAAATAAGACAAAATGGGGCAAGAACTGTATGTTACGCACTTACCCCATACATACTGAAAAATACTAGCTTTGTTCAGCCCTATGTGAAGCAAATGCTGTGCTGTAGATATAAGCTTTACAGTGCCTCAGGTATTATCAGTGTTGCAGAAAATCCCAGGTAATGTCTGTGTTCCTTGTGAATGAAAAGTAATTTACATCTGTTTGAACAATATGTTGGCTAAGATACCCTGTCTGCATTCAGAAGGAAGAGCACTAAATAAAATAGCCACTCTTACAGGTGTCATTGAGTTGTGAAGCTCAGTGACCCTGTGTGTTTGAAATAATAAGTTGCTTCCATGTGCCTGCATACTCAGTACTGGAGTGAAAAGTTTCTAATTCTGAAATTATCAGGGGTTGGAATGTTCAGCTATGAAAAGAACAGACATATAATGATCATCTGCTCTGCACTTCCTTAGTTACTTAAAACCCTAGAACTATGTAATCAAGAACCCAAGTTTTTTTTCCCAGTTTCCTGCCAATAGACTTTTTAGAAATAGCTGTGCACAGAAGTGTGTTTGCCAGTTGTAAGCTTCAGGTACATCACAGTATGCTAATAATCAAGATGCTTCTGGTTTCCCTAAATGCTAATATAGTTAGTTATCCAGATTTAACTCTGCATTTACTGAATGGCATTCTTTCAAAAGTGACTGAAACACAATCTTTGTTTTTCTAACAGGGCAATAAATGTGTTCATCAGTGCCAACCGACTAATTCATCAAACCAACTTGATACTCCAGACCTTCAAAACTGTGGCCTGAAAACTGTATATGTTGAGAGTTGTACTTTTCAATGGTGGATAGGGTACCTTTATATGTAAATTTTAAAGTTTTGACTGTATAAATTATCAGCCTCTCTTGAGGGGCCTAATGCAGGATTTTGAATGGGATTATTGCCATCTTACACCATATTTTTGTAAAACATTGTAGCTTAATCATAATCTCACGATGAAGATTTTGCATCACTTTTTGCTATTATCATTCTTTTCAGAATTATAAGCCAAAAGAATTTACGCCTTAATGTGTCATTATGTAACATTCCTTATAAGAATTGTAAATATTTGGTGTTCTGTTTCTGACATTTTAACTTGAAAGCGGAGAACTGCGAGATGATGTATTTAACAATCTTGGTGGCAAATATTCAATAAATAGTTTACATCTATTAGACTGTCTTTTTGTATGTGAACAGAAAAGCATAACTCATCTTAGAACTGCAGAGTATTCATTAAATTGAAAAACTGAAGCCAGTTGGCAGTCCAAATCAGTACAAAATAAAGGGTTTTCCTTACAAGGGAGGTTTTTGGCTGTGGTCAGATACTAGATCAGAATACCAGAATAATTCTATTAAAATGGCTTTGATGAAATAATAAAGAACCTCAGAAGCGAGTTGTTTTGTTTTTCATAGGAACAAAATCCAACTTCTTAATCATTTTTGTTGATGGTAAGACAACAGTTTTCATTACTATTCTGAGGTTTTGAGGAGATTACTCTTAACTTCACCCATCACTGCATATATTTACATTTAAGTATTGACAGTTTTTTTTATTTTGGGTACCCACCCTTTTGGGAAGGAGGAGAAAAAAGTCTTCCAGAAGTGATGTTATTCTTATGCCATAAGGCAGCTTTTGCCAGGGACTTAAGTCATGTGGAGCCTGAATTGAAAAATGTTGCTGTATTGATGATAAAGAACTACTGATTGACAGAGTGAAATCTTGTCCGTGTGATTTCATGGGGGTATTTGGCAATTTCTAACAGTATTGTGCATTTCCCTTTTGAAGTGCATCTTTATTTTATTTTGAAATATACAAAGTCTTTATGGAGTGAATCCGTAGATGAAGCAATTTGTAAAGCTGCAGAAACCTGTTGCAAGAGGAACTCTCGACACTGAAGGAGCACAATTACTGCAGGATTAATTTTTCATCTATGAAGAAATGTGGTCAGGCTTTCTTCAATAACTTGGTGCATTATAGCTCATCTGGGGCAACGGCCTTAAGCAGAGTACATCAGATGGATGGGTCTTTGAAATTGGTTGCTTGTTTAAATGATCTAGAAAGGAAGACATTAGATACCTCCTGTCCTCTAAAACAGCCCTGTATACTTGTATGTGGAAGTGTTCCTTGACTGAAGTATTGATTAAATGGAATAGTACAAAAGTGTGAAGGGGAGTATTAAATAAAAATGAATCCTATGGAATGTATGTTAATTTCATGATTGCATGGACAAGGTCCTTAATCCTGCTCTGCAGGATGGTTTTGTTTGAGACACTGATGTGTGCTTACTAGCAAGCTGAGCTCAGTAATGTGGTAAAACTGTTCTTTACAACTCATTTAACAAGCAACAAGAGTTTTTAACTATGGTGTGCTAAACTGGATGGCAGAAGAGAGCAGTGAGGAAGGAGGCAGCCTGCCTCACTGAATGTAATGATTTGATTTGCATCTTGGAATTAAAATGGATTGTGTAAGCTTAAGTCCTCCTTCCAAAGGGCATCATGAAAAATAGGTGAAAGGCAGGAAAAAGTCAGCTTTTAGTGCTTGGTTTGAAAGTAGCGTTTGGTACTGGGGAAAACTACAGTGGCTGTAAGGAGAGACAAATATAAGCTTGGTTTTCTTTCCGTGAACTGGATTGAGTTAATAAAACCGAGGGTTTTTATTGATTTGGATTGAGGAACAGCTGGCAGTCTTATCAGCTGAATGATGGCACTGTTTATGTACTTGTTCTGCAGGTACAGGTGGAAATATGTGCATATATTATGACTGGGATCCCAAAGGTGTCCTGCTTACCGACACCTTGACGTTAAAATCAAATAAGCTGTTAAATGAGCATTTCTCTTCAGTTTGTCCTAATAGCTTTATTAGGTAAAGATGCCTGGTACAGTGCTATGCTTCAGGTACTGTAGTCCAAGGTTTTTGTTTTATTTGTAAACTCATTCTGTTGTTCTTTTAACCTTTAAAGTAGCGTGAAATTATTCATTGTCATCCATGCCTGGTAGCGGGAAAACCTGGAAACCTAGATCAGGTCACTCTTCTATTGTGTGCAGTGAATGCATATGTGGTAGTCTTAAGAACTCAGCTTTATCTTTCACTGAGTACCAGTTAGGGCATGTCTGCCAGAATTGCATTGTGGTTTTGCACTTTATCTTCAAGTTTCTCAAGCAGCGAAGATAAGTTGCTTTCCTTAGGATTTCCAATACAGCAGCTGGTGTTGCAGATTCCTGTTAGAAAGTTTATACTGTGAATGTGGGTTATAACAGATATGATGCTGTTAACGTGCAGAATAAAATTTGTATGTGTTATGTATGTTAATGATGTAAAGAAGTATTGTCTTTAGCACTTGTTTATGCAGAAGTGTTGAAAACTTGATTTATGTCTGGTTTAGAAGTCTGTAAGGCACATCAGGTGCCTGGCTTCCATATAAGCTTTGTCTTGAGCTGGAGTACAGATGTGGGTGTGATATTCATGGGAGAACTGGTTGAGGATGTCAGAACATCATCTGATGTAAGAAAGATGTTGGGATAGAATCAGCTTTGATTAACCATTATCTCTTCATACAACCTTCCCTAGGTTATCACTGAAGTGTTTTGTTTTTGTGTTCTTTTCAAATCTTTCGCTGTATGACAAAGGAAAACATGTCTTGTTTGTTCTGCAGGTGTTATCTGATCTTTGTGTTTTACAAAGAGGCTGCGTATGATTCTCTATGAGCTGGGTGGGGAATGAAGAGGGTGTCTAGACAAGCCTGCCACAAATTTCTTTTCAGACGATTCCATTATGAAAAGAACGAGAGGGAGATAAATGTGAGTGTGTGAGATAGCAACCCTCACACTTGGCACAGCAGTGATTATCACTTAGCTGGGGATTAGGCACTGGCTGTTCCACTTGATAATACTGCTCTGCCATGCTCAGTCTGGCTGTCTTTCTGCAGGACTAAGCAGTGCCTTCTGAAAGCAGGTGCTGCAGGCAAATTCTGCTTGTGAGCTGTGGGAACTTTCGTAGCTTCATGTAATGATTCAGTGCATTTGTTCACTGTCTTTTTTTCACTCCAGGGTTTTGGTTTTCTCTTTTCTGGGCAGATTTTGCTTTCAAAAGAAACTAGTAGGAAACACGTTTTGAGAAAAGAACCAGTAATGAGCTGTAACCTTGGTACTACAGCTGAGAAGATGTTCCTGGGTCATAACCTTGGCATCTTGTTACAGAAGTTCAGAAGTAGGTCAAAAAATCTATCAAGTTCTGAAGCCATTTTTCTTGTCCTTATTCCTCTTGTTAGATACCATTTTAAAACAGTATGAAGGGGGCAGAGAGCCTTCAAAGATTGAAATTAAATACCTATTATAAATTTAATTTATGAAGAATTCACTAACCTTGTTCACAACCGATTGTTCTTTTTCCCTTCTTTGCTTGGCCTCTCAGTATATGATGAGGTAACAGTTGTATCACATCCTGGGCTTCACTGCTTAAAAATAGCCAGTCCCAAGGTTTTGGCCTTATTTAGGTGATATCTTATCCAGGCAGAGGTGCAGGGAACGCTAAACTGGTCCCTTTGAGGCTGAGATGAAACAACTTTTCCTCATGCTGTAGCACAGACTTGAAGTTTACAACAGAGGAGTTGTTGCCTCCAAGGTGGAAAAGGAAGGCTTGGCATATCGGAGGGTTTAGTTCTTAATTTCTGAGCCAGTGCAAAATGGTCCTCATGAGCTGTAATGCTCACCCAGCTACGGCTGAGGCACAGCCTGTGTGCTGTGGGACCTGCAGGTGGCCCCAGGTCCCAGCAAGGGCTTGGGCAGTGTGGAGGGGGAGATTGATTCACAAGTAGTGACATCAGCTCTGGTTCCCGAATGCTTGTATGTGACTGGCTTCTCTCAGCACATATTGCACGTCTCCACAATAGTTTGCAAAATCTGTGCAAGCATATGGTTCTTCTTAGTGCCTGTTGCACAGCTTGCCAGCATTCAAGGTGCAGGAGTTGTGTGCGCCTGCGTTGCACTCATAAAGAGCTCAGGCTGCGATAACAGTACCTGGACACTATCAGGGTACACAATTACAGGATAAGGGGCATCATCTCTTTCCTTCTGCCACCTTGCAGTGCTTCTTATCGCAGCTCAGATGGTGTTAAGATGAGTAAGACCTGACCTGGCAGCACACGTAGTGAGAATCTGCAATGTTAGGAGTCTGCCGTTCCCAAAAAAGTGTGTTGTGTGGTGATGATCAAGTTGGTCTAAAAACTGCAGTTTAAAATTTGTATCTGTTTAGACGTCAGCTTTGGTATTCTTGTAGAGTTTCTCACTCAATTAAAGATGGACTTTTCACTCCAATAACGGAAGGTGGGCATGAAGGGTGTTGGTGTAGGGACCACCAGGAGCTGTAACGCTTGTGTCCATCAGCCTCAATGCTCACGAAGTGACTGCTCTCCAATGTTATGCTTTTTTTTTTCCTACCCTAGAGACAGAAGTTTTCCTGCTTACGTACTGTATTCAAAAAAGGGAATGGAATGGGAGCGCTAAGCAATGCATTATTGGTGACACGGTGAGCAAAATAGGTTATCAATTTCTAATGCACTCTCAGCAAAGCTGTAAGAAAGCCGTGCAAATTTGCTTTCTGTGCCGGCCAAAGGCATCGTGGTTCTGTGTGGGTGCAATGATGGGAGAGAATAGTTTGTAGTAGTTCACTAAACGAAGTTTAAACCACTATATCTAAATTAGGCGTTTACCTTTGACATCTTATTATTTCATAATTGTAACTACGAGGCTTTTCAGAGTGGGTAATTGCTTTTTTTTCCCAAAGCTGCATTAGTCTTCAAGGGCAAGTGATGGTAAAATAGAAGCCTGAGTGCCTGAAGTTGTAAAATAAAGAGAAGCGTGAGCTAAGAGTGTAATTCACATCGAAACTCCCCTTCAGCTGCTGGGTCCCTCATCTCGGAGTTGGCGGAAAATGCTGCAGAGGGATGGGTAGAACCCTGAAGAAAATTCAGGACAGTTTCATGGTAAGTGAGTTTTCTAATTAAAATGTTAATTGGAAAGACTTTGCGTCGCTTATCGAGGAAAATGCGGCAACCATTTTTTCACTGCTGTTTGCATAACTGTGGTATTAGTAATTCTGTGTGCTTTTCTGCATCTGCTTAACGAGAGTGACAAACTGCTCCTGCAGCGCTTTGTAATAGGAGATCAGAAACTCTAGCTAAGGATGTTACGCAGTGGAGATGTGTTACCTTCTCAAAGGTGGTGATGGGCTGAAGTTGGAGCCATAGACGCGCCTGGAGCTTCCCAAAGAGCTGCGTGGCTGCAGCACGACAATCCCATCTCCTCTTCCCCTGTGGGATGCAGAGTTAAGGAAGCCATCCAAGTCAGAGGATCAGAAGCCAAAAACTAAGATATAAAAATGGGGTAGCACCATGTACCAGCTGGAGTTCCCACTCGGAGCTATTTAACATGCTCCTCTCATTCCAGCATAAGGAAAGCCCTTTCTATTGTAGGAGCTACACACAGCAGCAAATGATGATGATGCCAAAGTGAGGGAGCTTCAATCTTTTGACCTCTTAAAGCCTGGAGCTGTTTCTTGTGGGCAGGCAATCATGCTTCTGTAATTCTCTGCTGATATATGGAAGTAATTTGCATTAGCAAAATAATGCATAAGGCAAATACAGCTGAGGTGCCAAAAAAGCCCCAAATACCTGTTGTAATCATGTCTTCTCTAGACACAAATAAAATAATAATTAGAGATCAAAACTTAATTTGTGCAATTCACACTTAGTGAGGTGTCGGGGTGGTGTGGGACCTTGCTCTGTGCTTCAGCCACAAGGGCACGGTGGCATGAGCTGTTCGTGTGCCCTCCTTATGGGGGAGGAAACCTGCAGCACTTGAGCTTACGTGGATTTTGTTCACCCAACTCATGGGATGCTCAGGGAGAAGCCACCACTTCTTCCTTTGCCTGCTTTATGTACGTGTTATTAAATATAAGTGCAACGTATATCTTGCGATTTCAAAATGCAGGAGGGAGCAGGTGCAAACCTTGCTGACTTTTCCAGTCACTTCTGCAACGATTTGAGCATGAAGCTCATTCTTTATTTCTACAGGCCTGCCTCTCAGCCCAGCTCATGGGTTTGGGGCAGGCCTTATGGCCTCAGGCTCTGCTGTAGAGGGGCATTCCCCTGCCCTCAGCCAGCTGTCACTTGTTACTTATTTCTAGGCTCTTCTGCCCCTGTGGCCCTGGAGGTGGTTAAAAGGGATGGGAGCTCCTTTGCTGGAGGTGCTCCTACACAGCCCCATTTGTTTTCATAGCAGCAATCGTTTGGTTTCCCTTTGGGTGCTCAGCCTGCAAGCTCCAATTTCAGTTCTGCAGGCTATTAGCCACTGGTGTAACTTTAAAACCACTGGAAGTGTTAATCAAAAAATGCCTAAAATAAATGGATTTTACCAGGGGAATGGTCCAGCTGCAAGCTGCTGTCATTTCTGCTCATCTTGAGACAGGCTGTCGTCCTGATTCAAGTACATAGAATTACAGAGTTGGCAGCTTTGTGGGTTCTCCAATTCTTAAAAGCTGAATTTTAAACCTGTGCTACTTGCGTGCGTCACAGGCAGAGCTTCTGGTCACTGCTCTACTTTCAGAAAATTGTACAGGGAGAAGAGTGGTAGAAATGACTCAAACTTGCTCCTGACATTTGTTTCCTTGGCCTCAGGAAGTTAACCAGTGTTTAACGTTAGCCTCTTCTGGCATGATGTAGTTGCAGCTGGGATGGGGACAGGAAAAACAGGGATGTGGGGCCACACATGTCAAGTCCATACTGCTCTCTTACATGTGCTCATCTCTGCTTCTCCTATTTTTTTCTGCATTTCTATTTCCTTAGACCAATTGCTCTGCCTTTATTTCTGCATCTTTGACATCTTGCAGAAGACTGGCAGGTAATGAGGACGGGCATAATTCCAACTGTGGTCACACATCCAGTGAGATATCACTGTGTGACCTCAACCAACGTGCTTCATTTCTGCCTGCCTCTGTTCCCTGTTCATTATTTAAGGAGTACACACAATGGGGACCCTCATCTCTGCTGCATTACTGTAATAATAATCATGTTTCCCAAGCATAAAGGAAAGCTTTGCAAGCTGATGAATCTGTTGCAATTTTAGAGTGCTGTATAGTCTTTAGAATGAGAAACATTTAAATGTGAGCAGAGGCAAATCACTTACGGTATGGGAGAATTCAAAAGCTAAATGGAACCTTCTAAATATTTTAGAATTGAGATTTAAAAATAAAGTGGATGTCTTTCTGGTAAAGGGCTCAGATAATTTTCTGCATGGATTATGTTGCCAGAACAAATACTGGAGGAGAACGGTCAGAGCTTGCAGAAAGTGGTGATGTGAAAGGTGAAAATCTTTGCTACCTCATTAAAATGCCTGTGCATGGTTATCTGAGAGCCTCAACAATGTCTTGAACTGAAATTTTCTTAACGTTTCCCTATTTCTTTGGTATCTTTTTTATTCGAAGTACAGTAGGAGCTTTCAATCTTTATGAAAAATTATTCCTAGGTGGTCTCTCTTCCAGACTTGTTCTAAAAATATGGCATAATTGATTGTGTTGTAATACTGAAAGTTGTCAGTTCAGAGTGAGGTCCTGCTACGCTTCGTTCTGTGCGGGGTTACAAGACAAATGAGGGGTGAAAGAGCTTGGAGTTCAAAACAGTATGATTCACAGAGTCAGAAAGAAGAGAGTTTTGCCAAGGGTTGCTGATATAGTGTGTGTAGAAACCGCGTTTCCTTTGCCCCTGCCTTTTGTCCTAGCTATTGAATTATGTCATTTCTTTATAGACCGACTTGCCTCTCTGAGGGGAAGAAGCCCTATTGTCTGACTTCAAATAAAGGCTGCCAAGGTGGAATGTCACAGAACATCATGCAAAAGTAGTACAATCTGTGACATATATAAAAAAGAAATCCCTCTATGAGATGCTGGTGGCGGGGAACAGGCACATGGCTGACTTCAGGCTGCAGCCCAGTCATATGCTCCATCTCCTCCTCATCCTTGTTTGGCACTGCCTGTGGCTATCTGCCTGACAAGGTGCAGATAGCAGAGTAGGACAAATTGACTGTGTTGGAATCATATATCCAATCTTCTGCTTTGGAGCCTATTTGCAGGGGCTGGCAGTGATTCTGCTGTGTGTATGCATTTTAAAAGCATTACACTTAGTAATTGAGCTGTGTTGAGGGGAGGAAAGAAAAAAGGATGGGATCAAGAAAGGAGAAAGTGAGAGTGTCGGAAGGACCAGAAGGAAATGATCTTAAGCATTTTTGTAAGTTAGAATGGCCCCAAATATGAAGACATTTAGTTGTACAGTCTTCGTGGTAAATCGTGTGCTTAGAATACACCAAGTTGTTTGTGTTTTAAGTTATAGTCTCAGATAGTGAGTCAAATGGAAATAAAAAATGAAACCCTGGTGGGATCTGGTGGATTCATTGTCCTAACACCTCCTTCATGCTGTTGTAACCAACAGCCTATATTTCTCTTGCCTGCAGAGCAAGGTTTCTAAGCAGCCTGGCTATTTGTATTCAAGAAGATGACATTTTCAGGGTCTCATGCTGAAAGAGAAGCAGATTATTTCCACGTTTCAGTGAATCTAGGCTAAATTGCACATGGGGAGTGAATGCAACCACCAGTGTGAGGAAGGCCTGAGGAAGGGGCCCGTGGTGATTGCCTTGGAGCAGAACAGGTGAGCCGTCTCCTGTGGCTTCAGTCAGGGAGGTAGGCTATCATCAAGATGTAGAGTGGGTAGATGAAAAATGAGGAAAATACGTGCTGTGGTTTTAGTGACCCCTGTTAAAAAAAGATTGCCTTTGGTGGAGATGGAACCAGGCAGATGTATTTTAGAAGCTTGAGGGACTTGGTTCAACTTTTGGGGAAGAGAGATTAAAGCTTGTTTGGTTTGTTCTAAATGTTATGTGTCAGAAGAAGGGTTGTGAATTCTTGCTTAAATATTTGTGATGAAGGAAAAACAAATAGCTTAAGATGATGCAGTTTCATGGTCAAATTACTGTGGCTATTATATCTGCAGTTGCAGCAGGCACTAAAAGCGGGGTTTCCCTGTTTATGTGAGGAAGAATTTGTCTTCCTCCAAACACCTTGTAAGGGAAAAAGAATCTAAATGGCTTTAAGGTGGAGTTTGGCAAGTTCTTGGAAGGCATGTAACTGAACAGGAGAGTTTGTGGACACAGGAAATCAGATCAAGTCTATAAAAATTGGAGGCTTATCTATAGGTAGGGGAAGAGGGTTAAAGGTTGTTGTGTGAGTGCTTTCCACAGAACATGTGCTCTGCATTCATCATGTGCTTTTGCTTGTCACTGGCTGGGGCCAGGAATTCACTTCTCCCCTTGCCTGAATGTTGTCATTGGCTTTTATTTTTGGTGTCTCTGTGTGATGGGGTGTTTGAGCTGTTTCTTGCTTTACAATTTGGCTGTGGCCTGAGATTGTTATGGTGCTCCTATTGGCATACATGTGTAAGCATCTGGACAGTGTGAACTCATTGTGTATGTGTAGATGGTGCACCATGGGTGGTGCAAAGGCAATTGCCCTCATCTTTCTGTAGAAGACTTAAAATGTGTAAGTTTCTAGGAAGGATTTTGTGGGTCTGTGACAGTAAATTCAGTAGATGCACTGAAGATCTGTTCTTGCCTACGGTTCAGTGAGTTTGTTCAGACCACAAAACTCTTGAAGTAAGAAGTGCTACTTAAGGTAGCTTAAAGCTACTACTAATGTGAGTCAGATTTTGTATTTTGAGAAAGTAAAAGTATAGGGAGGGGGAGGAACATGTTAGAAATTGTAGATTTATAGCATGGTTTGGGTAGGAAAGGAGCCTTAAAGAGAAATAAGATAAAAATCAAGAACATGTACCTTAATACTTGTAAAGTCAAGTTTTGTCATTTAAAAGAGTGTCATCTTATAAAAAAATAACTTTTAAACTCCACTTCTTGAAATGTGTTTTTGACAAAACATTTTTAGTAGAAAACCCATGATTCAGTTAGAAGGATGTTTTTATACGTCATGATGAGAAAAACGATTTAGTTTATTTCTGATTTTGGGTTTAAGCCACCAATCCACAACATCACTTATCCCATCTCTACTCTCAATGCCCCACAAGCAAAGCATTGAGTGCAGGTTGTTCAGCACTTTAGACAAGCAGGGTATGCTTACATTTTGTGAAGCAGAAGTCCCTATTCTTAGGAGTGAATTACGCTGTTCTTCAAATGTATTGCTTATTGTCTGAACTATCATGATGTCAATGTAAAATATAGGCTTGTAGAAACAGATTGTTTCTGTTATTGTTTTTTTACTGCTGAGTTTTAATTGTGATATTTCTACGTAAGTGAAATTCAGCTTCATAATACTTGCTTCTCATCTTTTTATTTGATACAAAAAGAAAAGACTACTTACTAACATAGATGGGAGCGTGTCGTCAAGACATGGGGTTATATTCTGAACTCTACTCTCCACTGCTTTTGGTTGGTGAAAGATAGTGGAGGAAGTTGAGGTAAAATGTACTCTGGATAGTTCCTCAGGAGATGACTAATAAGGTACAGCAGCTTCCAGCCAAGTTCACCAGATCAGGGTGTGCCCAGGAACCACAAATCGTTACCAGCTGACAGCTATTCAATAGATCTTCTGAAATAAGCTTGCAGTCTCAGGTGTCCAAACTCCAAAAAAAAAAAAAAAAAAAAACCCAAAAAAACTCATTAGAATTGGAATTAATTTACACCTTTTGCCATTTCAGCAGTGACCAGTCTGCAGAGAAGGCAATACCACTGCATCCCCCAGGGAACTGAAAAGTGCAGGAATTTTTCTTTTCTTAAAGCTAAATAGAATGCATGAAAATCCCCCTTGCCCTCACAGTTGGAGATCTCAGCAAGTTGTTGGGCGTGTGCACTTCATCCTTGGCATGGAACTCATCCATGAATGTCAGGAAAGCTGCCAGAAGAATCAGCTCTGTCTGAAGCTCTCACTGCACCATTCTGATCCGTTGGCTCAGCCTTCAGTTATTGATGGTGAGATGGGGGCTGGGCTGGGTCTCAGTACCTTTGTGTTTACTTGAGAGTGCTCTCTACTTTGTACGGGTAAGGCTGACAGGAGCTGTGTTTTATTTCCTTGTTGATTATTAAAAATCTGGATGAGTTGCATTACAGGTGATAAAAATCAAGCTTTCGGGAGATCTTTAAGAGTTGGTGTGGATGTGATTCTGAATAGAGCTGCTTTTGCTCTTTGTTAAATTCAATTTTAGTGAGCAACAGGAAGCTCACTATAGGTGTTTTCCTGCCATTTTAGAAGTTTCTAGGGTGAAATGGGTCAATGGAAAAAGACAGCAGAGAGGGCACTACAGAGCAAATGCCTTAAACAGAGATACCACAGCCAGCTGGTGGCAACCATAACCAGTTGAAACCATGGAAGTTTGAACTTCCATATAATGTGGTAACTGTGTATAACTTCCAATAACGCGTTTTGTTAGGGACAGCGGTGGCTCTTCTACACCTGTTCCTTTTGCAAGCAAAAAGATTTGGTTCTCTGCAGTCTGATTGATAGCAAGAAACAGTGTGGGTTGACCTGAAGTGCCTGCACAGGGACACTGCTGTGTACAACCTTAGATATAGAGTTTACAATGGATATTGTAGCTTGTAGAGATTATAACACTTGGACTCTCTTTGACAATTTCACAATACTGTGTATTTTGGCAGCAATTCTGTGACAGCTTTTAGTTTTTCAGTTTAAAATGAGGGAAAAAAAGAAGTGGTTAATTGGTTAAAATTGGTTAATAGAAGGCACACTGCTTGGTTTTGTTTTTGTAGTCTTCTGCATATTTGTGGTTTCAGTTTGTTTTCCCTTGTAAGCCCAGAGTTCTTTGGTAGGTCTAAGCTGGGGGAAGCTATGACTGCATTCATATATATTTTAAGCTAATAAACAAAATTTTAGAAAAATATTTGGGTAAAAGGACAGTACTGGCACAAGAACATACATAAATTGGTCCTGAAAGATTTAAGTATGCAATTATCATTAGGGCAGCTGCTTTCAGGGCAGTTGTCCAAAGGGAACTGTAAAAAGAAATTATAAACGATCAAGCAGCAAGAAAATATCCAAATTGCATTAAAGTTGGATTATTAAATTTCCAAGAAGACTTAATATGTTGCTCACAGCAGCAGAGGTTTGGACCTGCAGGCTGAGGAGGTTTGTTCTGCTGCTGTATGTATGCATGACCTGAATGGGATGTGAAAGTGGGCACGAGGATACGTCACTGTGTCATAAGACAATGGAAATTACAGGAGAAAAGGCCTCTCGTGTCACTCACTCCATTTCCTTGACAGCACGGAATATGAATTTGGCTCAGAGCAATTTCTAATATTCAGGATAAATTACCCTCGTCCTAACTGCAAACCATTACTCACATTTGTAATCATTGTACCATGCTAAGCAGTTTTTTCTATTTATGTTGGCTGCCATCAGTGACTCTCACACTGTCTCCCCCTGTATTTGTCACGCTCCTGGGCTGTGTATGTTGAGGTCTTTCAGTCTCTCCTTGTAAGCAAACCCCTTCTGTCTCATTAAGGAGAACAGCTGTAGCAGTGGTACTAAAATGTACAGACCTGCCAGCTGGGAATGGTTAATAGGGCTGAATCTCTGTGCTGCCAATAGGGAAACCACCTTCAGCTGATGGGAATATCAAGGTTGACAGAACTCCCCCCCCCCCCCCCCCCCCCCCAATTTGATCTTTCAATGGCAGGTACCAGTTATTTCCTTCACTGCTGCTCCAGTTTCCCTGTTTGAAGCATCAGCTCGTTCTCCTGAAGGGAAAGGCTGCAGCATTTTTTTTTCTTTTCTCGAACCCTCAGCTGACCCCTGCACCCACAGTGTCACCTTATTGAAGCGAACAGTTATGAGTGCCTGAGTACATGTGCACTGAATGAAAACCACCTGAAAATGAACAGTGCCAGGGCAATGTGTCAGTGTGGGATCCGTGGCGAGGCTATGCTGGTGCTGGGCCCTACCAGCACTCTGCTATTGCATCCTGTAGGATGGAGAGGACAGCTGCTGGAGCTGCACCAAAGAAGCACTGCTGATGCTGAGGAGGACAGTTGTCAAAGCAGGTTTAATCATGGTTATCATTGATTTTTTTTTTTTTACTTGGAACATAGCCCAACCCCTGAGATATAGCAGGAAAGGTCCCCAAAAGTTGGTAGATCTTAGATATGAAACTTGTGTACAGCCCACTGCCTACGTCTGATTGTAGACAAAGAGTTTGCACACAAATCCTGGGCTACTGAATGAGGGAGAATTTTATTACAATTTGCTGCTTTGCATCCAATGCACTATGCAATTTCAGCTGAAAAATTATCTTTGAGAACACAGTTTATTTGGGTTCCATTAAGTTCTATCCTTCAGATGGGTCTTCTCAGGGAATTTCCTTATTCAAAAAATATGAAGGACCATGTAAATATGGTTAGCAGACAAAAGGAAATGATTGGAGGAAGGATTTATAGTTATTTAGTACTCTATAGTGGGAAGCTATTGATGTGGAAAGGTCTGAAGGCCCTAATGCATATGGCACTAAGCACTTATGGTATAGACTAAGCAAAAAAGTAGAATGTAGAAACTTTCTAAAGAAAAATATTGTAATATATGGAAATATGAAAGGAAAAAATTCGAGGATAGCTATTTTCTCTCTAAGAATGAGAAAACTTGATGTAGGCTACAAGAAGCTTAATGTATTTCATGAGGCCAAGATGGAGTTGCTGAAAACTGGTAGGCTTTTATTTTGTAACAGGTAGAATTCAGTGTGTGAGAGTGGTTTTTCTTCTTTTCTTACATATAACTTTGGGGGCAGATTGCCATGCAGTGAAACACCCACCCCCTGGAGCAATGAAGGTTTATACCTGCGAGGAGTCTGCTCCCTGCAGAAGGTTCTTCAAAGTATCCAGCATTGCTGAAAAATGATTTTGATGAAGTCATTGCTGACCAGTTGAAAATCAGATGCTCTGCTTTTTAAAACAGATTCATACATTGTGAAGCTTATAGACAGGAGGCAGATCAACTTTGTACTTGGGCAGATAGTGATAGGACAAGGGGGAATTGCTTTAAATGAGAAGAGAGGAGAGAGGTTGGATGTTAGGGGGAAATACTTCACTCAGAGGGCAGGGAGGCCCTGGCACTGCTGCCCAGAGCTGTGGGTGCCCCATCCTTGGAGGTGCTCAAGGGCACGGATGGGCCTGGGACCAACCTGAGGTGATGGAGGCAGCCAGCCCATGGCAGGGGTTAGGGCTGGGTGGCCCCATCCCTGACATCTGTATCAGTGAGCTTGTATTTCTCCTGTGCTGTGACTCTGCTTCTTGAGCTTTCAGGAATGCCACAGAGGACAGTCCCCACATGCCCTGCAGGATTGGCAGTTGCCTGTCATCAGGAGCACTTGCAGCCATACGCTTAATAAAAACCCTTCACAATGCACCATGTAAATAGTGGCTCAGAAATTACCTATTCATTTATGTGCACAGCAGACCATGATATTTCCATCTCAGCTGCTGGTCTTCTGCATCAGCCCCACAGGGGATATTTATCATATCCTAAACCCGCCTTATTGGCTGCAGAGCTCAGATTTAACATGTCCAGATCTATGGAGACCCTTGCAAAACAGAGGCCTGCCAGTGCAGTTTCGAGTTGTTTGAAGCTTCCTCTGATAACTCCGCTCACTTTCTGCGTGCGAGCGATTTGCGGCCGTTCCGATTCTGCTTCCTCTCTTTTGCCTGATTGTAAAAGCGATGTCTCAGTGCAGATGCATCAAGTGAGAAAGGCAAGAACTGCGGAAAGAAAAGCGTGATTCAGTAGCTGAGGTGTTGCACTGTAGCAAGACCAGGAGCGGGGCTGACTGCAAGCCATGCCCTTCATCTGCTGCGTGACCTTGGATGCATCACCTGTTTGCTGTTGATGCACCCTTTAAACATGCTATGCATGAGCCAGTCTGACAAACACTGTTTGAAGAGCAAGGGACTGCGAGGACAGGCTGGGATCTTTGAGCTGATTCTCTTGCAGTTGTGTAAAGGAATGTGAAAACCGTGAAACGTAGCGTGCTGGAATAGGAACAGGATATCATTGGAATATATTGTGTATTCATACCATGAATAATAATACAACAGGGCTCTGGCTGTTGATATAAAACAAATAAAAACAGAAAATAGTCGTTGACAACTCATTATAAAATGAACCCAAATGTATTTAGTGGTAAATGAGGAAAATAATAAGCAAGGCAGACCTTGTGCAGAGTGAGCTATTCATCTCTGAATCCCCTTCTCAAGCAAAAAATGGAGATAATTGGTGATCTCTCTATTATGTTTGCAGGTGTTGGGGATCTGGGGGCATTCAGCATCAGCTGTGCATCCAGAAGATTGCTGGCTTCTTCCCAAAGAGCTGAAATCTCATTCTTCTCTCTGTTTTAATGAAGCTCTCACCTGCCCCTTTCTCTCATTTGGTAAATAGCTGAAGTTCCTGGAAAAGGAGCAGGAAATGAGTGGAAGGGTCAAAGGCAGCAGAAAGGTGTGAGCTGGGCAACTCAGTGCTGAAATAGGTGAAGGAAAAGGGTGAACCAACCTTTCTGCATTTCCCTGACGAAAAGCTTGCAAGTGCATGCATAAAAGAGGCTTCTGAAAGTTCAGAGGGGTGAGGAGAAACACTGGAATGGAAATCTCACAGTGATGGAGCCTCACTGTGGCATTTTGATACTTCCTAGAGGGAAATACGGGCATCTTGCTTCTCCAGCCTTTGAGCTGAAGTGGTACACTAGCTGAAGTCCTTCACACTTCCCTATCTGAAAGGACTTCATTTCTGACAGAAGGTTCAGCGTTACAAAGAGATACCAGATCTTCATGTCTCCTGTGCTTCAGCAAAGCAGCAACAGCAGTAAGCCCCCTAAGGTGAGATGTTCTGGGGTTATCTCTGAGGAAGGCTGCTCTTCGTGTCACTGCCAATTGCAAATGAATTTAGTTATAAAATTTCTCTTTATTGCCACCTTTCCATATCCCTGAGGTTAATTCTGAAATATGCATGAAATGTAATTAGTGCAGATCCATTTCTGCCAGCACGTTTTACACAAGTGGCTCCCGGTGGCAGATCTGGATGTATTCATAATAAAATGATTCAGTTAAATGTAATACCACTTGGTATGCAGCATGAGTGTTGTTTGTCTTCACAGCACTTTAATGATGCACTGCAGTCTTTGGTATCGAGGCACTACCTGCATCTCAATGAAGAGCTGTGGTTGCTGTACAGGGGAACGCCTCTGATCACATTTTATTGAGCTCAGCCCATACTGCATCCTTTATCTATTGCTTGAGATGCAAGCTGCAGAGCGTGTTGTGTCCTGATAGGGGCTATCATGACTTCGGTCATCACTGTGATGCAGGGGGATGTTTATACAGGGCAACAGTGCAACAATCTGATCGAAGAGGAAAAATAGGAAGGAGAAAAAAGTCAGGTCATCCACTGATCTAATTCTCATGCTGGGTTAAAGAAACTAGTGTTT
The DNA here is from genome assembly GCA_035772895.1 of Perdix hodgsoniae. NCBI lineage: Eukaryota > Metazoa > Chordata > Aves > Galliformes > Phasianidae > Perdix > Perdix hodgsoniae. Next base: position 5,387,570 of record JAPSGF010000026.1, read on the forward strand.
CTTAAACATCTCACTTAAAGCTCTAAGAGAATTCTAAACCCTCTCTAAGAAGTTTCTTGTCTGTTTCACAGAATCATAGAACTGCAGCGGTTGGAAGCGATCAACTGAAGCTGGTTCTCTACAGAAGGTTGCACAGGTAGGCATCCGGATGGGTCTTGTATATCTCTATAGAAGGAGACTCCACAACCTCCATGAGCAGCCTGTGCTGTCACCCTCACTATAAAGGTCTTCTACGTGGCTATCTGGAACTTCCTATGTTCAGGTTTTAGGCCATTGTTCCTTGCCCTATTGCTGTGCACCACCAAGAAGAGCCTGGCCTCATCCGTTTGCCTCTCACCTCCCTGTAGGTGTTTGTTAACATCAGATTCCCCCTCTGCCAGTCTTTTCCCTAGGTTCCTCAGCCTTTCTTTGTAAGGGAGATGATCCAGGCCCTTCATCATCTTTGTGATAATTGATGATTCATTAATGGAGACACCAACATAGTCTCTTCTTAGAAGGCTATATGATCCCATTACAAACTTCCTCAGACATCACTTGGTGCTCTCTTTAGCACTGCCATCCTGCCTGGTTTATATCTATGACTTGTTTTGCCTGTTTGAGTCCCCTTCTGTTTGTAACTGACCAAGACTTCTTCCCCTACCGCCCTGCTATAAAACGTTGGTGTCTATTTGTTGGGACGTGTCAGAATTCCCCTGGAAAATGGATCAATTCCTGTATGCTTTCTATTTAAGACTTCAAAAGAAATTAGGATTTGGAACACTAAGTATGAAATTAATTTTATTAGTAGCAAAATATTACTTAGACTGACATTGTTTTCAGTGTACATATGGTTTCAGACTAGCTGTTGAAATTGAATGCTCTGTGAGCTACAGTCAGAATCAAACAAAAGATGACTAATTACAGCAAGAGAGAAGCATCACTGGATGCTTCTATTGCAGGGACAAAACTGTTTAAATGCCTTTTTTGGTAGTGGTATTCAGAGGTAGATGTATGTTTGAAGTTAGATAATTAATTTGTTCTGATGTAACAAGAAAAGATGAATACCCAAAGTGCAGAGAGTAATTGATACCAACGTGGCAGTGCTGAGCAGCCCCTGGTTTGGAGACTTGTGTTGGGCCAATCTTCTTCCTCAAACACGTTCTTCCTTGGGTCTCTTACTCGTCTGTCAACCTTAAAGCAGTAGAAATGGAGCAGTTGGTGAAACAGGAGGAAGGGCACTTGTTCCTTCAGGATTTAAATATTGCTAAATACAGAACTCATGAAAAAAACGTGCTCATGCAGTATGGAAGGAGCCTTCAAATAGTCTAGGCTTGCTCTGAAGAGCATCACCTCGTGAAGTGAAGCCTAAACTTAAATTTTGAGGAAGTACCTATTTGAAGTTAAGAAAAATGGTTATAACTGTTATTTTTTCAAATCTTTTCTCTTGCTTTGTACCAGTTATCCTTATCTCTTTTATGTCTGCAGACAGCGTTTGACATAAGTGCTAAAGAAACTCAAGGAGCAAGATAAGATGTTGCTGCATAGTGATTTGGGAATAGACACTTAAGTACCTGATCTGATTCCAGCTGCAAGGAGAATCATGAATTTGATCTGAAATGTTGCCTTTTTCAGTACATTTTTTTTGAAATTAAATGTTTCCTTAGGGAAAGCTTTTAATAAAACATTACCCTTATGCCCAAGAATTGTCTAAAAAAGAGTGAAATACAAGTCTAGTACCTGTTTAGATGAATTTAGCTCTTCCAAGGAGTTTAACCTGTTATGCATCTGTAGGTGGGGGTGATCTAGATTTATTTCTTCAGCTATTTCCTTCAGCCTAGTTTCTTGACCAAAGGTTGTGTGTTACTGCTAAATCTAGTTTCGCCTTTTAGTATCTGGACTCATGGGGAATGTCTAAATACCTGTGTGGGCTCAGCCTGTGTGACCATGAGGTGACCCTTTGGGAAAATCCTCTTGGTTCTCCTCCACCTGAGCCGGTCTCCATCCTCACTCCTTTCTTCTCTGCAGAGGAGATCGGAGAGCGCTGTCCTGCTGTGCAGAAGTGCTGGGCTGGCACATATGTGGAGCACTTGGATGTGAGGATAAGCATGCATGGTGCAAGTATCTGTGAAACCTGTGTTTTCTGAGTCTTAGACCTCCATTTTCACTTGCATTGGTGTGGGAGCTTTTGATGCACTCCATGCTGTTGTATTTTCCCCTTTTAATCTTCATGCAATTTTAGATGCTGATTTTCTTGAACAGAAGCATGGCTGTCTTACAGTAATACATCTGTGTGTCACGACCAAGATTGCTCCTGCTAGGCAGCCATCTACACTGCATCAATCATGCCTTGGAGAGGTGATCATGTCCTGTACTGTTTGCACACTGAGTAGTGGAGAGCTGCAGTCTGTTGTGCCATGTCTGACAGCCTCGACACAGCCAGCCTCAGTGCTTATATTTCTTAGTGTCTGCTCTCTGCTTTACTCAGTAGTTATAACCTATTGTCGCTTGCTCCATGTTTAAATCTTGGTTATGAGTCCATCCAAACACTGAGCCTGCTGATCTGCAGCCACAGAAGAGCAGAGGGTCCCAGGAGGTGACCTTGTGCACTACAAGTTGTTCTTACACTAAAAACTTCTGGTAATGGAGGCTCCATTCATTCCTCAAGCAATTTACCCTGAGCTTACTTTCTCCTTAATGTTAAAAAGCTTTTTCTAAAGCATTAGTGTTCTCCTTACTGCAATTTGAGGTCCCTCCTGCTTGCCTTCTCCCCCTGTGGTCATGGACAGCAGATTATTACTTTCTCTCAGTGCAATGGCTTCTAGGGAACAGGAGAAGGAGGAATGAAACGAGTTGTTTCTCACTTAGGTTTAAGTGACTAAATAAGGTCTTGTAAAGGGTAGCTTCACACTGAATCATGTTAATGAAATTTTCTTGTATGCAAGAATGTTCTTGATAGTTTTGGCCAGACTTTACTAGAATCAATTAATACTATGGACTTAAGCGTGAAGATCAAACACTTGTTTATGCTATGGTTTTTCTGCAGTTTAGTTATATGCTATGGCTGCAAGAACCGTTGTATTTTCTTACATTCTAACAAGAACACACAATCTTATTATCTCTTAAGGCTTCAGAGAAATAATGTGAAACTTTTGTGGGAGGAACTTGGAAAACGATATAGATTTGCTTCTAGGAAAAATGTACAAGTTGTTTTTGTATGTTGGATTTTGGTTAGGAGAGAAAATATTTCTGAAGCAGAAATTGCCAGATAGCTTTTGTTGTTATTACAGGCTGTGCAGAAGCAGGAGTTCTGCACCGTGAGGAATTGCTGAGTGAGCTGTTACAATGGATAAATTTCAAATGCCTGTCATAGTTTTCTTTTTTACACTTAAAATGGGGCTATATCCATGATACTTCAACCCAAAGGAATTTGATGAGCAAGTTTGCAACTGGTAGTAATTTTCACAGCATTCTTATAATGCTGACTGTATACCTGCGTGGCTACGCATGCGCGGGGGAAGGGTCTTCACCTGGGCAGGTGTCTTTTTGACCCATGGCTGTGATGGTACTATACTGAAGATGCTTCAGGTTTCATGGATGTTGAATTCACCTGCCAAGACGTCAGTGTCCCTGGAGTAGCCTGATTAATGCTCCCTTCAAGGCCTGCTGGCTCTGGGATGGATGTCCCTGGTAGAGGGTACTTAGTATTTATTCTTCTGATATCTGATATAATGGTAGTTCAGTTTGTTTAGAATCAGGCTTCGACAGGATCAGACATATTTTTAATGAATAAAAAAGAAAAAAAAAAAGAATCAATGCCAACCGCTCTGCGATTTGCATTTCAGATGCTAATAATTCTCCAATTTCAGAGCGCATATGCATAAGATGACTGTAATGAAGATACACATAGCAAGACAATATTTCATCTCAGTTTCTGTTTTCCCCTACATAATTAGCTCAACACAGCATCCACTGCTGTCTCCTCAGTGACTGGCAGTGGGCAGAAAACCAAACAGCGGTTGGTTGTCATGGCAATGCTGAGTTCCAGCGCTGTGGCCCCGGATGCAAGTAAGCCCAGGCTTTAACTGGGAGCACAAATGGAGCCATAAAGGTGTAGCAAAGCCTTTCTCCTGTAATCTTTCAAGGAATTGGCTTCTCCTGCAGTTATAGCCATATTGCTAAAAAAAATGTCAAAACAACAGCAGATTTTTCCACCGCCTGGCAAAGGAAGATGCTGAATTCATAGAGTGGTTGGGGAAGTGCAGTTTGGTGTCATTGTTTTTTCTAAGAGCTGGGATAAAAACACAAAGCGTGATGCACTCCTTGCTCCAAGGAATGTGCAACATATGGTAGAAATTCTGATCTATTTTTTTTTCAAACAGGAGCTAGATAACTGCTAGTTTCAACACTGGGCTGTGCCAGTTGAAAAGGTAATAAGATTTAAACAGGTTTATTTATCTAGCTTACTGTGGGGTTTGGAGGAAGTGGGGCTGACTTGAAAGTCCACAGCAAATGCACTGAAAAACAGTAGTCTGAGTCAAATGGACCCATTCAAAGTTCTTCTGGTATCTCGTGGGCAAAAACTTCTCTATATAATGACAAGCACTTGATGTTCTTGCTGCCTTGACCTCAGTGTTGTGACACCAAATCAAGCTCGTGCCCTCAGCCTTTCCCTGCTTCCAAAGTGCTGATGCAGAGGTTAATGTGAAGGCAACTCTTAGCTTTGCTGAAGAAGAAATGCTCTCAGAGGAACATTACTTCAAAGATGTGGGAAGAACTAATAAGAATAATATTCATTTCCTGGAAAAGAGGCAGCTTTAAATGTTATATTAGGACTTATCTAACTACAGATGTCCTGCCAGTTTACTGAAATTAATGTGAGCAAAATGACCTACCCAGCTCCAGATACAGTACAGTTATGGAGGCAGAATTAGCTCTACTTTGACGAATATGAGAGCAACATCAAGTTTTCTTTGTAATATTCCTGTCTTCCATACTGACTTATTAAAAATAGCCTTACAAAACCAGAGCTCTATTTTAAATAGATAATAATTTTAAACAACAAAAACACAGGTGCAAAGGTGATGTTCTTCAAAGGACCACCCAAGGAAAGTTAGGATTTTAAGAACATGCCGAAATTTAAGTTGGTCTCCTGAAGATGAGACCAAATGTTTCCATCAGGGATGGTGTAGCAAGGGAATTCCTTGTTTCAGTTCTTCCATCTTGGAAATAAATTTGAAGATGAAACCTCCCTAAATCTCACAAAATAAATGCGTGTAACAACTTTGCCTGAGATTCCTGCATTTAAATACACGTAGTTGGAATACTGATGGGTGAAGTACATTCCAGCTTTAATGGCAAACACATCTCATCTGAAATTGTAGATAGAAATGGCTGCCGCATGAATTATTTTGCATTTAAAATAAGAGGAGCTACCAATTCTTCCTCAAATGGCATCTTTTGAAAAGCTGTTCTGATTAGCTGAAGCCAGACTGTAAACTAATGAATATCAGACAAAGGAAAGTAACCTGTCTGACCTGATTTTCTCCTGCCTAATGGAGATCGGTGTGCATCTCTAAAGCCTTGTGGGCAATGATTGAGAAAGCCATGATGTGTTTGGACAGAGAGGTATCCACAGCCCTTGAGAAGGAGTTTCCTTCGAAGCACTGGATAGAATTTACATCCCTTAACTACCAGATGGTTGGCTCCTATCCTGCCCCTGGTCTGCAGTGTTGTCATTGTCTCAGCTAATGATCCATGGCACGTAATATAAGTTTTGTCTGCCCATGCTGTCATTGCTGCTTACTTCTCTGTCTCAATGGCTAAAAGTCCACCAAATGAGGTGGGTGTAAGATGTGACTCAGTAATCCCTGTGAGCTATCTTGTCTCTTGTATCAGGCGTTTTTTCCTTGCCCACACAATCCCTCTGGTTTACATTTATCGTTTTTAATTTATAACAAATTGGACACAAGGGATGTGTTCCTTCATTGCCTTATTGATTCTGAAATTACTGGAGCATTTTTCTGCTTTGCTTATGCTGGGAAGGGAAGATAATTTTTTTCTTAATTAGAAGTCTGATTTCACTGTTGTCATAAACTTAGTGCTGGAATGGACACAAGGAGCAGCTGATGTCTCCAATACCCTGCTATGGAAGAGGATGATATTGGGCGCAGGATGTATAAGAAAAAGCAAAAGATATTATTGAGATGTATAGTTTGCTTCATTTGTTTTTAAGGTAAAATCTGTCGGTATCTAATTTTCTCAAAGCTTAATAATTCTCTGGCTGGTTGGCAATGTGGTGCAGGAAGGAGATGTAGGTTTGGCTGCACATTACTGGGGAGGGCACATCACTGTCCAAGTTGCTGCACCGTTGCAGGCATGACTTACCATATCTCTTACAAAGCCAGGCACCACTTCTGCATCAATGGATCTTCTTGAATCCTGCTTCAAGCTATAGGTCTGTCCATTTACAGGCTGCTGTAAGATTTGTGTGTACAGGTTACGTTTGCCACAATATTGACTTTCAGAGGCTTTGTTCTCTCTGCCTTATAGCAGAGGAGAAAGTGCGCTTCAAAACTGTTCAAGATTATCAAAGAATGGAAAAGAAAAATATACATAAAAGCCCTTTTCTGCTATTTTTATGCCGTTATTATGAAAAAAAATAAGACATAATTTGCAAACACTTTTTGCAAGAAATACAGATGCTGTTGTAACTAGTAGGGATGACTTACACAGCATTCTCTTGCTGAGAGATGAGGAATACATTATTTTTGTATCACCAAATACTGTCTTTCTGTGCCCTTTAAGCTATAAAAGCAGGAGGAAAAAACACTCAGTTATGGCCACAAGCAGTCAGTGTGATGGAAACAGTGAGAAATGCTTTTTACTATCATGGGCATACAGTACCTCTCCATGAGTATGTGTAGCATAGGTTCAAAATCAGATGCAGTAATACAGAAAATGCCTGCCCTAAACTTTGCAAAGTGTCTGCTACCCACGTGGAACAAAAACACAGCTTATCTGAGAGATTTTGCTGAGAACTGAAGGTGACGTACTGCATTCTCTCGCACATATAATATCCTGGGTGCCACTAAATTACTGGTAATTGAGTGCAGACTGGGGGATTATTTACCTCTTTGTCCCATCAGGGTGACAAAAGGCAGCCTTGGGGTGCTGATCACTTTATTCACCTCCCCGCTCTCAATATATTCTCAAGGCTGTTGCTTCTGCCTCCTGTCACAGCCCTAGATCAGCATTTTCCTATCATCACCTCCAGGAGAGCTCCCTTAATTTCTGCCTCGTTTAGCCCTAGACTATAAATAACACTAACTGCTCGCAGAACCGAGTCTTACAGAGCACTGCCCTGGAGACTGCTCAAAACCTGAACATTGCAGTGGTTTGACAGCCTTTCCAGACTAACACCTAATACATACTAATCCTCATGCCAGGTGCAAATCCATAATTATGACCCACTGTCAGCAGCAGAGGCAAAATAATGCGGAGTAGCCCAGTGAGGGAAGCACACTGAGAGTGTTTGTCGAGCCATTTTCTCTCTGTAGTTCTCTCTCCCCTGGCTCCCCAGTGAATATGATGGGAAAATAAATATGGATCTTTATGTCCATTTCCAGGAATGCAGTTGTCTCTGTGTGTACAGCACCCAGGAGGGCTGTAAGGAATAAATTAGTGATCTGCTGCGTACGTGTGTCAGCTATGATATATGTCTCTGTTTGACTGCATCTACAGAGCTAAATATTTTAGATGAGGAAGACTTATAGTACTGTGAATGCCACTGATGAGCAAAAGGAATGGTGAGTTCTTCGGGGTCTCTTTACCTATTGCTGTTATCCCTGCAGTGGAGAGTGGGACGCTGGGGCAGTGCTGGGCTCCTTGGAGAATGTCCCACAGCCACCCTGCAGAAGCCATTAATATGGCTCACTGGTGATAAAGTCCCCATCTTTTCTGGTGTAAAAGGAGTGAGGCCACTTTGTGGATCTGACTCCGTAATTAGGGAATGATTTTCTCCTTCAGACAGCTGCTTGTGTGCAGACAACTCACTGATGCAGCGGCTGGGATGTGCAAATGAGATAGAGCCTGTGTTTTGTGCTCATTAAAGGTGCTAGAAATCTCATATGGCTGCCATCTGCCACCTTGTTTGTTGAGTTTGATCGTTAGTCAATGAATGGTTCCACTGAAGCTCAGTGATTAATCTCCCGCATATGATCCTCTTTATCACGAGAAAGGATTGCAGAATTTTGTTCTTATTATAAAATTGTACAAACGTGCAAATTCTCTTCAAAAGAGATTGGGATTCGTTGAACAGATAAGTACCCAAATGGGAAAATTAGCTGTGAGTTTCTGTAGTGCCTATTTACAAACCATAAGTTCCTTGATAATAACAGGGAATGCCTCTGGTAGATACTCGATCTCTAAACCAGCAACGTGTCTCTGCTTAGAGGTTGTGTGCTGGAAGCTGTGCAATGCCTGCAGGTGATTTTAATGACTGACACCAACCTCAACAAGCTATCATGAGCCTTGTCTTTCTGGACAGTAGAAGGAATATTTCATTGACAGGTATTTTCTGTATGCTGGTTTGGTTCAATTTGCCTGTAAAGAATGAGATGAATTCTGGAGAAAAGAGGATTATTAATCGTTCTAATCTATTAAGCATGCAGCAATCTTTCACTTCCTCCTCTCAAAAAGAATGGTTCAATTAGAATTCTTGGTGTTTGTAATTGCTTGTTGGAATATTTTTCAAACAACAATGCATTAACTCTTGTTACAGAGGCATTTTGCTTTTGCAAGAAATGATTTGACCGTAACTGATACTGACAGGGAATATAACCAGCCTAAACAAAGTCTGGCCGCAAACATGGAATCATAATAACTACTGATTTACCGTTGGTGAAATGCTCTGAAGTCAGTGAGGTTGTGTAGGAGATGGATGATGACACATTTTGTTTTTGTGTTCATCTTCAGCTGTTTTCTGGGTGGAGAATGTAAAATGCATGCTCTGTTACTTTGACTGAGCATCCTTTGGATCCGCATTGTGTACCTACAAATGGAATTGAGAAGCTTTGGATTTATTTATTATGATTGAAGAAATCTCTTCAAGGGTGTATTGATTTTATTTCTGCATCTCTAAAGTATATTCAGTTTCACCAGTAATTTTCACTCATGTAAAGAAAACTGTTTACACAGATTTACTTTGGAGCACAGTATTCAAGAACAGAAAATGAAGGTTAGATTCCTGGTAGAACACTTTTAGTTGTATAACTGTTCTGCATTTTGCATTGCTTTGGGAAATGAATGCTTCTAGCAACTAACTCGTAACAGGTACTGAAGTGGATAGAATTGATTTGCAGATTTGGGCCATTCAAGATTTAAACATTGACGAGAACAATGAGTTGTGCCCAGCAGAGACTGCTTCAGTGGCCTATCCAGTCATGCTTGTGTTCCAGGAGAAGAAAACTTTGATTCCCTGTGGAAGCATGCAATGACATTTTGAAAGCTTTCAGGCTCCTCAGTTACCTCAGTGGTTTTTCTGGCCAGGGCTGCTGCCCAGTTGGGAAATGCCTGGCTGTGTCCCCGCTTCTGCCCTTCACCAGCTTCCTGCTTCCCATTTCTTAATGGTGGACTTCGTTACTAGTCCTTCTTCACATCCCTTTGTGTATTGCTGCAGAATAGCTCAGGATCTCTCTGTTCAGCCCTATTAGCTGGGAAGGCTGGAATATATTACTGGAATACTTAAAGAATAACTTCTCTGCCTTTAGACAATACTTGGGCAGAAATATGAAATGTAAAAAGCAAAAAAAACAACAACCAAACAAGTAGCTGAAGTATGCTAGTTATTTTGACTTTTAAAAACAACAGTAAAGATCTGCTGAGGTAGAAATAAATACCATAGCTCTATGGATGTCTCAGGGGAGATATGTGCTTGCCTGCTTTCAGGAAAATAGTGACAACTGATATATTTATCTTTATACATAGAAGAGCCTGCCAATTTTGCATGAAGACAGTAAGAAATTATTTAAGCTTCAAGCAACTCTGTGCACAATGCTTTTAGTGGAAAATCAGCAAAGGGAAAATAGTCCTGCCTTCTGAGGGAAGGGTGTTGTCAGAAAAATGAACAGGTACAAAGGCAGAAGAGGGTGAAGATACAGAGCAAAGATAACTTTTTTCCTTGAAGAGGGATCTCCTAACCTTGGTGTGGAGGATTTTTCTTGTAACTCACAAAGTGTGGGATATTGCAGTGGTATGTTTTGACTTGCAGACTCAATTTTCTGGAGCACGTTGGAAGATTTTGATATTTTGTGCTTGTTTTGGTGTTCAAATTGGAAACGATTTTAACTATTTGTACGGTAGCCTAACAAAACTTACATTCTGAGTAAATTCCTTTTCTTTTTCAAACTTTTACCTCCTTGGCTTTCCCCATTCTCCAGTTAGTGGCATGGCTTCATGTCAAGTGCCAAGAGCAAATGGCAGATCCTGGCTTTGCCTCTGTGGTGGGTGTGCAGTGCTCCTTGTCCATGTGCTAGACAGTGTCTCCTCCAAATAGGAAGGGGATGATGAAGCTGGCTAATAGGGAGCACGTTGCTTGGTTAGTATTTGCATGGATTCCCACAAATAAAGCGTGGCTTGTTAGAAGCTAAAATGAAAGATAATGTTTAGAGCCACTGACAGTACGCTGTAAGAACTTGTTAGAAATGCTTTCAATATACTTTTGACCAGGGCTGTAATTTCAGAGCATTATCCTAAATTTTAGTCCACAAGGCAGTTACACACAGAGCTTTTAATATCCTAACAGAAAAGCCATAAATTGCTAAATGAACTCCATTCTGGGAGCAGAGCATGTGTGGTCTCAGCCACAGCCAGAATCATCCAGCAAAACCTTTGTGCTCATCAGGTGGCACAACCTGCACTGCTCTGAGGAACTGCTGTTTTCAAAGCAGTGTTGTCTATTCCCAAGTGTTGTCCTTACCATGGAGCAGTGCTGGCCCCTTCCACCTCACAGAAAAGTCCTTGCGAACCTCTTTGGAAGGGAGAGGCAGAGATTTTTGATGCAAGTTTTAGAAGTGCCTAAAGAGAAATAGATTGACTTGCTCCACTTCTGGTACATTTTTAGAAAAATGTGAAAAAGAAGTTGGCTTTTGGGTGTACTTGTAAATATTTTACTAGAAAGTGGCTTTGTGTGGGATTCTTTCTTTTGTTGGGGCCAGACTCCTCAAAAATAGTGCTTTCAGTAAAAATTGCTTTGGGATCACATCAACATGTCCTAGTTTCCATTCTGCAGTGACGTGAGGCATTTCTTAAGAGTATGATCCTCCTTTTGGAGGCACTTGTGGCAGCGTGTAAACCTCTAAACTGGTTTTCTAACTTTTGCATAATTAACAGTTCATTAAAAAAAGATGATTTGGAGCCTTATATAAGTAGAGTTTCTGGCTCACTTGTTAAGCATCCAGCACGTATTTGCACAACGAGTGGTCATTTCACACGTGATTTGTAAATGGCTGTTGGCCTGATCCGAAACCCTCCAAAATTGCCATGAGCCTTTCTCCTGGATGTAAAGAGCTTTTAATCTGATCGTAAATTGCTTCATTTTCGTTTGTTGCTTATGCTCATAGAAAGAGAGGCAGCAGATACTTGCAGACGTGTGTCATATCACTGCATCATATGGCAGCAGCTATTTCTGAAAGAGGTGGCCAACTTGAGAGAAGGATAGAGCACAAACAACTCCTTGGATTTGTGTTTAGATTTTAACCAAAGAGTCTTTAATTGTCCTGGAAATCTTATCTGAAGGTCTGTTTCATGTTGTACATACACGTATAAAAATATTTCCTCCTGCAAAGACATATTTTGTACAGAGATGCATCTCCCTTTTCCTCTAGCTAAGGAGAAGATTGAACACGATGTTGTGCACGAGACTCGAGTGGAGGGATTGGCAGGAGGTGGCAGATGGCTGCTCCTCATGTCAATGCCTGGATTCCTCCAGTGAGGCTGACCTTGGGGGAGGTGGTTGTGTTTGTCTTGGTTGGAGATTCCGTGAGTGATGTCGCTTCTCACTGCACAAATTTATTGCAGTTGTGCCTCAGGCAATTTGGCTTTCAGTATGGGCCCAGACTGGTCCCTGGCTGTCTCTTACAATCTTTTCTAATGGCAGCTAAATATTTATTTCAATTTGGCAACAAATGAAACAAACACCTGAAGCTTCTCCATTCAGGTTTGTTTTCATAGGACTTGAGAGTAATTAGCTATCTTCAGGAGGCTGTCCAATTTCCTATTTATTTCGTAATATCTGAGTTCATCTCATTTAGGAAGGACCTAATCTACAGTAAGTAGACTTTGGGCTCTTTAACTGAAGTGAAAACTGTTTTTAGGAAATAAAGGCATTTTTTCCTTCCTAAAAGATATTAAAGAATTGATTATTTCTCAGAGACTGAAAAATAATCATAGTTTTATCCTATGCGTCTGTTTAGAGGTCCTAAATGCTTTTTGCCATTAACTATGTTGTCAGCCCAGTCCAGCGGTATTATAAAGATTAGATGAAAGTCTAATTTATCACAGAACAATTGTTTTTTTTTAGTAAACCTGGAGTTTTTAGATGCGTTAGGGCCTTGAATTTTGGAGCTCGCAAGGAGATTAATGGCACAACAAGTCTGATTCTGTTTCTCCCCGAGAAACACTTTAAGGAAGAGACAGGTGATCTGAAAACCTGAATCTTCTGAGCCTGTTGGAAAATAAGTAGACCTTCATTATATTCTCATTACTCCAGCTCTCAGCACAGAAAGGAAAGAAATAAAGGTCACTAGCTTTTACCATCTGCACTAAAATGAGATGAAGGCAATAGAGAACTCCAGGATATATTGCTTAGCTGCTGATCTGAGGCTTCAAGTCAGTCTTGAGACAATATAACCCTGTCTCAACAACTTCTAGCTTGGTAGAGGCATGTTTCCTGACCCACTGAATTTGATTGGAAAATCAGAATTTCTCTCATTAGACACTAGATTGGGCTTTATGGGTTAACTGGAAAAAATAAAAATAAAAATCTGAAATCCTGACTTCAAAACACAGGATAAAGAAAATTATTTTAATTTGTAAACATTTTAAACAAATGAACCCAAGAATATGAGAGGAGAGTGATATTAGTACATTGTACCACATGATTTCTGCTGAACTATGTCTAATAACATGATAGACTTCTTCCCTCAGTTAATTTGGAAACAAACTTCCTTCAGCTGCCAACAACTGAAGATAGAGATGGGCAAGGGGATGTCTTGGTAAACTTCAGAAATACTTCTTGCTGTAGTGCCTTTATAGTCCAAGCCAGACGGCATCAGACAATTTCTTTTTTCTCTCATCAATGCTGCGTTAGTGTCTGATGATGACTCAATTGGCTCATTAAAAATAAAATGTTGATAAATAATGGTAGAAATATTTAGAAAGTAAATATGGTACTAAAAGAGATGCAGGAAGCCAATTATTTCTGTACTTGGTCTTTACCAAGCGCCTTCAGACAACAATATTATAACAGCCTGCTTTATCTATTCGTACTAAACAAGCAAAGTCCCAGTGAAATGTCAGCAATATCCATCTTAAAATAGATATTTGCTGTCTAGATGTTGTTTTGGTTCAGAGAAACCTTTCTACTGTTCAAGTCAAAGTGGCGTTTGGCAAGGTTTGTAGAACTGCTTAATTTGATTCATTAATGTTCGTGCATTTGTTTAGTGTTTTTGCATCCTTAATGAGACATTCTGATGGCTTTGTGAGTTGTTTTGCAGCCTTTCCATACTCTTTACAAAATATCCTATCAAAACAACTGAAGAATATACAACGCTTACAACTGTGTGTCTTAGAATGCTCAATGGATAATGGCTCATAGATGGAAATATCAGCTCTTTCAAGGGCAGTAGTTGGTGATCTTCTGTGAGGCACCATCAGTTTTCGATGAGTTGGAAATCAAAGGTCAGTAGCTAAGTTCATGGAAAGAAATGAGGTGAAAGAACCTGATTGTGTTAGATGTTTTGGAGCTGAATCAGCAAGGCCAAAGGTGCAATCTTTAAGTACTTTGAAGCTCAATTAATTGTCAAATGAGCTTTCATTTTTCAATCAGCTGCCAGTTTTCACCTGACCAAGGGATGTTATTTCTCAGAAAAGGTTTAATTAGCACTCTCCTTGCTAGAGTGTCTCTCTTTCCCCACCTCTCCTTGCCTGGTCTGTGAAAGCCCTGTGCTTATTATATTTCATGACTTCTTCATCATCTTTGCTCTAACTATTCAAAGCTCATCTTTAATGAGCAAAAAAAGAATGTCTTGCACTTCCACGTGACTGTGTGGTGCCCAAAATGAGAGGTTAATTGAGATAAAGCCATACAAGTAGTGTGGGCAGTGCAATTTTAATAGCAACACTTGCATGAAGTGTTGATTACTATGTGTGAACATCATCAGCATTACCAAATTTGAGTAGTACATGTACTAGTAAACCTACACTTCATTTGAAGCCAACATGGGTTCTCAATGACCACTGCATAGAGGACACAGCTAGCATACAGACCTGGACCTCTGATGTGGATCTCTGTCCCATTGGCCCAGCTTATGTCGTGGTGTAATTACAATGTGCTGTGGCCACAGCCACACCACAGACTCCACAGGAGCCTAACGAGCTGTACTTGTGCTTAATATCTTAGTATCTCTCATAAAGAGATACCCTCCAGCTCACTGTTTATTGAGAGATTTTTCCTGTGATGGCTGTACTGCAGAAATAGGGGCTCTCAACTAATTTGCTGTTTGAGGCATTGAGCCACCTCCCATTTCAACCAAGAGCAGTGCTTGCTGCCTTGTGGGCTGGGGATCAGTGCACTTACATCAGTGTCTTTTTTGCAGTTAAGTTGAACAACAATTCCTGGTCAGAAGTGTTGGCATCTAAGCGTGCATTTAAATTGCTTCCTCGTATCTAACATACAGCCCTTTTCATACAATACATACAGTATTAAACCCTCCTCCTTCAGTAAAAATTATCTTTTATACATATATATAGTTTTTTCTTTATATTTAACATACATTTTAATTAACTGGAGCCACAAATGCAGTTTACACCTATAAAACTGTAATCCCTTAAATGATCAAGAGTTTCATCTGAGGCTTACTGAAATCAATAGACCCCAGCAGCTCCCCTGAGAGCCGAGTGTCTGTATAGCAGTGAGGTGAGATCCCACAGTCTGACAAAACTTGTCTTGAGTTTTTTTGCTTCTTGGTGTCCTACTCTGCATGAAGGGTGTAATTTCTTTCTACACTGCAGTGAGTCAGGCTCAGGCTGTGTACTTTTAGTTTTCATTCAGTTATTTTCAGTGGTGGTTACATTGCTGACAGTCATTTGGGACTAACACTCAGTCTTCGCGTACTGGATTCACAGCATGATTAATAGGCTTTCAGCTTAAATGGCTGCGAAAAGTTCGATCTCTGCGCTGGTGAGCTAATGCTCATCACCTTCTCGACAAGAGACCTGTGTGAAATTCCTAATGACTTAATTCCTCTGACATCCCATCTGCATGACACAAGTGGAGTTCAATCAGGTGTCGCAGTAACAGTTTGGTGACAGCCGTTTTGTTGAGTTTTGTTTATGAACTGATCTGACTTTAGTGGGAGGGCTATGTGCACGTAAGAAGGATCCTTGTCCTGCCTCCAGGACTGTAAGAATCCTCAAAGGTCAGCTGCTGCGTGCATGTGAATATATAGACACAGGGTGAGTTCATGCAGGCATTCAATGAGCAGTTTTAATGTACTTGTTTCAAAGATTATTCAATTTTTTTTTTGTTACAAGTCCTTAGAGGCAGGAGAGACGTTGCAGTAAATATATAAATGGAGAGTTCACTGCTCCTGTGAGAAAATTAAAGTGAAGTTTGCTCCACACTGGAGGGATTTTGGTGTGGGCAGCGTGCACAGGGAGAGAGCTCTCCCTTTGGTTGTTACAGGATTCCCAGCTGATTCCGCCACAGGTTGAAGTAGAGAAGAAATACAATTAAATCTGCAGTTATCACTGCATCCATAGAGCCACTTCTGGGGACTTGTACCCTGTGGTTGTTGGGCTCTGAGCTTGGTGCTTACCTCTGGGTTGAAGGCTCTGCAGGATGGGGCTGTTCCTGAGATGTGGGAATTAAGTTCTCCCTGAGATCTTTCTTCAGATTAATTAGGGCTTGATCTAGTGGTCAGCAACCAGCCCATGGCAGAGGGAAGTGGGTGATCTCTGAGGTCCTTTCCAACCCAAGCTGTTCTGTGATTCTATGAGTCTATGGGTTACACTCGACCTGTACTCAGTTCTGGAGATGGATGGACACAGTGCTGCCCACAGGTCTGACCAAGCCTTGCTTCCCTACTGGGAGAGAACTACCAAAAAGCTTAACTTGCCAGCAGAAATGGGAGCAGAAAATTCAGTGCTGTTCTGTGAATTATAGTGCTTCAGGTCTGCTTCTTTTATTCCTTTCTCTCCCCGCACTGTGATTTTTGCAGCACACTTCACCAAATGTATAACTGATTTTAATGCAGGATTCGGGCTTGTTTTGTTGCCTTGAAAGCTGTATTTGATGAGAAGAGCCTGTTCCCAGAAGAAATTCGTGATCGGGAACAAAAGGCAGTGCAGCTCCATGAGCCATGTGTAGCTGATGGCAAGATAAGAAGAGATAAGAAGCAAGTAGGTCTGGAAGAAAAATAAACCTTTTCTTCCAAAGAGAGGTGTGTATAAAAAATGCCATATCCAGAGTGAAATTGTCTTTGCTACATGCTGTTATTACTTCTTACAGTACAGACCCTTTTTCTTAGGGGCAACATTTTCAGCTTTTGGGTGGGATCTCATGCAGCTGCCAAGGCCAGGGGCCCAGCTTTGGCTTCTGCTTGCTCCACTGAAGTAACTGAAATCAATGAGGTTTTTTTTGAGTGCTTTCTTTCTTTCTTTTCTTTTCTTTTCTTTTTTTTTTTTTTTTTTGACTGTTTGGGATCATTTTTCTCACTGAAGCACAGCTGAAGGCATTTGGATGTCCTTGGAGTGTTTTTAAAATGAGAGCAACCAAATCCAAATCTGATTTAGACAAAATAGTTTGGGTCCAGTGCTGTTATTTGTGAGTTATTTCCCCTCATTCAGCTGCAGGTTTTCTGTGAGAGATTTCTGTTCTGATCCTAAAAACAGAAATGCATGTGTGATGCTAAAGAAGAATATTATTTACAGAGGTATTCTTGCTAAGAATTTGCTGTCTTCAAGGTTTGATTGTCATTAATTGAGATTAAATAATTGCCAGGAGTTGGACTTGATCCCTATGGGTCCACTTCAACTTGGGTTATTCTGCAATTCTAAATATGTACAGACCCCAAGCTCTACCTCTTACTCCAGCAGTCTTTCCTTTGTACCTGCAAAATCATATGCAGATAACAATTAGCAGCGGAACTAGCTGCTTGATTGGGTCAGCTGATGTTAAGGCATCAACCATGGCCAAGCACAGCAATTTTTCCCTTGGATGAAAAAATTGAAAAATATTTTGTAGTTTTTCTGGATACAAACACCAGAGAATGGACTATATTCAAAATGATTCACACATCTTACTGAAATAATGTTCGTGTTTTGGCTGATCCTCAAATTTCAGCCACGCTATAAAATATCCTCTTGTTGGATGATTTGTGTGTATTAAATTCCAGACTGAATCCCGTAAAGATTTCAGACGTAGGTTGCACAGAATCCAGTAGGACTATGATAGGTTTGAAAGAAAATCCTCAAGTGTATAGTTGTTTAACAAGCCACTATTTGTTGGGTTTTTTTTTTGTTTGTTTGTTTTTTTCCCAGAGCCAAATGAACTTCAGAGCAAATAAAATCTACAAGAACACAGTTGTATTGTGACATGAAATGGGGTCAATATGTACTCATTAACTCAGAGCCGTTTAGCACCTGGAAAGATTGGTATAGAAAACAGTGGACAACTTCACAAAGCAGATGATGCTGAGGAGTTAAATTATTCAACCAAAGCCTTGAAGATGAGAACTTCAAATAATTGTTGATTTGTTTTTCCTAGAACTGTATTGCATCTCAAGCCTATGATTTCTTTTTTTAGTACTCTCCTGTAATATTGCCTTAATGGCTTTAGGACCTTAATTACACACATACTGGATACTTGATGTTTTCAGAGCTGTGAAAAATTATCCCTGCTATGGGGAAATCTAGTTCTAAGCTGGATAAATGGAGTAATCAAATGGAAGAGTGAAACAAAGCAAGCAGTTTTTATACATCTTAGCCAGGTTAGTAAACATATGGCAAAGATCAACAGCGTGCTAAATGCAGGGTAGGAGCAGCCTGGCCTTGGCTGCCTGCTGCATGGATTAAGGGTGTGAAGAGGTGCAAGAAGGATTATGGTGACAGGCAGCAGAAAGATGCATCAGTAAGCACGGCAGGAGCAGAGGTGCTTTCCCTTTTGACTGCCCGATGTGCACATGAAACCTTTTTACATTGCTTAAACTTAATTTCAAACCTGAGGAATTTCAAGCAGAGGGCAATTTTTAAAAACTGACGTGCTGTAGCAATGCCCTTTGTTATTGCCAGAACTGGGAAGAGATTGCAGCACGTCTGCCCTGAGCAGAGTCAAGGAGTTCTGAAGTGCGAATGGGCAGCAGTTCTACTGCTCTGGTGGCTTAGGTTTGATTATTTCCATCTTCCTGGCTTGAAATGAAACTTTCATGCTGTTGAACAAAGAGCGTACCTTCCTACAGTGCTTGCTTCTCTTTCTAGGAGATCACAACAGGTTGGGCTTTAAGCTAGCATCACCTTTACAGAAAAGACTTCTTGGTTGATCTCAGTAATATCTAACAAAATATTTATGGCCTTCTCTTTCTTTAAAGCTCGAGCAGTCTTAGATTTAACAAAGGCAGGGTGACAATGTATGCTTGTACCATGCAGACAGATGCCGTAGGCTGGGTAACAGTGCTGAGTTGAAGCGTGTTTGTGACGTTATGCACGAGTCGCAACAGCTTTATCCCAAACTCATACAGAACAAAAGTTTTTGAGATGCTCTCTCAGATATTTCCAGTGCTTTTAATGCCTCAATATCTGTTGTAGATTAGACTGTTCATAGGCTAATGCCATTTGTTCATGTATGCTTATTCACGTAGTGACAGATTAAGTCATGTTTCTATATTTACAGGAAAAAAAATAACTTCACCTGCAGGAAAAAGCCCTGAAACTGCAACCACTGTGCTCACGGGGGGAAGGACGGGGGAGAGGGGGGATGTAACAGAATTTCTTCTTATTTCCTTTGCTATGGGAAGGGATGGAAGGGGCCATGGTGCATCGATCCCATTGGCTTTTGTGATAAGCATTGCTATGTCCTTGTTTGAGTCTTTCTTTTTCAAATCTGTTTTAATACCGAACTTATCCCTGTATGGCAGGGAAGTATGATACAATTTTCCAGGTAGATGTAAGCATTAATCCTTTAAATGGCTTTTGGGGACCAGTTAATGATGTTTATTCACACGAAACAACTGAAGCGTTAGCATGTGTGGTTAGCGACTGCTATCAACAAAGAAAAGCTCAATATTTTAAATGGTGTTTAGTACGACTACTGCCTAAATCCAAGTTCCTTTTGCTTAAGCTCTCAGCAGCAGGGTGGTTAGCAGAGCCTTAATCTCTGCACTCCCCAAAGACCAGTAACTTTGCTATTGACTGACTTAAATAAACTTGACTGAATTAAATATTTCACTCTGAAACCTGGCATGTTTGGGCACTGACCCAAAGCCCATTGAAATAAATGGGAAAAGTCCCATTGGTTTTATTCTTTCTTGGATGATGCCTTTAGGACCAACCAAGTGACAAGCAGAATTATGGGCTTGGTGCAAGGAAGAGCAGAAGTGAGATGATTTTCAAACTCCTGCCTCCAGCTCCCTGACATGATTGAAGTTTATGCTTGAGGTTAACTCAAGAGAGAGACAGTATTTCTTTGTATAGTGCTTGTCCAGTGAAAAATAAGATTCCATAAAAGAAAGTAAATACGCTGTGGAAGTTCTTTGAATGGAGGAAAGGATGGGCAGGTGATCCTCTGAAGTGCACTTCTAAGTCCATCTCTGGTAGCAGCATTTCTAAAGGAAAGTTTAACCTGGGCTTCCCAGTCTCAGTGAAAAAATCCCTATTCTCAAAGCGTCACTTAAGGTCAAATTTATATTAATACTTTTATCCATCTCGACTTTAAAATCCTGGATGGAAGCATCATGCTACCGAAAACCTGGGTTCACGTTTAACAGGAAAGCCATTCTGTGACAGCAGTACAGTCTTGGTGTTGTCATGTATGTCAGAGATGCACAACATTCTTGTATATACCACTTGTTTCATTGCCACTGGCTCCATTCTCTTTACTTTCCCTAGTTTGCATTTTCAATGGTATTGTTTCAGAAAGGAGAGACAGATGCTGAGAGATGAAGGAAAGACTCCACAAGGCAATGCGATAGTTCTTGGCTAACATTTTAAGTTGTGTGCAATCTGTATGGAAAAGGTGTTATGTGTTTGAAAGCCAGACTATTTTAATCTCAAAACTTAGGCAGGAAGACTCTTTTCATTACTTTTTATCGTTCTAACACAATCTTAATGAGCGCAGCCACTTGGAATAAAAGTTCTGAGGATGTTTAGTGGTGCTTTGAAACTATTTCCTACCATAGCCCCTTCTAGATGCAGAAAAACATGAATGTGCCAATGGATAACCTGGCTTCTATCAGGCATTCATAAACGTGCAAGTCTGCTCATTCAGGCAGATGATTACAATTTGTTCCTATCAAAAATATTTGAACAGAGCTCTTGCAGGTGCCAAGTGCCACGCGGTCTGTCAGTGGCAGAGAGCTCTCCTTGCACGCTGCCTCCACTCAGTGTGGCACGAGCACTGAAGATGGGTGACAGATGTGATAAGTGAATGCTGTATGCTCTGTGCTGGTAAGGAAAAATGATAGCAGCAGAGGAGTAGAATAAGGAGAGAGGGGAAGTAAAGAGAGGAAAAAATACTGTAATGAACTAAAACTACTGATTCATTGGCACAAAGCAGTTTAGCTGTAATGCTAGTGACATCAGTAGAGGTGCTTTGGAAGTGCAGTTGATTCAGGCTTCTAAAACAGAAATTAATTGCATGCGTAATCAATAAGGTGAAGATTTCAAAATCCAAGTATTCTCAACAATGATAGCCAACGCATATGAGTGACTGCAAAAATCACCTGTATCTCTTACAGGCTGCCCACACTGCAATGCAATCAAAGGCAGTCAAAAACTCAGTATGTTCAGCTCCTGGCATCAATTTATTACAGAAGCAAAGGATCTCATAGGTACATTATCTTTAAATTACCTTTATTCATACTTTGCTTTTGAAGTAAATGAAATTCAGTTTGATGCTTTGAAGAAACTCCTCAGATTAATGACAGACTGTGCCACATCTGAGCCATGTTTTAGGTTTTTTTCCGGAGCCCTTGCACCTGTTTGTGATGTGCAGTGCGATTTCAGGAATGAATTTCGTCATAAATCACTTGACACTTCAGTGTTGCAGAAGGATAGATCAGGTCTTAATACTGAAGGGGTGGCTTTGTCTCATTTTCCACTCCCCACAAGCAGAGACGACGATGGTTTCAGCAGCCAGATTGTCAGATCTGTCAGATTGTGTTTTGGGCAGGATGTGGGCAGGACACAAAGCCAAACGAGATGACATCTGCCTTTTTGCTATGGTGCTCATTGTGAGGGTCAGCTCTGGGGTGCTTTCAGCTGCAGGTATGTTGGTGTGCAGGTAGAGAGGCATGCAAAAAAAGAAACCACAACCAACCAAACAAAAGAGAGCATTTGCTTTCTCAGTCTTTTCCCACATTTCTCAGCCTTCGCTACTCTGCCTATAGCTGCAGGCAGCCTCCACCTGCTGGGGTTTGCCAGACATGACAAGGTATCCTTGTCTGTCTGAGCTGGACAAGGATGTTGCCAGGTTCCACAGACTCCTAATTTCCTTATCTAGCGCCTCAATGAAGATGGACCGGTTGAAGGGTAGATCATTACTGATCATTCTATAGAATCATAGAGCGGTTTGGATTGGAAGGGACCTGCAAGATCTAGTTCCAACCCCCTGCTATAGGCAGGGACTGTGAAAGGCATTGCTCAGGCCACTGCTGCTCAATCACAGAGCAGTGCTAGTTGGGCCAAACTGTGATTCTCAGCATGTTATGGGGTGAGTTTTGTGCACAGCTAATGCTGCTACACAGCTGTTTTGTTTTGTTCCAGCAAAGATGTGGCCGCTAACTGCTGTGTTTTGGGGATGAGGAGTTCTCTCCTTCCAGCCAACTCTGTCTGTCATGCTGTAAAAATAAAATATGTAAAAATTAAAAATTAATCTTGCCAACGTCCTTTACCTTCAAGAAGGATTCATTGTGGAAGGACAGTATTGCCATAGCAACGAAGACTCTTCAGATGGCTCTAAATCTGGTGAATTTCCAAGACACAAAAGATTGCTCAGAGCCCAGAAGTACCTGGATAGAAAACAAAACAGATGGTAAATTCTCCACAGCTTTTGCAGTATTGCATTTTGCCAGTTATTCCCCACTTTCTCATATGTCCAGAATGTTTGTTTTACAATGAATTTGTGATCCGTGACAGATTCAAGACTTTGTGCAGTGGAATTGGAAGTCAGCACTTATTTTCCCACCGTGGCCTTCTCAGCATGGCCTTATTAATGGCTCATCTGTAAAGAACAGGAAGGCTACCAGCCTGCTCTTAAAATTGCAGCAATGATCTTTTAACTCTCAGCCATCAGAAGCATTCTTAACACTTAACTGTTCTATACAATGATATATCCTAAAGTTTATGGAGTTGTGATCTTTAGGACAATTACTTCTCACCATCTGAAAATCCCTTGTGTTGCAACTTTTGTTTGCAATGCCAGAGTTGGACTCTCAGCAGGGAAATTTTCCTCATAGCGAAAGAGTTCCGAAGTCTAAAGGATGGTGCAGCACTGGCACAAGGATGATAATCTTCTCTAAAAGGTACGTACTGCCGAGTGTCACAGCTTCTTGCCATGGGCACAAATTCGTTTTTAGACACATCAACACTTCTCACTTGTGCAAGTTAAGAGAAATGTTGTTCTGTCAGGGGTGACAGACTTCTGCACAGACTCCGTGTAAAACCTGTGGGGTTTCCTTAATTTTAATTCTGCCTGAAAGATAATGGCTGATAGTGCTGTGATCTTAACATAGGAGATGACAGCAGACTTTCTTTCTTTTGGAAAAACTAATAGCAAAAAATATCCGTCTGAGTGAAGAATTTGGTGTGGTTTGGCTTGTTCCGATGAACACGCTTCACAGGCAAGTGAAAGCATTGGAGCAGGAACTGCTCGTGAGCAGCTTCATTAAGAAAGAATTCCTAATAGCTGAGACATCAATGAGGAATTTACCTCTGAGAATGAGAACTGCTGTTTTAATACAAGCATAATTCTTCACGTATTTCACATATTAACTATTGCCCTAATCCTCTGAGCGTGACGAGACACAGCTTCTTGCCTTTCTTCCAGCTGCTTTTCTGATACTTGTGAGAGTTTTGCTTTTTGGAACAGCCACAAAAGGAGAAGAGTTGGACAAGAACCCCTATTCTGGGTTGCCCTGCGTACTGTTGGGCATTGCAAAGAGCTGAGCACTTCTGCGTGGCACAGCACCGGTGAACCCAGAGATGCTGAGCCCTGGTGGCTGCCACTGCTTTTATATTGCACCTTGGGAACGTTCATTTTGCCTTTAAATTAATTTCTGCTCTACTTTTCTGGTCCTTAGGCTGCTCGTGAACTTGTTTTAATGCAAGGAAAGTGATTTACTGCATTTAGGAAGGATGGTAATAGGGAATTGAAGATAACATGACTTTATTTTAACGATGGAGTTTGCCAATATCAAATTTTAATTCTTAACCAGCACATTTTCAGTTGTAAACCGCCGTTCTTGAGCATATCCTTCATCACTTAAATGGCCCTTTTTAAACCTTCCATTTGCCAAATGCCTACAGGGAAAGTAATAACTGTAGTTAAAACAGAATATAGTTAGAATATGCCCCGTGGATACATTTTAAAATGAAATGCCATGTCTTGAGTGGAAGAAGTTAACATCATTTGTGATTTCAAGCCAGTTACTATCAATGACTATTTGTGCTGGGTCGTAATGCGTGTTACACAGCATCCATTTAATGACTGAGGTGGATGTTCTCCCTTGTAATTGCCCTGCTGCTGAGATTTTTCATTCTGACTGAGTAGAATCAATCATTAAAACAAGCAAGTACTTATATTGGAATATTTGTCTGAAAAAGAATCCTAATTCCTTATCCCAGCTTTTCTTGTTTCTCACTCAGCGACAGCTGAAGAACATCATTGCTGTAGTATCCTAATGCAGTGTTTGGCACTGCTCAGCTGGGGAGCAGTAATTGTGCTTCATTTCTTTATTTCTCTCCTCAAAGGCAGCAATTCTGGCACTTCATTACAGCACCATATGATGACAATCAGTAAATGGGTGTTGAGGGGGAAACAGGAAATTCCCCACACCCTTACGCTCTACAATTTTTAACAATATGCCTGTAATGAAAATTTATGCTGTTTTATGATCTGTGTTGGATTTAAAATGTCAAAACTGAGATGCTTCTTAAATTATGGGCTTGAATCAAGGACAGATCATTCATTTCTCTGCCGTAAAAAGCAGCGAAATTACTGTTATTTTTAACAATTGCACAATCGGTATTTTTGTCGGCGTGTCTTCAGAAATGAATTATGGAGAATCTCTCGTGATGACAGGCATTTAGGGAACTATGTAGGCTAATGTGTCTCATCACGGGTAGATTCAGATAAATGAATGTCTCTAACGCAGTGTGGTCGTTCTGAAGGGTTGGGGCAACGTTGGTCATTTCCTTCCTGCTATACCTTCCTTCTCCAAAATGCTGAATTTCTGCATCCATCCCAAAGAAGCAGTGAGGTGTTCTGACAGATGTAACTCAGGAAGTTGATGACACACCATGGCTATGGATGGCAAATAAGAGGCAGATGGTTCATTGGTGGATCTGCTGTATCCACAGGCAGAGGCTGTTGCTACACGAGCAAAAGAGATGCGCAATAACACTTTGACTATAATAAATGTAATCTGTTTAGATTTTCTTGTTCAAATAAATAACAAGAGCAGCTAAGGTCAGTTTGCTTGGTAAGGGAAATAGAATTTCTGATGTTCTGTGATATTTCATTTCAGTATGGTAGTTTCTCACGTTGAGGAAATTTAGCAACTGATAGAAAAGCAAAGTTCAGAGTAATGTGTACCTTTAAGCAAGCATTCCTTTCTTTGGAATATTTAGGTTTTGTGTTTTGCAGGGAACACTGCAAAAGCCTGATACAGCAAAGAGTGGCAGAGACACAGAATAATCACATGAAGCTAAATATATGTAATTTTCTGAAATTACAATCTGATAATTAGAACTTAAGTACTGTTTCTATTCGCTGTGTTAAAATGATGAGAAATTTTGAGTTTCAGAATAAAAAAGCTGTTTCTCTGTCCATACAATAACTCTGTTCTTGTTCATCTTAATACAACTACCAAGACAATGCTGTATTGATTAATTCATATACGCTGTGACTTGAAACCTAATTATTTCTTTTGTCAGCTTGCTGGAATTGGCAAAAAATGTCTGATCTTATTCTGCTGTAATGATTTCTATATGAATTTTCTAACAATGAGATCTTCACTTGTATGTACTTGCAGCTCTAATGTTTTAGCCTGTAACTTGGTGTGCCAGCAGAAGTGATTAATTCCTTTTGCTTTTGCTACTGGGGAGAAAAAAAAAAAATGACTGCAGTAAAGCTCTTGTACACTGAAGCCTTTTTCTTTCTTTCCTTTGTCCGTAATACAACAGCTGTTCTGTGCTGTCTTCTTTATTTGTTGATTTTTTTTTTTTTTTGGACACAACTTGAATCTTTTTCTTCTTTATTTGTGGCGTTGTCAGCAATTTCGTGATAGATATTCTGTCTTGTCTTTTTTCAGTAGTGATCCAGTAGTTACAAAATTTACACTATAAAGACATCAGTGCTGGCTGCTGAATATCTAACATGCGTTATATGCTTGTTTCACATTCTGGTGGTGCCTTGACCAGTGTAACTTTAACATAGATATGGCAAGAAGCCATCCCTTGAACTGAGTGTATTTAGTTATAAATACATTTCCTTTGTGGGCTATGCTGGGATTTTACTCTGAGAGAGGGCTCGTTTGTAGAGCACCAGTGTTTACAGTGATTTTTTTCATTTATGGTAATTGGTAAATAGTTTTCTGAGAAGAGCAATGAATCTAAGACACCTATGAGCTAAAGGCATTTGGTATTTATAGCAGCATTTTGCAAATCTGAAATACCTAAGTTAAAAATAATAATTTCAAGCACTGAAAATGAGTAATTAACTTCAATTTAACATGAAATTTCCTGAACATCAGAGTTCAGCCTCTGCTCAGGTGTGTCCCCGTCTGATAACTTTGTGTTCATTATTGGGCTAACATAGTTGGGATCCAAAAACGATCTCTTTTGGAGCCCCGTCGACTTAATCCTTATTCTTTATTAAAGTGGGCTCAATTACAAAAGTAAATAAATAAATAAAGCTGGTCACTTACAAAGAGATCAACAAACAAAGCAAAGAAACAGAGCCTTAAGGAGATGGGAAATCCCACTCCCCAGTGTGAGAACACAGGATGTTTTTATCTAAATTGCTAATTAGAGAAAGGAAGCTCTCCTGCTAGGTGAAAAATGTTCATTTGAGACCTCTTTGACTGAAACAATCAAGAGAAAAAAAATTCCCTTTTTTGAGTATTTTTAAAAGTGGATTTATTTACACTTGCAGCTCTTGAAATGAGAATAGATTGGAATGAAACAATTCAGAAAATCATTGCTTTTAGCTTCCTGAGATGCTTCCCTCTCCCATGCGTTGTGCACCGTGTTTAGATAGCTTATCCAAAGATAGATACCCCTTTGGGAGCCACGTTCCTAAAAGGATCTAAGAATGTCTGTTATAAAATGGTTAGAGGGGAGAAAACATTCCAGAGTTTATATCTTGAAAACTTGTATAGAACTAACAAAAGTAAATTATCTGGGCTTTATGATCTTTAAGGCTGTCTGCAAAGAATTTGAGAATTGATCACAGGAAAGTAGCAAAGATTTTTTTGATGGAAAGCTTCCCAGAGACATAAACATAGAAATCAGGCTAGTTCTTCCTTAATATAATGCTTTGGCAATGCACAAATCAGTTTTTCAGTGCAAAGATTTTGCTCCATCACCTGTTCTCACTCTCCCCACACCAGCAGTAATGTCAATGACTCTGGTCAAATGTTACTGCTGATAGCAATGCTTTCTGTACAGCTTGTTAAACGTTAGAAAAGATAGTAATGTGACCTAAGATACATTTTTTCATAAGAACTTGTGTCCCTTCAAGCCCTGAGGACCTGAGCTTTCCATATTGCCCATTTCAATATGCCATTGCAGTGATTCTGCAATGAAAGAACTTTAATACAGGCAGACCAAACTCTCCTTATCAGCATTTTGCACACATTGTACCATTTACATCAGAGGTGAAGCAAATGAACAGTAAAAATCCAACAGAAGTTTGCAAGACTTCAGTCTTTCAGTGTCTGTGAAAATTTTCAAGACTGCCAGTATTTGTTAGATTGTATTATCTTAACAATTACACTAAAAATCTTTTTTTATAGAGAAGCATCTCTCACTTCTCTACAGACTTGCTAAATAAGCAATATTTTCTTTAAATTGTAACCAATGACAGCAAAAGTTACATAAAAATGACAAGTTGGCATTCTGGCTGTAAACTTCATTGTGATCTGCATTCCTCTTTGTGTCTTATTCTTTCATTTTTTATAGGTATGAAAGATTTGAACAATTTTTCTGCTAGGGCTAAGGGAAATAATGTGGTATTGCTGTTAAAACTGGTCATTATTCATGTATAAACAGCTCTATTACTGTTTCTCATATCCGATTTTTGAATAAAATATTGATGATGACATATAAATAACTTGTCATGACTTTGCAGAAGCTCTACAAAACTATTAGAAAAATAAATTGTGAAACTGAGGTACATTCAATAACTGTGTCAAGTGAAAGTCAATATATACAGCTCAATTGAGGTTTTCATAGTTTGAACCCTTCTAGGAAGTTCATGTTAACAAAAATCTTGGACAAGCTGTCTGCTGATGGTGTGTGACCATGGAAGGGCTGTGATCTTGGGCAGAGGAGGAAGATTCATGGGGCTGAAATTGGAAGACCAAGGTAAGACTGGAACTGGCCTCACTGTGAGTTCAATGAATAACTCTTGATTCTTACGCTATAATATCAGCACACAAACAAGAAGCAACGCTTCCTTTTTTAATGCTGAATGGGTCTGAATGCTTTAATACTCTTACATGAAAAGGGAAGACTGCCAAAACACCCAGACAAACAATTGAGTAGCCAAAGGAAAACAATTGTGTTGTCTTTGCTACGAAACAGCAACTAAATGGTTAAGCCTCTATAATTTTGTAACCCATCTGTACATCTGTAACTTCATTTGGCTTGTAAAGAAACTGGCTGCTGTTTTCCCTCTTCTGATCTTTTCTTTTCTTTTATTTTCTTAGGGCCTTGTCATGAAAGCCACTTTAATCTTTGTAGATAAATCTTCAGGTTTGTGGATATTTTTCTCTTAAGACCTCAGCTGTCTTCAGTCTTTTCCATTTCATCATCTTTAAATATTTTCGGCAATTTGAAGCCCTATTTATAAATGGATATTATTAAGATTAGGCTCTAATAAGTGCTAATCTTTTCCTCCAACCAGGGAGATAAAGCCTATCTTAAACCTGGATGGCTTAAGACAAGTTCAGTCTTGTTTCTTTATCCGTACAAAGTGAACAAACGAAACACTCTCCAGCAGCTGTATTCACAGGAAGCACTGAAGATAATCCCTTCCATTTATTATTCCAGTGTTTTCCTTTTTAGGCATCTACCTGCTCAACTTTCAGATGTGTAGGCTGTCAATTACAGAGCTGAAACTTGCTAATGAAACCTGAAAGTCACCTGGTCTCTCATCAAGTCCAAAATTTGGCTTTTTATTTTTAATATTTCTGATTTAACTTGGGGTGATCGGGGACAATGGCAGCGCCAGTGTTTTTCCTTCAAGCCATTTGTAAGCAGAAATCAATCACCTCGTCTTTGCACCACTCCTTGAGGTGAATGATCTTTTTATCAGGTAAACCTGGATGCTTTGTGCACCCCTCTCTGCAGTTCTCAGTTCAGTTCTACAAGTGTCTAGAAGAGCCCAAGGCTGAGCCCAAGGCTTTTAGTCAAATAAGGGCCTCTGACTAAGCAAGGCAATCCCAATTGGTGCAGAGTGCTAAAGAATTATCAAATGTATCAAATGTGACAATGTAACCCTGGAGTTCTGGGAAGTCCGAAGGGCAGTTTTGACAGCAAACCTAAAACGTCATAGAGTCTTTGACCTCGAGATTTTTACAGAGTGACAGGCTGAAATGCTGAAATGAGCATTTTATGACACTGAACAATAGCTCTGGCACACAGACCACAGGAATCATGTACCCCCTGGATGACTTTTGTGTTTCCTCTCTACCTTCCTTGAAGATGTGCAATGCCTGTGTTGGTCTTCTGAGTAGATTTAACCAGCCCTTGTGCATCAAGCAAAGGGGATTATGCTGTTTAGGAGTTAGCTTGCATTTAAATAGCTTTAATACTCCACACCGTCTTAAATGGGATCTGATGTAAGAAACCATGCTTCACAGCTGGTTGATCGGCGTCTTTCATTCTGCCTATCAATCTGCAGCCAAAAATGTAGAAGGAAGAACAAAATTATTGCTGTATGACTAAGTAGAGCAAGTAATTCATACCTAATAACTAACCTGATCTCCTCCTGAAGACTGCAAATACTCTGCTTTTATTGGAAGTGTATTGGTAGTACATGGTCAGGTAAATAAAATGATTATTTCCATTTCCTGCCTGAGCATGAGACCAAGCTGTTCCAGAGCAAATTTAAAGTTCATTTCCTGCAAATATGGGTATATGAGATTTTAAAACTAGCTTTTCCTTCATGAAAATGAGATTTGAACGACATGAACATTTGTGGGAAGTGCACAAAGTTTGAGAGAAAACAAAAAGATCCTTTCTTCATTTTCATTATTAACCTATTAACTCATTGCTCCCCAGCCCCACAAAGCCTGAGGTCTTAGGTCTTGTACTTGCCTTCACCGAGAACAGTGTCTCCCTGTTGTTTTAACAGTCTCTGCTGTAGGCACACAGTGTGACAGCCATTACAGACCCAGGCAGGATGGGCAGGGTGACTTTCCTGAAGCAGAGCCTCCTCCTCTCCTTGGCAGCTTTCCCCTGCAGCCCACCTCTGTACTGGCACACAGCTGCACACAGTGACTCATCTCCTTTGGGAATGCAGGAAGCTGGCTGGAAGTAAAATTGGCCAAATCAAGCCTGAGGCCCACAGAGCACTTAACATTCATCTGTCTCAAGGGCTGAGCCTTATTAGCAGCGTGAAAATGTGGTCAGAGAACATGATCATAGAATAGCTTATGTTGGAGGGGACCCTTAACGATCATCTACCATAGGCAGGGTTGCCAGCCACAGACCAGGCTGCTCAGGGTCCCATCTGACCTGGCCTTGAATGCCTCCAGAGATGGGGCATCCATGACCTCTCTCGCAGCCTTTGCCAGTGCCTCACTACCCTCTGATAAAAACGTGATACAGGGAGCTGACTAGGGAGGCCCAAATAACTGACGGGCATCAATCCGTAAGTTGCCCAGAACTAAACTGAACAGACCTCCTTACTTCCCCATTTCATCTGCCAGCTCTTTCTGCCTCTGCAATGAGGGACTTAGTCATATGTACCTTACCTGAAGTTACAAGATGAACTCACTTAAAAATGACTGAGTTTTCGAGTTTCTCAGACGTGATCCAATGAAAGCTGTTTCCAATTATTCCAGAAGAAGAATCATTACTATTCTTACTTCGAATCTGTTGCTTGAAATAAATTTAAGGGACTGCAAATCAAAATAGGAATATGACTGTACAACATAATGCAGTCCTGGTAAAGTTACTTCGTCTCTGTGCTCAGGTGTTCTTTCTAACTCTAGCTCTAAATGCACAGTTTCAAAAACACTACTCTGAATTATTATAATATGGGCTGAATAGACAAAATCTACAAAGTTAACAAATCTGGTTTCACCTGTTGAGAAGATCAGTGTGGGACCAAAGGTAGTTAATGGCAACAGGAAAAACCTTAAGAAACACAGAAGGTTTATAACTTACAGCACAACTCCACCAGATGGATTTTAGTTGAATTTCAGCTTCTTTATACGTTTTATATTTACTTTCAAGAAAAGTGACTCTAAAAGAAAGTATTCATTCACCCCTTTATTTTATGTGATCTGCATTTGTGAAAGTTGATTGCAGAAATATGAAATTATATTTGATTATGAAAACCAGGTCAAAGTATATGAAATGAAGAATAGAACCGAACACCAGAAATTACACATAAAATGGCTAAAACTTAAATCCTTTAATTATAAATACGGTGATGTGTAGAATGCCAGTATCAGACTGCATTACTTAATCTCTCATGTGTATAAATCTAACAGCTCAAGTCTCAAATAAAACAGGCTTTTGACACTCGTCCAGCTACAGTACTTGACCCAAAGCCCACAAAGTCAGCATGAATCATTGAAGTTTTGGAAGTAAAATGCCAATTTTTCTGGGAAAAAAAAGAAAGAATCTCACGTATCAGCTAAAAGCATTGCATTTTCCCTAGCAGAAACTTTGAAATTACCAGTAATGTCAAGCACCATAGCAATGAACGAGATGCAGTTTATCTAGAACAGCATTAATACTGCATTCTTTAAAGATAAGTACCCAACTCACTGGCATCTGAGAGTGGTCGTTCTAGGAGATGTGATATAAAGTCCTGTATTTAGGTGCCTATATACAACAGGTTTTCCCTACAGGAAAGAATACGTTTAAATGCTAAACCAGATGCTCCATATACGGTCCAGGATGCACATCAGCAGTTGCTAATGGCAGTTACGCTTTCTCTGTTATGAGGGAACCTCAGTTGGCCGCCATGTTGGCTACCCTGTTGCGTGGTCTTTGGAATTGACCCTTAAAGCCAATAGTCATTTATTTCTCCCTTTTCCTCAGTGAAACAGAAGACGCCTGCGATGTTTTTTTTTAGAGCTGAGAGTATTAGGACACTTTTTATTTTTTTTTAGATTTACACATATTGTACGAACTGTGATTCTTTCTCAAGATAAAATAATAATAATAATAATAATAATAATAATAATAATAATAATAATAA
>JAPSGF010000026.1:5419929-5459202 GCA_035772895.1 Perdix hodgsoniae
AATAATAATAATAATAATAATAATAATAATAATAATAATAATAATAAATCCACACGTGTTTCCACAGGCTCTCAACACAAATTGCCTGTCAGGGTAATATCTTGAAAACCGTGCTGTAACCAGGATGATGAAAGAGAATTACTGGCAGACAGGTTATACAGCTGTGTAACTTATTTAGTGCCTCCCAGCCTGAACGCATATGGGACAAAGGCAAATTGTCCAAATGAAGCACATCTCAGAGCACACACCTTTCTAACAGACAGCGGTTTGTGCTTATTAAAGCTTGCTTTGGGCGGTACGCAGAGTGCATCTGCCTAAAGCGACAGCTTATCTCCAAAGACTTGTATTTTTTTGTTTGGTTTGGTTTCGTTTCCCCCCATCCATTCCAAAGAAGGGTCTGGCCACTGACATGAGAAAACCTAGACACGGAGCAAACAAACTGAAAGGCGTGATTGGTTAAAACACGATTATCCTGTCGCTGCAGACACGCAACACAGGCACCCGCTGCTTTAACCACCCCCCCCCCCCCGCCGCAAGAAGCGCTCCTCTCTCCCCCCCCGGGTCCCCCCCCCCCCCCCCCCGCAATGGGGTCGAATGGACTCTCCCGCGCAGCCCGCCCCGCCTCCCGCTGGTGACGTCACGCGTCGCGGTTGCCATGGGAACGGCTGTGGCGTCGTCGCGGCGGCTGAGGCGGGATCTTCTCTCCCGCCTCGTGGCCAGGCTCCGGCGTAGGATCCGCGTGGGTGGGCAGGCGGTGTAGGTTGCGATACGTGCTGTAGGCACCCTTTGGAATCTATGGGTTTATTAATAGGAGAAAGCTTGTAGGGATGCTGTCCGCTCCCTGTAGTTTGAAACGAGCCGCAGTGGTTTCATCTATTTGGCACTGAACTCCACCAACTGCAATAATCTCATCCATCTTGAAGCTGTCAAGCTATCCCTCAATGGATGGCCAGTAGCCATCCCTCAATTCAGCCTGTAGTAGCCGGTTCAGCAAGGCTGCTTTTAGTTTCTCCTCCCCCAGCTGTCAGTAATGACTGATATGTGTAAGTCCATCAACTGAGTTATCACTGAGATGCACTTTAATTGCACTAATCCTTATTTTCTTACTTTCCTTTGTGTGAACAGGCAGCTGTCCTTCTGCTCTTGAGCTCGCGTATCCATTTGATGTCTCTGAAGCAGCTCCTCCGCAGCGCTGAAGTCCTGCTTGTAGCTGGAATCTCTCAACCAGCAGCTGAAAACAAAAGGTTTGTCATCTGTAAGCCTTTGCTGCTGTGCTTGAAATCGGCTGCTGGCGTGTTTCCTCAGCAGCCTGCTTAGTTTCTGTGAGTTACACTGCACGTGTTTTAGAACAGGGATGGACATTAAGCTTCTGTTTGGGCTTCTTGCTGTATCAGCTTGCCTGCTGGAAGAGTCTTTACCCCAGTCTTGAAATGTTGAGAGTAGGGAATGAGTATCTGCTCTGCAAGTTACCTTCCTGTTTTGAAACAATTTGGGTAGGACTGAAGGCATTTATTATTACAATTCAGCTGAAACGGTTTGATTTTGTAGGTACTGATAATGTTTTCTCCTCTGTGCTTTCCTTGGGTGTCCTTCCAGAAAAATGTGTTTCAGTGACTATTAAGCTACTTTCTTTGAACTTCAGGGAACTGCCCAAATGAAACAGGAAAGTAAATCTTTTCCTTGGTATCATGAATGTAACAAGCTTTTCTTTCAACTAAATATAATCTACAGTTGTCTTAGGTTTTTAGTGACACTTCATATAAACCACTTCCACTCTGCATTTCTCTTTCCACGCATTGGTATTTCTTGGCTTTCTAACAATTTTTTTTTTACTGTTTTAATTTCAATCAAATTAACATCTCATAAGGTTTCTCACTGTAGATGATGCAAATTCTCTTTCTGTTTTAAATTTATTTATTTATTTATTAGGAACAGACAATACTGGGAACCATGAACAACAATAATTTTGTGATACTCCCGGGTTCAAAAAGTGGAACCTCTGTGAGATTAAAAGCCAAGTAAGTGCATTTTATCTGACTGTGTTAGAAATGTTGTATCAGCATTTTTATTAAGTCACAAACTGTTAGGTGGAACAGCTTATTTGTGTACAAACAAGAATTATCATTAAAATATGTTTGATCACACAGCCTTCAAAAACTTCACTTACGTGTGTTTTTCTTCTAGTATTTTCCGTATTCTTTTTCTCTTGAGCCTTTCCTCTTTCTTGGACTTTAAATTTCTTTCACATCTTATGACTCTGGATAACTAACATTTATATGTTTGTGAACAAATGATGATAAGGCATTCACTGGGATAGTTTATTGCAATATAATTAAGCAACAAACCTTTCTGAACACAGACACAGTTGGGTTACTTTTAGATTAGCAAGATAAACTGATACTGGAGAGGCTTTATCACTACAAAAACAAAGAAACAACATCAACAAACTGTAAGTATCTTTATGTCGTCTTCTGATCTGAAGCTTTTCACATCTTATGAGAGTAAAAGCCCCACAGTTTACTGGAGAGACTGGGGTAACTGGATCTTCAGAATGCTGCTCCTTTCAGTAAAGCCCACTATGATAGGGTAGTCTTGGTTGTAAGGAGGTTGTCCTTGACCTGCAGTTAGTTTTGCAGAGCAGTTTTTAGTCTTACTGGAGACAGAAGGGTAACCTGCCTTTCTTTTTCTTTTCCTTGCAGCTTTAATGTCTTTCAGATGTCTTAATGTATTTTATGTAGTTCCTGTTGTATATTTTACTACTTTAATTTCTCCAGAACTGTCAGGGAATTGCGGCTGGAGAAATTACAGTTGGAAAGGGAAAACAAAGAGGTGGAGAAGAAATTACGACAACTGCAGTCCAACATGAGCAGAGAAAAAGAGGAGAGAAAGTAGGTGACATTTCTGGGTGCAGACCCTGCAGTCAACACTACATACTACTACTGCATACTACAGTCTGTACTAATAGCAATATGAACGGAAATGATGAAAAGCATGTAACAGTAAGAAAAAAACATGGTGAAATATTCAACATGCTCTTGACCTTTTCTTCTGGGGAACCTGTTGCTGCTGTTCTCAGCTGCTCCCTATTGGGAGTTTTCCCTTTCCTTTTCCATCTTCCTGCTTGATTTATTTTATTTTGCTCTCCAAAGTGATCCGTTCTGTTAGAGCTAATACATGTTTAATAAGCTCTTTCTTGCCTTCATTCATAGGAAATCGAGTGCTTATCACTGGAAGTCTGGACAAGCAGGAGCAATGGCTATCCAAGCCCGACTTTTATCACAAAACAAAGAAAAAATCAATAAAGTAATAAACTATCAACATATTTGCAGATTAAGCTATTTAAAATGAAAGATTTAGATGATCTGTGCTACAAAATATGGAAACTTTAAATACAGTAGGAATAAAAAGCTGAGTAATTCTGAGTAGAATTTGTGTTTCTTTTTGAACTAGAGGAACATCAAGCTCTGCCTAGTCATCTGTTGTTTTTTAATTGCACTCGGTACTAGATTGGTAGAAGCAGCGCTAGTTTGCTGTTGTGAGAGTCTAATTTCGTATAGCTGGAAGTCATCCTAAGCCTACTTTATTAAGTCTGAGGCATTGTGTCTTGAGTAACTTGAGCTGGGACTGGTAAGAGGTTGCTGTATTTCTAAGTCACCTTACAGTTGGTGTTATCACTTCAAACTGCAATAAGGTAGTCTTAATATTTCCTTCTCTGATGAAATAAAATAATCACTTTAATAACTTGGGCTTTTATCCTTGAAGCTTTTTGTTAAACTTTAAGCACATCTGTGAACAAACTGTTAAAATGATAGTTATGATAAACTGAACTGATGTTCTTTACTCATTCCATGAAGTTGTGTGAAAAATCTGTAGCAGATTTCCAAATCTAGACTAATTCACTTCAGAGATAATTCCAGAGATATGTTTGTAGAGGCATAAATAGATCTGAATGGGACACAAACTGAGTATTATTGTAGTGGAAATGCTAAGTCATGGTTTGGAACAGTCATTGAGCATCTGATGGAAAGGCAGGGCCAGTTCAGGGGAGTTCAGGTGCATACAATCTACCTGAGTGATTGGCAGGGGTGGAGTCAGGATGAACCCCTCCCCAGATCTCATTTAAGGGTTGGCAGTGGAAGTGAGGGTTTCCTTCTAGAGATCCCTCTGACTTTCTGAAGGTAAGTAGCTTTTTTTTCTCTCTTATTTCTATACCCATTGCTGTCGTGTCTGAGATCCTCACTTAGTACAGTCTGGGCTCTTGAAGCTCTGCTGTCATTGTTGAGTTTTCCATTGCATTACAATCGTGTTACAACTATGATTTTATTTTTTCTGAAAATATGTTGGAATGAGAGTTATTAAAAAAGAGAGGTTATTCAAAACTGACTCAAATAAAACCAGGCAGTAACAATATCAGACTAAGCCATCACAAGTTGCTACTAGCAGTCTTCTGAAGCAACAGTAGTTTGGTGTGAAGGTCTTTTCTGCTGAGATGCTCAATTTCAATAAAATTGCCCACTTGCCTGCAAGTGAAAGAGAGAGGATCAGAGTGAGAGTTTTCCTTAACCTGCTTCTTTCTTCTTCTTGACTGAGAAAAGAAGCTTGGAATTGTTACTACTTGAAAGGCTTCACATTTCAGCTGTGATGGCTAAGGAGAAGGTGTGTGAAGCAAAGCTTTCAAAATGGCAAAACTGATGTGTGTGAAGATGCACAGGAGCAGGGAGGTGGTGGAAAAGCTTGGAAGGAAAAATCAAGGAGTAAGAATGTTGGAAATAATTAGTTTATTGGGTGCTAGATCCTGGAAAGGTAACAAGGGGAAGTGTAACCAAAACAATCTGATTTCTCACCTCTCTACCACCCCCTCAACAAACTAGTTGGGTATACGTGTGGATAGCTGTGTGGATTTTAAGTTTGTGTAGCAGACTGCATTGGTTGAATTTTTAATTGGAGGCAGCATGGTTATGAACGTTCTACAGGTTTGTTTGCGTTCTTCTTTGAACCTACGATCTGTGTATTCATTTTCATTAGCTTCTTAAGGTTCTTTTTAATATTTATAATCTAATACATTAGTATGTAAATACATATGTCAATACTCTTTCCTGTAGGCTTCTTCAGGAAAAGTGAAGTTGCAACTACTGAAAGAACCACTTCAAGGTAATGGTTTCTTTATTAACTTAATTAAGAAACCACTAACTTCTGGCAGAGTATCAGGTTCTTGAAAGTTGCTGCAATTAAGCAGTAAAGAAGAAATCAGAGATTATGATAGCAGGTTATTTGGTTTTGTTCTTTTTCCCCAGTGCCAGAGAAAGAACCATTTAAGCATGAAATGTCAAATTATGGAGCTCATGAAAAATCTGAAGCAAAGGAGATAGTTTCCCCTTGTCCACATACTAAGAATGCAGGGCTGGTAAGTACATGTATAACAGGTATCAGTAGAACATGTGTATATAAAAGCTTTGTAACAGTATCTAGGCGTGGTTATGTGCTTTATTATATAGCAAAAGTGTGTGGCCTACAGGAAGGAGTCCACTGGCATAGGTCTCTTCAGTGAACTCCGTATGTGGAGATACAAATGTGCACTCTTAAAACACACATTCAAGTCTGAATGTTAGTTATTGTCTTATGCTAGCTTTTCTGTGTAGTGCTGTTGTACTGTAGTCAATGGGAGCATGTTCCCTCTGCCTCCCTTTTTGGAGAGGAAGGAGGAATATATTTTAATGACACTTTTGTCTATTGGGAATGCGTAATGTCTAGGAACTGAGCTGAACTTTCAGCCTTAGTTTTTCTTGCAAATGCAAGATGTTTATACATATTTTACACTTTATTCAGCTGCCGAGAATGGTAAGTCATTTAGGGGGCTGTTTGCTTCACTGGGATGGTCCACATGAGATGCCAAGTTAATACTATTAGATACATAGTAACTTACAAACAGGAGGAAAAAAAAAGATATCTAAGACTATTTTGAACCAACTTTAAATTATCTGATTTAACTGGGATGGGATTTTTATAGTAATAGGGTTTTTCCACCTGTTTGTGTAAATATGTTGGTAGTGTTCTACACGATGACATCCTCTTCAATTCTATGATTGCTCTCAAGGATAACTGCTCAGTACACCTTAAGTAATGGAAGGCTTTACGTCCTGATCTCCAGGAGTGGCAGAGATAAATAGCTCTCTTATCAGGTCTTTAACAGCGAGCTTCCACAGGCTGTTGTGTTTTCATTCATTGGCCCAGCGTGTGCATGCGGCTGAGAAAGACTTGAGATTGCCGCGATCGAAGCGAGCTGAATGGTTGCAGGCAAATAGCGCATATTCAATCGTCTGTGCGTATTTTGTACTTCTAAATACTTCGGTACTTAAATACTTAGATAAGCAGGATGCGTTGATAACTGTCATCTTTCTGAACTCGGGCTTGCTGGCTAAGTTACGCTGGAACACATCGCTATGAATGATGAGTTGGTTTATGTGCGTGTTTTTTAGCAAGGGCAAGCAGGAAACCTACCCTCTAAATCTCCCCTGAATGTTACCTGACGTCAGAACCACCTGTGTTTCGCTTCTCTTAGCGCTCAGCTAAGAATTCATTCATTCCCCGCCTATGCGGTGCGGCGACTGCCTGGAGACACCGGCTGTCCCCGAACTCACCGCCAGGGGGCGCTGCGGCTCCACAGCGGGTCCGGCCGGGCTGAGCGGCTGCTGCCTTGCGAGCCTCTGTGGCTGTGGGTTGTTGGATTGTTGTT
The DNA here is from genome assembly GCA_035772895.1 of Perdix hodgsoniae. Lineage (NCBI taxonomy): Eukaryota > Metazoa > Chordata > Aves > Galliformes > Phasianidae > Perdix > Perdix hodgsoniae. The sequence goes on from JAPSGF010000026.1 coordinate 5,426,663, forward strand.
CGCACGCTCGTGTGATCTCCTCTCACTCTGTTGATTGTTAACGTTAGCGTGTGTTTGCCACCGTCTCTCAGCTTTCTATGTCTGGTTCTCTTGTTACTTCTATTGTGCCGTTTGGTGGGAAGCTTATTTATAACAAATGAAAGGTTTCGTATTATTCCATAAACAGACAGAAGCCACTACACGTGCTGGAAAACTGCAAGCTGTTGATCGCTTTAGATTTACTTCATCGATGAATGAAACAAAAATTCTTCACGAGGAGAAGGTGAACAGCAAGCATGGGGTCACTTCAAACAAGTTGCCATCCTCACCAGCATCAGCAGGCACTGCTGAGGTACTGTGTGATTCAAAGCTAAAATCCTTTTACACGTTTGAACATTCAGCTGAGTGACCTGAGGTTTCTCTGTGTGCCGTGTGTGAGGGATCAGCTTTAATAGTCTAGTGACCTGTATTTACGTCTCTGGGTATAATATCTGTCCTATATACACAGGATGTAGGTGCTCTGTGACTAATGCTTTGTGCCTACTAAAGCTATTTGCATGATTTTTTTTTGCTTATGCCATTTTTTTCACCCCTTACTTTGCTCTTGACAGAGCACTTGAGCTTAGTTCTGGGCAAGATTGCTTAACAATTGAGTGGGTTGATTACCAGGGCAGCACAGAAAACTGGATTCTGCATTTCTGTAGCTGAGAATAAAAATGTTGCCATTGGGTATGTAACCAGAGGGAGGATTATTATCAGAAGTGCTGTATTAATGATGCTGTGGAACTGATTTAGGAGCTCTCTTCAGAATCAGACTGGACAGGCCTTGACAATCAGGACACAGGGATATTGCTAAATGGTATGTTTAATGAGGAAGAATCTGCAAAGATTTTTCAGGAAGCTTTGATTCAATGGAGGAATGGTAATCATGACCACAGACCAGAACATCATAGTGGTGAAGTTCTACCAGGTATGATTTCTTTGTTATTGTTTGAATTGCATTTTAAAAACATTAGTAGCCATTTGGATAAGTTAGCAGCTGTCTTAAGTAGCAAGGATAGGTATTCTGCCAGAACAATAAATGTTTATTCTTTTCTCTACATTCTACTGTAAATTAGCAACAACCTATTAAGTTTTATGGCTACCACCACTGCTGAAAATATTGTGCAATGACTGGTTTTAAGATCTCATGCACCCTGCTGGGATTATTTTTTAATTTACTTTCAGTAATAAGAAGAGAAACCAGGTAACCATTAGATGCGCAGTCCTATCTAAACCTATATAAAACCAGTGTTTTCTGCAAGTTCTGACAGCATGAATTCCTTCTGGCTGAGTCCAGTAAATGGAAACAAGTTGTAAATTATGCTTCAAATGACTCAAAGCTTCCTTTCTTTTTGTCTAACAGGATTATCCTGAAATTCTCAATTTTAGAATTAAGCAAAGGCTTAGCTGGGCGTAGCCTTGATGTTCATTCAAAAATAATATACCTAAATAGTGAGCTTATAAATGTAAATATCTACATTGGTTATTTTCTTTAATAATTCTAATAGAATCTGTGGAAAATCATGGGGTACAGACCAATCTTTCTGCTATAAAAGAAGACGTCCAAATTCAATTCAAGGAAAGTGGCCTGAGCTACATGGAGAAACTTTTGCTTAAGAAATACAAAAGGTACTGTTGAAATCACAGGTACTAGTGAAAGAAGTTAGAAATGCTTCAAGGCATCAACAAAATTCCATTGGAACTTTGTGATACTGGGGTATTGATTAGTATGCCTGTTTATTGGGTATGTAATTGTGCAATGTAGCCATTGTAGCCAAACTTGATGACTGGTGGTGCTGTAAATATAACAAACACTTGTTGAGTTCCTGCAGCGTGAGGTTATCACCATCGTTCATTCAACTGAGATTGAACAGAAGTAGCTGCTTTTTAGCAGTAGTCAATAGTATGGGATTTTTTGATGACATAAAAAAAAGCTAACTTTTTAAAGCCTGATTAAAATTTCTTTTTTCTTTTGGTGGTGGTTCGTTTTTTTTTTCTTTTTTTAGGACTTGTGTTGATGAAATGCCTGCTAGTTGCCTTAAAGATCTAAGGCCTGAGCATAAACCAACTGCATTACACAAAGCTGTGACTGGAGGAGAAGAAAAAGGAGATGCTTGTCATGCAGATGATTTAGCAGGTGTAGTAGGTTATTGAAACAAAATATTACGTATTTGGGAGATACTTTTATGCTATGGTTCCTGAAATACACATTCTTAAGCAGTTTCTGCCTGAAAAAAGAAAGTAACTATAACTAAGAAAGTAACATAATAGTTTGTGTTTTTAGAAATGTATCATGAGTGTGAAAAATAAAATGCATCATAGTAATTATATTTTGTAGTTGAAGAGATGAGAAGATACTGGACATCTGTTTTTAGAGAGGAAGAACCCAAGAGTGTTACAGAAAGTGCAGAGTCCTCTCTGAAAATTGAGTTTCTTGATGATGTAAGTACGCGCTGAAGAACTTCATAAACCTTCGCAGTCATCTTGTATGGCTTAAGTATTGACCTGCTGAGATTTCAAACTAGCAACAATATAGTAATTTATAATTAAAATATATGCATGCATTGGATTTTCTAATCATCTTCATAAAAATAGGGAAATTGTAGCAATTCATAGTAATTTTCTCCTATGGTATTTGTGGACCCTTAATGTATGGGAATTCCACAGAAATTTTGTAGGTATTTTGTCACTTGAGTTCATGGTCCTTAGACTTATATTCTGTTGCTGCATATGTGTTTTTTTTTTTAATTAGTCTTACAATGTGGAGTTGGAAGAATCGTGTAACTTTTTGGTGTGTGAAGCTGAGGCTACAGGAGTGAATAACCAGAAAAATATTGAACCATTTGAAGAGTTTGGAAGGTGTGAGAAGAGATTATTTGTAAGAGGGAGGGAGTAATTTCTAATTTATTAATTTGATTAATGTTCGTAAGTAACTGACAAAACCTATCCTTAATTAGAACTATCAAGTGAAACATGAGTGATTTTTCTGACATCCTAAAATGTAGTTGGTAGGATGTGATCTGTTTCGGTGTATTTTACTCTTGTAATCTTTCCTCTGTTTCCAAGTGCTTCAGCAATTGCAGATCAGCAAAACACAATACCAGACCTTTTGCCAAAAGAGACTGCAGCCATGATGAAGTCATCTTGTCACTCAACTTTTGTGGCTGATGCTCCAAATTTTTTCCCCTCTCCTGATGGAAATCTTGTTTCCTCTAAAGAAATCTTGCAAGGTAAATTTTCATAGTTTTCTTTTCTCTGTTATATAAGTAAGTTTTATATGCAGTTTTATCATTCTCTTGATAGTCAGCAATTAATAATAGTAATTCTTTTTAAATTAACCATTTGTTGAGCTACGTAAGTGCCATAAGCACAACTTGTGGGGTAGTTATCTCCCTTCTGTGAGCTTTTATGTGAACAGTAGTTGCTCTAATGTGAGCTGTACGCTGGAAAGAAATCCATTGTTAAGCAGAATATGATCTTACAAATCTGTTTCTGTACAGTATTAGATTTAACATGTGGCACGTGCTTTTTTTTATCCTTGCCTGTTGCAAGAGGCTTGGAACTAAATGGTCTTTAAAGATCCATCCCAACTCAAACCATTCTGTGATTCTTTTCATATCAGAAAAAATGCTTTTATATTGATAAGCTGAAGAAAAGTATAAATTATAATATTTTCTGTGTGAAAGATAGTCTTTGGTGTACGTGTTTTGGTGCCTGTTGCATTCAGCAGAGTCATGATGAATTCTTACATGCATCAGTGGTTCCAAGGATCTTATTCTGTGTCTTAAGCATATACAGAATAGGTCACTTGATTAATTTTAAGAAATATATTGGTCTGTAAGGATACTTTGTTTCTGAACCTTGCAAGTACGGAAGGTTTGCTCCAGCACTTCAGGACTCAGAGTGTGTTCTCTTTGTACTTAATACAAGGAACTGCTTATTTGAGTCTTCAAATATGGGGAGGAGGAGGATCGAGAGCTGACAAATGAGGTACAGCTTATGCTTTTTTATAGAGTGCAGAAAACTTAGATTTCTTCATATTGCCTTCTGTTAAATGCAGCAAATACAGTAACAGTAAGTGTGCTTTAATACGGAATCAATAAAGATGTTCCTTTTCATAATTCTTAATTTCAGGAGATGGGAGATGGATTACTGACATGAGCTTAAACAAACATGCAGATGAGTCTGTAGTTCAGGCTGTCTTAGAAAGTCAAATGCGTAGATCTTCAAGTGGTCTCAAGACTCATAGAATTTCTCCTCTGGTAACGTGCAGACCATACTCAGGTAAGAATAATAATCCCGAGATCCTGCTTTAATAGGTTTTGTTTGCCTAGTATTTATTTTTAAGCATGTTTGTAACCTTGTTTTTTTTTTTTTTTAAAGCAGAGAATGTGTTTTATGAACCTATTTGCTGTAGGTCCCCTGTTTCTGTGTTGAAAGTTGTTGAACTGGGAAATGATTTTGTTTTTTTGTTCCAAATACAGAGGAAAAGCAGAAGAAACAACCACCAAAACATCAATATTACAAAAGTTTTGGAGTTCTGACAGGTATTTAAATGACAGGAATGGTTTCAGCTGCTTATAGAAGGACAATCAATAACTGACACACAGCTTTTTTCTTTTACAAATGTTCCTGACAGCCTTGGATTGCTTTAGATGAGTGGAATACAAGCAGTCTTTGAGTCAATTTGACTTGTTCCAGCTAGGAAGCACAGAGTTGGAGATTTGTCTATATGAGTAGTAACTGTTCATAATGTTTATTTGTTTAAAATTAATGACTTATTGTAATCCATTCGGATCAACTCATAATTTAAACTACAGATTACATCAATGACTTTTACCTTTATAAAATCTTGTTTGCTACAAGTTGTGATCTTGTGTGATTTCAGGGAACGATTCTATCAGGCCTCAGTCAACAGATGTGCTACAACATAAACTGAGCAGAGATTGTGCAAAATACACTCATCCAAGACCAAAGAGTTCACCTATGCATGCAGTTAGAGCTAATACTGAGATATCGAAGGTCAAGTATGTTGATGCAGTTAAACAAGGTGAGCATCACTGGGAATATATTGCTGACGAAGAAGCCTTACTCTGCCTGGAAAAAGAATTACAAACTTATATAGGTAAGTGGAAATATTGCTTTTCCCCCTTAGAGGTAATGTAATGAAAGCATGTAGCTATTTCCTTATTTTTTTGCCCTAAAATCAGTTAGATCTAATAATATGAAACCAATGAACTATGCAAGACTAGTTGAACTGTGATTTATTTCTATTTGATCATACTTTACCCTTAATTTAGTAGAAGCAACTGTCTTAATTATTTTATTTATACTCTGCAATTTTATTGCAGGAATCTGCAGAATATATATATATATGTACACTAACAGATAAAGATTTACTTTCAAATTACTTTCAATATATATCCTTACCTTCAAAATGGACACCTTAACTATTATTAGAAGCTAGATTTGTGACAGAAGGCTAGCACAAAAGGGAAAAAATGGACAGAAAGTTCTATGAACCTATCCTGATGAGAAATGTCAGTAATAAGGCACTATAGATATGATACTGTCTCACTTTGTGTTTCACTCAAGCAACTTTGCTTTGTCGTCCTAAGACTGTCCCAATCTTTATTTCCCTTTTCATTCCACTTCCTTGGAATGCTTTTCATATGTGTAGAAGCCTGTAGCAGAAATGCAAGCACACTTATTTTTCCAGCTAGTCATACATGTGTGTTATCTAACAACTCTAGACTGTGGCACTGGCTGGTTATCTCTTTGGATTAGTACCTGTTGGTATGTCCATTACTGTTTCAAGTGCATTTTACCATTATCCATCTGCCTTTGCCTGCTATACACTGAGGTCTCATGCAGGACCCTAGCTACTGTGTTTCTTATTGTGCTGGTATAAGCACTCAGAACTGAACTCTCTCCATTATTTCTAATGATACAGGAGCTATATAATGTCATAATTTACTTGAGGGCTTGTAATGACATCCTTTACCAGCTACAATTAGTTAAGCACTTAGCACTTAATGCTTTCGTTGATACTGTGAAACTCTTTAAAATTAATTGATGGTGTAAATAATGTGTGTGTGGGGTTTTTTTGTTATATTAGTCACTGAAATGACTGCAAATATTTCAGATCTTCAAGAAAAACTTTACAGCCTAACTTCTGAAGATGTAACCTCCTCCAACAGATGCTCAAGGAAGATATACGGAGGTGTTACAGATTTCCATAAAACCCTGGATCTAAAAAACAACAGCAGAGCTGATATGCTTGGGTAAGCTAAATTCCTCGTATGTTTTTATGGTACTGTAAAAACTTTAATATGCTAAACATCTTCCCAGAACTGTAAAACAGTCTTAACTTTCTGATTTTACTTTATATACTTATTACTAATGTCAGCATGACCTATTTTGTATCTTGTTGTTTTTAAGTCTGTAATTGCTTCTCTCAGATTAAGAGCAAAGCAGTGTATTTTTGAGATCTCAAATAAGAAATGTTGAGATTTAAATAATAAAAATAATAAAACTTGGTTAATATGCAGCACTGATATTTCAAATGAATGTTACAAGTTATCTGAGCTCTCTGCTTGAAAGATTCCTTTAAAAGGAGTTGTGAGCAAGTGAGACAATTAGGTTTAACTGACTGATCTGTGATGTATCATTCACATTGCTTTGGAGACTGAGGAGGAAATTAGAAAAGAGGATATTCCCCAAAGTTCTGTTCTGCCATTGTTTTCATATGATCTTGTAGCAAGTAATGGTGAAGCACTATATCTTGTGTGAATATAGCTGACTTAGACTTCTTGTGTCGAGAATACTGAAATTACAGTGCAGTAGAAATTTAAACTATATTTGCTGTTGGTACAGTTAGTATTAATGGGGCTCATATTTCTAGCTCAACCATTCTGGATTGTGGGATTTCTCCACTAAGGCATAGCAGTGACAAGGTTGTTTATCTCCTCCTTATTCATCTTATTCATATACATCTCCTAAATAAAATGTGATAAAAGCTGAGGGGGTAAAACTGAATAGAGTGGTTTTTGGTGTATACAAAACATACAGTAAAAGCTATTTACATGCCTTTATTCCTGAGTATGTACACGTCCCAAGACTTTACATAGAGATGCTAGAGGAACTTGAGCTGCTGAAAACCACTGTGTTGTGTTTGTTTTAAGGGGCTGTGATGAAGACCAAATAGATGACGAGGAAGAAATTCTGGAGGATAAACGGCAGGTTCTTGCATTACAGTAAACATGTGAAGAATTTAATGATTTTGTATCTTTGTTTTTCATATAAAGACAAAGAAGCAGATGAAGTAATTATTGAGTGCTGTTGATGTTAGTTAAGGATTATTTTGGAAATTTGTAAATAAAAACAATTAAAAATGACTCCACTTGGATTATTTTTCTTACTGTGAAAAACTAACAGAATAAAAGAAAATTGAAAAGACTTATTGGGTGATTTCCTGCGTTCTCAAGCACAACAGCCTGCTTCAACTTTCTTCAAGGTGTGGTGGTGGTTTTTATGTTTGCTTGTTTTGATGTATGACTGAAATGTAGTTAAAGCTTTTTTTGTTTAGTGCAATACTTGTATTCTCCACTGTGGTTCTTACGATATTTTGAAGGTATCTTAAACTTATCTCTGGCTTTGGTCACCAAAGAAGTGAAACTACTTAATTGCACTCATTAAGAGTTAGGACTTGGTATCAGAAATGCAAGATTTTTTTTCTGCTTGTGTTGTGAGATCACCTGACACAACTAATATTAATTCAAAGTTTTCACAGAAGCTTTTGTATAGAAACATCATAACTTGGTTTATACTTTCCATCTGTTCCAGTGTTGAGTTGTAATGGTTTAAATGGGGAGTTTGTATAAAATGTGCCTCTGAGAATTGCCCTGTATGTCTATTTGATTGTTATTAACCATTTGACTTTTAATGAAGGAGTAATGTGTCTATTTCTGTCATTATTCATCACAGCAACAGTGATGATTAACTGATCAGTAAATCACAGAACCTGATATTAGATGCCTTTCAATGAAGATCATGATTTCCATCACTATATTAACATATGCCGGTAGTTTTACTGAGGTTTATTTTGTTTATAACATTGAATTAAGGGGGAGTCTTTGAGTGCTCATCCTGGAAATCTTGTGGATGTTTGCTTAGAGGTGGCAAATAACCTGCTTTAATGTAACAGAAGAAGCATTCTGATACATGAGGTGGGTTCTGGCAATTAAATGCACACTTACTGGTATCTTCCTTAATGCTATATAACTCTAAAGTGGTGTGCAGTTATTTTCTATCTCCCTCTAAATTATGCACTGAACACTACATCAGTTTCTTTTACAGGAAGGAGTACTTGAGTGAGCCTGGCTCATAAAGACTGGAATGATTGGGCTGAGCAGACCATTGGTTTGACTTCCTGCTATGTTTCTTGTCTAAGGTGAGGGCATATTTTTTTCACTTCAGTTTTCTTTACTAAGTTTACCACATATCAATGTTTTATTACAGGAACTCTTTGCCAGGAACTCTAATAATAAAATCAGAAAGCATATTTTCTGTAGATTAAGTCCAATGCTGCTCTTCCATGAGTGCAACCTTTTATTTCTTTTTGAGTTACCTTTATGCTTGTTCCTGTTATGCTCATTTCCCTTGAACAGAGAGAGGCTGACTTCTTCCATGCTGTTCCTAACTCTTTTAACTAGGAAGCCAGTGAAGCATAAGCTACTGTATTTGTGTGCCTCAGATTTTAATCCTTTGTGACTGTAAGACATTAATAGGAAGACAGTGTGTTTAACATCTGGATTTACCAGCTGTGCCTTCCCATTCCTTTTATCTGAAAGAAATAGTTATGATAATACAGCTAAGGAACTTTGGACTAAAACTTACTTCAAAGTGATAGTAGTCTTTATAGTCAGTTATGCTGTAAGTATATTACAGTTCTGTAATTTCAACATTAGAATATTTCAATATGCCTTTGTATGTTTTTCTTCAAGACCTATTGGTAAGATTGATAGACTAACTGGATGGCCAGAAAGAACACCTGAACTGTGTATACAGTGACTTTTAGTTAAATGTGTGGTTTTACACTTCACAAATCTTATGAATTACTGCGGCAATCAATTTGGATTTTGCAGTCTATTTTGAAGTGGTCACTACTCATATATGAAATTGTTTTCACATTCATGAACACGTTGGTGAATCTCCATTGACAGAAGCTTTGTTTACAAGTATTTGCAGGCTATCCCTAGAGCACTGTGAGTTGTATGCTTGCTGTTCATTTGTTCACTGCTGTGCTCAGATGGGGAATGCTCTGTCTGTGTGCAGGGTCTCAACAAGAGCATGAAGAGAAGCAGAAAGGGAACTGCTTGTATCCCGATGTGTGCTATTGCTACCTTAATGTAAATAAATAGTTACAAATAGCATAACATCTCCTCTTGATTATCTATCTCCATTCCGATGCTGATGCTTTATTTCAATTCAGATTCTGTTGTCTTATAATGTGAAAATCTGTGCTTTTGTAAATCGCTCATAATTTACAAGTCAGTTAAACATTTTTTGCATTGACAACCAAGGATTTGTGCCTGCAAGTATCACTGCGTGAAGTGGGCTATTTAAAGCAAAATCTATTTGCTTTAGATAAGAGAAATACTCTGAATTTGAATGACATGTCAAAATGTCAACCGGATTGTCAGCTGAATGTGGCAGCTGTTCCCTTCTTAGGTTCAATTTATATAAAAGATAATGGAGGAATGTTGTAGCTGGTTTTGTTTTATGTGAAAGTATTTTATATTATAAATGACTTTTTCAGTAATTATCAGTAAACAGCTCAACTTTTATCCAGGTTTTGGAAAAAATGCTGGTTCTAAAATGTGAATGTCTATCTTCTGTACACTGTTAAAGATCTAGCCCCATTTCATCCTATGTTCTTCTGTGCTTTCTTTTGATCTTCAGCCCCCATTTCCTTTCATTCCAGGGGTGTTAAGATGCAACACATTGCAAAGTGAAACAAGTAAACATCTTTGTGTGAACATGCTCAATTCCTTCTCAGTTTTCCAAATTTTATATTATAGAGGGCATCTAGTGCTTGTTCCTCAAACTTTGCATCTTGTCCTTATTCTTGTTGGTTTTTTTTTTTTTCCCCACTCTCCATTATAGCTGGAAGTGAACAAGTGAAGGCAGGGGAGAGTGAAGAGACAAGGAAAAGATGTTTGCTAGCACAGCGGAGTTGGCCTTTAATAGAAAGTTTGATATTTTGCCAGTGTGATACAGGAAGAGAATGTTTAAGAAATAACTCCTCTCAGGGCTCCAAAACTGAAGTGTTTCCAGGTTTCTCCACGTGTACTGAAGCCAAGGAAATGCTCTGGTTTTTGTTCTCCTCTGTAGACAGTCAATGTCTTGGCCTCTGTTCCTCAGTAGGTTCTCTGGCTCCAGCCTTTGTTTTGTTCATCAGTGTTCCTCTTTGCTGGCAGCTGTTGGTGGGGATGTTGCTAGTACCATCTAAATGCTTCAGGTAGGATTTAGTCAGTAGACTTAAAAATAATTGATTGCTACTCTTTTCTATGTATGATAGTTGAGAACTGAAAGCTCACACAAGATGCATGCAATGTGGCTCTTTCGGTACAAATTTGAACTTCCAAAGATGTGCAGATTTTCCTCAAATGAAGATGTTGTATTTACCTTGGTTTATGAGCAATATAGCATCAAACAAACAAAACCCAATTAAAATCAGTATGGGTTCAGATATTTCTCTCTTAGAAGATGAAGAGAGTAGGCAAAAGAAGACGAGAGAGTGAAAGTAGAGTTAGTGGCATGAAAGTGTACAGCATGCTTACGTGGCTATGGAGATAAGGCATTATCTTATATTTTGATATGGGGGAACTCAAACTAATATAAAAAGCTTGCCAGTAGGAAGAGCAGCAGCGTGTTTACATGTACTCAATCTTATGTTTGCATGTTTTAAGTATGTGAGTAGAACCTGAATGATCTAATAAAGGCAAAGAATTCCACAGAGTTCATGGAATATATAGTAGCCTTACTGTACTGATTTTGGTCATATTCTGTTACATACTTACCTCATTTAATCCATCTGGAATCGTGGCTTAAAAGCTGTATAGTAAAATGGATACCCCCTCATCTGTACTTAAGCGTTTCTAGGTAAATTAGATTGCAAATCATGAGTCTTTTGTAGGGTTTTCTGTGCTCAGCTGACCTTTCTTGCTCAGCTCTGTTCTCTTTAGCAATCCTTATGTTTTGTAACAAATCAATAAAGCGAGCAGTAACAAATCACCAGGACCATATGGTCTTCACCCAATCCTTCTAAGGGAATTAACATCTGAAAATATCAGACTGTGCAACAAGTGTGGGGTCTGGAGAAGAAGGCAAATAAGCAATCATTTGTTGTAGGTTAAAAAAAAAAGGATCTAATCTCATTAAATTTGCCATTGGAAGTACACAAAAATGATTCAATGACAGAAAACTGGGCATTGATAAACCAAGTACTGTCTGTGAGTGGGAAAAGACCTTAGTCAGAGGCGTGGGTAGGGTTTGCATTTGCTAGTTGGGAAATAATCATTGTAGTTCCTTAAAAATGTTAGCTGAACGGCAGTCAGGCTACAGTGTCTGTAACTCATGAAGATATTTTATACGATACAGTGTTTAGCATAGTTGGCACTGCAGATGTGTAATGATAGCTGTGTTTGAAATTCAAGGTATGCCGGGCATGCTGACTCAATGTATCCACAGCCCAAAGCCTGCAAAATGAAGAACAAAAGGAAGGAAAAGAAAAGAAGTACAAACCTCATCTTAGAATGACAGTCCTGAGAATGGTATTGTGTAAGTTATGTTCCATAACATGCTGAATTGTGATAAATAGGTCTAGATGTAGCATCTTTTGAATTGATCACGGAAGAGCTAGGTGAGATATTTGAGTAAAGATTGTACCCCTTTTGTTTGATTGTTGTTGCACAATACTGCTTTAAAATACTGTCCAATCATAGAAAGTTTTTTCTGGCTATGGAGAAGGATTAGGAAAGGACAAAAAATAAAACCACCTCTACTTTACTAGTATGAGATGCATGGAGGAAAATTAAAGCAGTAAAGAAAACAGAGACTAAAGTAGCAGTATTTCTGTGTAAGTTGAGCCCACAGTTGGGCTTTCAAGCTCTGCTATATTTGATCCAAAGTCAGTCACAGCACTTCGGGTACTAGAATAAGTGAAACATCCACTGGCAGAGGCAATATTGCCTGATGTATGATGGACACTGGTGACATCAGTACCTTAAAATCCTTGACTACATCCTTGACCTGTGCCTTTATTTCATGGCAATGCAGTGCTTTGTGAATACTGTGAATCGGCTGCACTGAGCCATACTGACATATGGCCAGATGGATCCCGTAGGGCTTTCAGATATGAGGGGAATGCTGGACAGCAGTGGCAGACAGCTGTATAAGGAAGAGCTGTTTCATTCCTTGCCACATCAAGGACTCCAAGAGCTGCTTTTGCTGCTGTAGGAAATGCAGAGGTACTCGAAACAAGGAGATTTGATAAGAGCCACCACTCTGTGGAATCCTTGCAGTATATAGTTCATCCAAAAACAAAAGTTTGCCTGACTTGATACTTAATAATTTTTGCTTTCCCTTGTCTGAAAGAATTATTAAAATGAATTATATCTTGCAACAAACTTTGGGATGCTTAAGGCAACACTCCAGTTTTTAATATTTTAGTTGCAGTATGTCTGTAATATGTAAAAGAACTCTTTCCTTTCCAAACTGTGATGGTTTTGCGCATTTGCTGATATCAGAAATACCTCTGCTTTTGCTGAGCTACCTTCGCTGATAGTGATGTTATTTGGTTTCCGTTCACCCTTGCTGCAGTCAGTTGTTATTGCTTAAGGGCTTGAAGGGGATGATTACTTAAGTCGGGGAACAATTCTACATAGGTAGAATGTGAGGAGGTTTCTAAGGAAGGAAATAATGGAGTCAGTCTTAACACTTGCTGCACGCAGCAGAAAGTTCTTGCCTGTCCTTCACAGGCCATGTCTGTCAAAAATGTGAATGTGCATCTTGCTCATTTATTCCGACTTCTCAATTTCATTTTGGGAGAGAGGGAGGTAGAATTAATCCTCATCTTTTCTAGGGATAGCTGCGTCATCTTTTCCTCGTTGCTTTCTCATTTATCCTTAGCTTTAGAAAGGAGGACATCTGTGAATCTGAATAAATATTTAAGGACAGGGAGTAATAAAACAGTCTTTTATGAACATGAATTCTTTTGTGACAACGTATGTTTACTTGGAGACTCACAAGGAATTCTGCAGAGGCCTTCTGCTATCAGCCTGGAATGGTCGTGGTGCTTGGACCAGTATCAGGCACTGCTTACAGTTCTTACAGTCTGCTCAGTGTAGTGAGAGTAGCTACTCTGTGCAAATGAACATCATCTCTAGAATTTAGTAAATATATGTCTTACCTTGTATAGGCATGACTGAAGATCAAGTTAATTTAGTAAATTCTAACAAAAACATTTTAATCTAAGGGAATAGGGCTAGTTAAGTTAAATGAATAGGAGTGAATTAAGGCAATTGCAAGCTCTGCTTGTTGTGTTATATTTAGGTTTGTGTCAGCATGTTTAGGTCTTTGCTCCTGATTATATCCAGAAGTTGAAGAAGAGAAAAAGAAACCTTAACAGCTTCACAAGCAGAGGAACTTTCTATCAGTTAGGAAGAAAAGTATCCTATATCTATTGATTGAGGCTGTTGGAAGAAATCAATGAAGAGTAGATACTCAGATTGGTTATACATCTGGAATGTGGTCTCCTGCTATAATCTTGTAATGAAAAACTCCAAGCCTGTGTAATCATTCTCTTTTGCTGTGGTTGGATGTTGCTAAAGTATTTTCTGTACATGGATAGCAGGATTTACCAGGATTTGCTAAAATCAGGTTTTATTTTTTTTAGCATGTTGTCTGTAGTTATTTTATCCGCTTAGGAGAGCATGTATTCAAATTCTTAAAAAGTAGGAATATTCAGAATGCTGGACTCTTCTCTCAGAAAGCTCACTAATACCCTTGGTACTGAATTCTCTCCCAGTGAAACATGCTAATTTTGAGATACTAATTGTGATTTTTATATTGGAAAATGAAATGAAGGCTTTTCCTAATTGATTCAGTATTTTCCACCAAATGCCTTGAAGAGGAATTCTCTTCATACAAGTCTTTGTCATGCAGCTACTTAACTCTTCATTAACCAGAAATACAAAAAAACCTGAAGACCTACTGGAAAGAAGGAGGATGTTGTCTGAAGATGAAGCCTGGGGGAAAGAAAGCAGTCACTGCATGCATCAGGAATCTTCTAGAACAGCAAAGTGAAACTAGTGATTAAAGTGTCAGGCCTTGAGAGTCCAACAATATGATATTAAATGAATTAGGAAAAGTACTGAAAGTAGCTTGTAATGATTAATAAAACATTGTCCTCAAAAGACGTAATACAATTAAGCCTTTCTGAGTTCCTAAAGAAAAGGAGGCATAGGAAAAGAAAATATCTTTCCTCTGCAAAAGCAAAATCTGGATTATGTTTTCAAGGGAAAATAGATTGTACAATGTCAATGCAGCAATACACAGTTAATAGAAGGTTCTAGAGATTTTTTTTTTTGTAAAATCAGCAGTGCTATTGGGAGAAAAGTGCTGATCTTTTGAAAACTAGTGCTTAAAATTAGTGCTTCTGAAAAAGTGTTAGCAAAATATATTCAGCAATTTAAATAACCAACTTTGCTTGGAAACTTGCTATTAGCATTATTTTCTGATATGAGTCTGGTAAAAACACTTATAAATTGGGTCCTGAGAGATTAGCATACAGCATTCAAGAGCTTCTTGCTGGGTTTAAAACAAGCCATGTTGCAGAGATACACAACATGTTTAGGCAACTCTTAAGAGTTGTTTTATACTGATTCTTTCCCGAGTCCCCTGTTTTAAGTATTTCTTTCTCTGTAGGTGTCACTATAGCATAGCAGATAGAAAACACTTCCCTAAATGAAAATGTAGAAGAACACAAGGAGATCAGAGGCAAGCCGTAATCTGGTTTATTGTGCCATGGTTGTCATATCAACACTGAGGTTTCCCAGCAACTAACAGAATAAATTGTTTTATAGATTTATTTACTTGTCCTTTCTAATAATGAACCTGATGCAAGAGATTTTTTTCCCCTTTATAATTATGTGCCAATTAAGAAAGCCTTCTCAAATCATTTACATTTTTGTCTTCATGTTAATACTGACAGTTAAAATGGATC
This sequence comes from Perdix hodgsoniae, assembly GCA_035772895.1. Lineage (NCBI taxonomy): Eukaryota > Metazoa > Chordata > Aves > Galliformes > Phasianidae > Perdix > Perdix hodgsoniae. Next base: position 5,441,973 of record JAPSGF010000026.1, read on the forward strand.
TTGTTAATCTAATTGAAGCTGATAGAATTAATGAAGGTTTTGCCCTCACAAAATAGTAATGTTGCGAAACTTTCCATTTTGTTGAGAAGGGAGGGGGAAAAAAAAGCTAGGATTTATAGATTTGATGTTATTTTTAGATCTTCAAGATGTAAAGCTTCTTGGCTCCTATTAGTGTCTTCTCTGCTTCTTAGGGCTATCTGTTTGCACTGTTTCTGGAAGAATGATTGAACCAGGGCTAACCTGTTTTTAAAGAATGATTAAAGGAGGTAGGTGCCTTGAGCCTCCAGCTGGAGCATCCTGAGGTCTAACACGTGCTTTGACTTAGGTACACATCTACAAAGGACTGAATTACTGGCGGTCTGGTGGTTAGGGCCCAGCTGTGGAGAGATGCTGGAAGCTGTAGCTGTACTCCTAGCTCTCTAAAAGAATTCTGCCTATGGATCATTTTTTTTTTAACTCTGTGTGCAGGAATGAGATCAGACCTCAGGTCACTGTTTTTCCTCTGCCATGGTGTCAGAATCACAAGGCTAAGCAGAACTATGAATTTTCCACTATTTTCTTGTGACCCATGGATTTGGCATGATTTTGCCAAAAAATTTGCCAGCTTTTTTTGTTGCTTTACATAGCCTGGTCTACAGGATGCTAACTTGGGCATCACATCCAGCAGTGAATGAAGTGATACTGAATCTGCTCTGGAGAAAGATTGTATTGACCTGTTTTCACTTCCCTGGAGGGCTGTTCTAATTTTTAAGCTATTATCTAATAAAGTAGAAGTGAGACTCTGGCAATCATTTAAAACCAATAAAGTTGATCTTGTCTATTAGTTGTACTTTGAACATGCTTAATAGATTAGAGTCTCAAGGGTGTTCAGAGCCCCTGTACTTAATTACAGGCTTGAGATTTATGTGTCTGGCTCATAAGGGCTGGATCCTTCTAGACGCAGCTTTAAAAGCTTTCAGGCAAAAGGGGAGATCTGGTGAGTTTCTCACCTAGGCAACCAGTCCGAATGGAGATGTGGGTGTTTTTTGGATGTAGTTTTGACTTCAGCTCTAAAAATCCCTACAAAGCCTTTGGGGGCTTGCCTCTGTGTGTATACCTAATGGATCAAATTGCTAGAGATACTGAGGTGTCACACTACCATGTAGTTTTATTTAAGAGCTGAAAGCCTAGTTATGGTCCTTATCCTCTTGAGAAATAGATGTTAAAAATTAAAAAAAAAATAATTAGATTTATTGCATGCAGACTGCCTTGGATTTCCACCCTGCTCGAATTTCTATGTAATTTATACCACACCTCTACATAAACTCTCCCTTTGCTTCCTTGGAGGATACAGCACTTGCAGTTAATTAAGTAGAGAGGCTACATGAAACCCAGAAGAAACTAGAACGGCACTGATTGTCTGATGGTAGGAGATGATCTCAAGCAGGCATTTGGGCATTTATTAGGGATCTGGGAAATTACATGTTAAGAACTGAGGGGTTGTGTATGTTGTGCAATATCTAAGGAAAGGTCTTCAGTCCTGGGAAGGAAAAAAGGTGGTTAGCAAACAAGTCAAAAGAAATGTAATCCGGTTAATAGAAATACATGTACTAGCTTGTATGGGGCATAAAGACAGAGCTGCTATTTGCATAGGACAAAGGCTTCTAAATGCATTGGCACTGAGTCTGCTGGGTTATGCTGGTTTGAAATGGGCTATTTTCAGAAGGTGGCGTGACGTTGGGATCGGAGGGAGATCTCTTTATTTTCTTGAAGAGTTGCCTCCTTGCCTTTCTGTAGCTGTTGTGAACTACTGTTATTGAGGGAAGTAGAATTAGGGCAGTTGTTCTGTACTCATTTGGCTAACGTGCTGATAGGCTGATAAGGGCAGGCCTGTCACACCACAGACAGCTTTTCTGCAGTTTTGTGTGTTCTTGTGCAGTAAGCTGAGAGTATGATGCAAGTTTTGACCGCAAGCTGATCCAAATAGCAGTACCAAGGTAAATCTGAACTCTTTTATTTTAAGGAAACTTCTTGATTGCCATCTTATGTGTTGACTTGCTTCAGCTCTTGGTACTCTGTGGCTGCTGTCTCTGTGGCAGCCTAGCACTGAATGAAACTGTTGGTTTACTGTGCAGTTTGGTATCATCATTATTTTTATTGTTCCATTACCAAGAGTAAAATGTGCAATTTATACATCTGACTAATAGCATGCATGCTCTTTGGAGCTTGAGATGTTTGCTTCCTTCTTTTGGCTCTTCAGTCTGGAGCACTATTGTAATTAATTGATTCACAAGGTACGACAGTTTTATCAGTTGACTCTTCTCCTCACTTCTGGAACTTATGCAAGGTTTGTTCCCTCTATTTATTTTTTCTTCTATGAGTCTTTAGCATTTTTGATCTTAGTTGCTATATTGCATACTAGTGACATTCTAGGGTATTCTCTGTATGTAGTCTCTGCTCTCAATAAACAAGCCCTAGAATATAGATGAGCATGAATCAGCAAAAATAACAGGACTCGATAATCTTCAAAGTGGCAGAGAAGTGAAGATGTTGAAGTCTTAGTACTAGTTAATAGTTCTATGCAATTCCTGATCATTTCATGAAACCAAGATATGTTTCTGAGCAATTCAGACCTTCTCCTTCTGAGAGTGATATGATCACTTTAGAGTAAAGTATAACCTTTGAAGTATAGATCTGATATACGTGAATGTTTTTGGAGGACTAATACGTAGCATTAATATATACTCAAATTATTTGGCTGCTTATTTTGTGTTAAAAGCTCCACTATCTGTGAATGTCTTCATAATAAATAGCATGTGAAGGAAGCATGTTTCTGAGAGTCTGTTCAGCTTAGCCAAAAGCAATGGAGTCATTTATTGTTGGCAAAGACTCCTTCATCTCTCTTTGTCCCACTAAGACTCTAAATCACTTGTGTGGTAAATTCATTTATCACGAATACAAGAATAGTGTCTGTTGTTCCCCTAGCTGGGATAAAATTACCAGACTATTAGTTCTCATGCTGCAGGATACAATAAGATCATTAGATTGGTTCAGTGATTTTTCTTCCTATAGTAGCCAGATTTGATTGATTCACTGATTTATCTATCTTGATATTTATTGATGATAATATTTTGTTTGAAGCATGTGATATCTGCAGCACTGGCCAACAAATTAACAGATAGGAGAGCCACAAAGATCATCAGTGGGCTGGAGCACTTCCCCTATGAAGACAGGCTTGTTCAGCCTGGAGAAGAGAAGGCTGCAGTGTGACCTAATTTCAGCCTTTCAGTACCTAAAGGGAAACCTATAAACAGGAGGGGAGTCAACTCTTTGAAAGGGTAGATAACAGCGGGACAAGGGGAAATGGTTTTAAGTTGAGGGAGGGAAGAATTAGGTTGGATGTCAGGGGGAAGTCCTTTACTATGAGTGGTAAGGTACTGGAACAGCTGCTGAGAAAGATTTTGGATGCCCTGTCCCTGGAGGTGTTCAAGGCCAGATTGGATGGGGCCCTGGGCAGCCTGGTCTAATACATCAAGGTTGGTGGCCTTGCATGTGGCAGGGGGTTGGAGATTCATGATCCTTGAGGTCCCTTCCAACCCTGGCGATTCCGTGATTCTATGAAGTTAAGCTACCGTGTATTTCTTGAACACTCACTTTCTGGGGCTCCTTTGTCAGTCTCAGATTCCACCCTCATTGTTCTTACCCTATCCTTCACCAGATAAAAAGAAATTGAACAGGAGAATTGATGAAAGAGTGAAATTGCATGCAGGATTCTATTCAGCACTCAATTTATTATACTTATTTGGTGGAAAAATCAAATGCAGTAGATTTAAAGGAAGGATTTTGTTACACAGGTTGTAGAATATTAATATAGTATAGCAAGAAGAGAAGAAACTAAAAAATAGGAGAGGAAAGAAATGAATAATTTATGAGAAAACACTTCTACTCATTAAAATGGTCTGACAGTCATGGAAACCTAAGACTTTTCTTGTTCAAGATGAAAGTAGAACAAATGCAAATGAACTTCTTAAAAACGAGTCAAATGAAACTTTCTCCCCCCCTATCATTTGGAAATGAAGAAAATAGTATTCGGTAAGATATTTCATTTTTCACTTTTTACTGTTTAACTATATTTAAATTTCCACGTGCAGATCACCAAGTAGCTAAAGCTGATGGTTAGGAAAGTGACTTCACTCCTTTCAATTCCCAGTGACAGGTATGTGAGTAATCACAAAGAAATAACAGATATTTTTTCCTTCAAACTGTTTTCAATATGGGACCTGGGAGAAAAGTAAGGGAAGAGAGATGGTTTCGCTCTCCGCTGTTCCTTTTTAGGCGATCATTCTGTAGATGGTATAAAGGCACAAGCTGGAATTGTTGGAGTAGCGCATACCAGATTTCTTTCAAGGCTTAACTTTCTTTCAAGATTCACCTTCCATTGCAGTGTGTGCTGTGCCTTTGCCCTCTTTTGATTCTCCTCTAGACATTAGTGCTGGTGGCAGCAGTGAGAGATTCTTCAGGTATACTCTTCTCAAGAGTCCTGCTGCCATACAGCTAGAGGAAGTGGTGTGGAACTAAAGGTGTGGAAGCTTTGCACAAGTGGTTCCTATTTCAGAAAGCCTTAGCATTCAGAGTGCTGCACGCCTTGGAAATTAAAGCTCTTTTTCAAGTTTTCTATCTAAATTTACAAAAGTTGGGCATTCCTAACTTATAGAAATAGCTACTCTTTTCTCCACATTTTTCAGATCTTTCTCATAAAAGTTTGAAATAAAACCAGTTTTAAACCATACGTTTCAGTTTTTTTACTTCAAAAATTGGAAGTGTCAGTGGTAAGTCTTTTTGGGTGGAAGATATTTAAAGGATAAAGAGATGTAAAAGGAACGCTTTGTAACTTCCAATTTCACAATTGTAAGTCCATTGCCTTAGGTTAAATTCTTATAATCCAGAACTCAGCATTTATTTTTTTTTCTCCCTCTGAAATCAGTCATCCCAACTATTTCAGCTGGAGTCTGTTGGATAGAGAACTCATTATGACTTTTCCTCAAAGCAATGACTCAGTCTGCTATCAGAAGAATGTAGTGCGTCACACCACCATCTAGTGTTTGCTGGGTGAACTTGTGGGTCATCTGTAGATAAGTTATGTACAACTTCTGCAGAATTCTTGGAGCAGAGCAAGAAGCTATTTAGTAAGGAACGGTAATAACCACAGTTTCTGATGTACTCTTTTAGGTTTGAAAAGCCACTATAACGTGTTTTACAATGGACTGAGGCCTGAAGAACTCAGTGCAATTAAGGTAGATGGGGATCTTTGGTTTCCAAAGTAGCATTTTTTTTTTCCCCTACCTTAACAGACATTTGATGGATGTGTCATATGTAGGATTGGTTGTTTTTTTTTTTTCATTCTCAAAATATTCCATGCAGGTGTTTCTGATAGGGATATAAATTGGCAATTTTAACCTCCTATTAGCATACTTATTTGTCTCTCTGAAATGCATATAAAATGCTGTGATAAAACATTAATAAGGGCTGCCAGCCCAAAGTAATGTTAATTGATGCTGGTGAATACTGATGTTGCTACAGATGATAGGAAAATTGTATTTAGCAGTGGGGTTGATCACACATGTATGTACACACAGTTGACCTGCTCATCTAGAAATGCATGGCCCATTTGATCCTATTGCTTTCAAAGATAAAGGAATGTACATCAATGCTGTCTTTTTAGATGGCACCATCAAAACAAATTAAACAGCAACAAGGGTTTAATGTGTGACAATGCATAATGTGTTACAGGGCCCTCAGATCCAGCTTCGACTGGCAGTCTGCTCAGTGAGATTAAAACTTGTCCAAAAATGGGGCTATGGCTGTCTGTGTGAATGCTGTGACTGTGATTTGTTTTTCAGCAGCGTGCTTAGGCAAACCAGCTGTCTAATCTTGGCTCTGTCATGTGGCATGCAACACCGTGGCGTGTTGATTTCACACCTTTCATGCGTTACTAACAGGATACAACGTGTTTTTATGTACTTTGTTTTCTTATCGCTCACGTCTTTCACTTACAATAGAAAGGCTTCTTTAAGTTAAAAGATATATTTTTCTTTTGGTTCTTTAATAGCAAAGGATAAATGATTGAAACCTAAATCCAACTCTGCTGTTCAAAGCAAGCTGAAAACAAAGGAACAACACCAAGAAAACCCATCAAGCTACTCTATTTGTTTATCCATTAACACAGTCTATTTTTATCTTTAACAATGTTAGTTATGTTCATCTTTTCTCTATTGCAAGTCCTTTGGATGATGCCTTACATCCAACAAAACTTATGAGATATAATTTTTTTCATTGAAAACAGTGGATTATACTCCTAAAGGTGCCATTAGTTGTCTGAGGAACTTATTTCCAACATATGTGGTTTTTCAGGCTTGCTCCAATCTTGCTGTGATATCATCCATACATTTTAAATCTTCTGTGCTGCTTTGTAAAGTTTTCCATAGGGTTACCAAAAGAAATACCTATATAATTTTCCAGTGTTCACAAGAAATTCAAGTCAAATTCAGCATTCCTACTCTGGAACCTCATGGGCTTCAGGAAGGCTCTGTCACAATAAGAAATTTTTCTTGTACAAAATGGGAATGAGAATCACCTAGTTGGAAAAGTTCAGAATTCAGACCATTGCTTATAAGAAAGATGATGGTAACTTTTACTGCTTCATTTCTGGAGGGCACAGAGGAAATCCTGGTTTGCAAGTAGTGCAGAACTCACATTTTTAAAGATTTTATGTTCCTTGAACAGAAGTGGGACACCTTGTTAAGGAAGAAGAGATAGTTAAGAAATAAGAGGCAGTTCTGAGAGGTGCTTGTTGTGGTAACAGGTCTTTCCAATGATCTCTTTCTGAGGCTATGTGCTTTGGTGCTTTGCTAGAGTGGTCTCATACTCCTCCAGGCTCTGTTTTACACCATGCTTTGGCATCTTTCTCTTTGCTTCAATATTGGTACTATCTTACATCTCTACAGCAAAACCTGTAATGTAGAACTTTACATGGCCTTCCTTGATCTTTGCTTGCTACCAACAGCAATGAGAGGTCAATCTCTCTGTCCCTTTGCAGCTGGGAACTGACTCAGCTTTTGATTTTTCTGATGACAGGCTGATAAAAGCAGCATAAATCACCCTATTGAGAACTGTGTGTAAATACATCTTGACAAACACAGGAGATTTGGGAAGGCTCAGAGCTAGACATCCCAGACCTCCCTAGACCACCCCAGTCCTGCACCGACTCTCCACTGTAAACAGTTGTTAAAAATGGCTGTTGTTTACCATCTAGGTATTTTACTTCTGCTCTGATTGTTCTTGGTTTTGGTGTATAGGGCAGCATTGCAAAATGCTTTGTGCTCCGCCTGGGGTTGTGCGCATTTATAAGAGTGAAATGTCTCAGGTCAGACCTCTTTGGGAAGACAAAAGCGTACTGCTCTTTTCACACTGTTTTGAGTTCTGCTGTGTCTAGGCAAAGCCATGCAGCTAGCAGGATTTTTCTTGCCTTCCCTCAGATGAATGGAGGTTATTGCTTTTAGTCACATACTGTGTATGTGCTTGTATAAGACCTTGGCTAACTTTCCTTTTTCTTGGCTACGACTCAAACCCTTGAACTTCTGATACTATTTTACCTTGCTGGATCTGTTTCAAAATTCAAATGCAGGGTACGTCAGCTTTCCCACAGGAGCAGGCTGCAAGTGCAGAACATACTCAGAAGATGGTTTACGTTCTGCCCTAATTATTTTCCTCCTAGTGTTGCTTGTTATCTGAGTGATAATGTAAATGACAAATGAGCATCTGACTGGTAAAAACAATGGAAGGGAAACAGTCAAAACAAATAGGCTGGGACTGAACTCTCTTGGCCTCCCGGAATTAGCAAGTCAAAAGAATGGTTTAGTTGAGAAGATAAACGTGACTGTGTGCCCAGTTTGTGGAAACAAAGAAGGGCTTATGTCCACCCCTCCAGTATCAGTGTTTTCTGAGTCAGTCTATGCATTTGTCTTTTTGGAGAGAGCCCATGAAATGATGTCAGGCTGGGGTAGGTAGCTGAGGTTGAACTCTGCTGTGATCTCCCCTCATCTCCTTTTTGCTCTTCTTGCAATATTTTTTTTAGACTCCCAGCTAAATTAGCCTCGAGGGCTGCTTCGTTAATGAGTGTCTTTGTTAATTCAGCTGCTTTATTGGCTAAACACAGAAGTGACATCAACTACAGATTCTAAAAAGGTCATTGGAAGCATCTTTGTAGATACTGTATCTTTGGTCAAAGGGGCTTGGAGTTCAGTGGTTTAATATCAGTTTGTTTATATGGTCAAACATGTTTGAAGTGGGGCAAATAGATTTTTTTGGGGGGCGTCTCTGCGGGCATAGCACACAGCTAAAGAATTGAATCGTGGCTTTCATCTTCCCCTAGGGACTTTCCAAGAGAAGCAGAGCTGCTTTTCTCTCTGAATTGAGACAGTTTATATAGGAAGTGGGTGTGTAGATTTAGGGTGGCAGGCTTCTAAACATGTAGAAAAGTCTACACTTAAGAGCTAGTGAGGAACTCTGCTGCAAAAGTACCTGTTGATTTCATTGCTTTGAGAACATCCTTATGTTACAGAACAGACGGTCCTGCTTATTTTTGCCATCAGAGTTACAGACTATTGGACACTGTGCACAGTATAGGTGGTCTCAATTTCCGTGTCTTATGATGCCAGAAGTCAGCAGTGATTATTTGTAGGGTCATGCTACACTACTAGAACTAGAGAATTAGGAGGAAACTGATAAAAGAATTAGTGCATTTTTCTCTGGCAACACCTGGGTTGGTAGTGCTGCAGAATTTAGGTTAATAACTTCTGCCTGCTGTGTTACCCAGTTTTAATCCAACTTGTGTTGAGTGGATACACCTCTGAGCTGCACAGTTCCTTCTTCAGGCAACGGAGCAGGTTAAGAAACCCCAAGAACATTCTGCTTGAAAGTACTAGGCCACCCTCATTGATATGCTCTGCCTAATTTGTGCTGCTCCAGTGATGCAAAGCAGCCATAAACCGGGATTAGTGCAATGGAGCAGCGGGGAGACTCAGTAAAGAAACAGGATAACTGTAGTTTGCTGTGATGTTTACTCTTCTCTGAGACTTGTATCTAATGTATATTAATTGGCCAATTTACTCAAATTCTAATTCAATGCAGTTGAATTCTCCTAGGAGTCACGAATATGATAAAATTATGACCCTTTTATATTTCATTTTCCTGAAAAAGACATGGATGGTACAGAGAGGTAGATCTTGTTCTGTTTTACTTTGTTATTACTCACAGTCTTAAAGGATTTTCCCTTAGCTGTGATAACTGAGCATGCCTTACTCTGTATCCTTTTGCAGAAGTAGGGAGGAGATGGGAGAGCAAGACTGAGCATTTGCTGCACGTCTATGGAGAAAAGGAGTGAGAGGTTTTCTAGTTAATATTTTTCATTTGTTTAAAAACTTGTATTTGCTTATAGTCAAAGGACATAAAGAAAAGAGCTCACGGCCAACTTTTAAGGTCTATGATCGCCACCTTTGACTGAATTAGAAAGGCAGTAGGAGTATCTTGTCCTGCAATATTAGACCACCACAATGCCTACCATGAAATACTGAGCAGCTGGCATTAAATGGGCACTAAATTGGGAATCTTTATTTCTAAACTCTTAAAATTATATATGGACCCATTCTAAGAAGAAAATGGAGTATGCTTTGCTGAAGAAAGATAAGGCTGGTTTTCTTCCAAGTACGACACTATGTTTTATACCACCACTTTCTCCTTATTATATTTTATTTGCACTCTATTTCAGCATAATGAACTAAATCTTGGGAGACATAGAAATTGCAGAAATAGCTAGTAACAGCTTTTTTTTGAAACACAGCATAAGTTAAGTAAACTGAGCTGAAGTATGTGTTAACACTTGGTTTCCTTTGTATGTTCTATTTTTACTGTTACACAATTTATTTTATTTTCCAAAGAAAAAACAATTAATAAAACATAGAACTTTATACCTTGAACTACAATCTAAGCCCCAGTCTCTCTTGGTTCTGTTCTATAATTGTTTTCCAGTAGAAAATTGGTGGTATCTCAATTTAAAGTTTTTGAGCATCAGAATCAAGTCCTGTAGTGGTGAACTTGATGACCTCCCCCTACCGTGCTTCACCAAACATATGCAGCCTCCTTTATGTGCCCTTCCCTTTGCTTTATTGACAAAATCAGTACTTCTAAAAATCTCAATTTGCATAAAAATTTACAGCGAGTCCACATGGAAATGAACATTAATTACTTTCTTATGCAAGTTTATTCCCCTTGACTAACTACCAGATCAGATTTCATGTTGAGCTATTTGGAGCCGAGCTTTGAGAAGCTGAGATGTACAATCTTGCAGTGTCTGTCGCTTTTTATATTTGTTCTCTTTGTATTCAAAGCATTACTTGCTATGTAACATTAGGGCTTGTTCATATGCATTACTGTACCTCTTTAAATTAAGATGTAATTTAAAATCAATGTCATTAAACCAATCCAATAGACTGCATTGCCACTCTTACTTCAGCCTAAAATAAGTTTATTTCAGTTTAGTGTAAATCACCTAGGAATGTTGTATTAGCTTAAAACATAATAATCCATTAAATTGGACTGAAACTGCAGACATTCTCACAAGGTTTTGCACTAGTATATGCCCACTTAAATTAGCTAGAGCAAGCTTATGTGTACACAAGGAATTAGAAATGAAATCAAGCACCTGCTGTCATAAATTCCATTGCCTAAGACCGGTCAGTATCTCTGAGCAATCAGCACACGGGGAAGAGACAGAAAGGAAACCAGGGCTGTCAGCCTTTACCCAACCAACACAATGCAGCTGGGGGGCCATGCTGCTCCCCTACCCTTCTCCCTGTGGCAGGCAGGAACTGTGTCTGCTGGGCTCCTGTGCAGCAGCTCAAGAGCTGGAGATGGGAAGACAAGATAATTTCATTTTGTGGTTCAGCTGGAATACTTTGTGCGCTTGGTTTTTTGCAGCTCAGTCCATCTCCCTATTCACAAATATAATAGAGAGAGGATGGAGAGGATGAGTAATGCTAGGAGTGGGCTTTTTGCGTGAGGAATGGACTCTGTTATGTTGCTCTTCTGCAGGATTGTTAGGAGGGGAATATGCAGGTGCAAACTGGTAAAAATAAGCCATGCTTTATATGTAGAAAGTTTATAGCACCATCTGTGCTTTGGTACAGCTTTCTTTAGCTGAGAAATACTGGGCTGCTTCCCTACTGCTAGTGGTTTCTTTTACTGAGTTGCCATTTGTGTATATATATACATATATATATATATATATATATACACACATACACTCTTAAAAAGTAAATTCAGTATTATTTATTGCAATATTTACTAAAATTTTATTTTGTTTCTTGAAATGAATGAGTATGAAGGATGACTTTCTAAGACTTGTATTTTTCTTCCTCTTTATCGAAGCTCGAATTGTGCTTCTATTTTAGCTGAACTTCTGCAAATTCTGGTAAGGGGGTGGAGGGGAGCAGAGGGAAGAGACAGCTCCTTGGGACTGTAATTGAGGCTCTAGTTTTTGGTTCTGTAGTTGTGGAGCTCTACACAATGCCCAGCATTAAGGAATTGCTTTGGGATCACGGTGACAGCGGTTCCCTCCCTGGCAGGAGTACCCACACCAATTTAACTTCTTTCTTTCCACTGCAAAATTACTGGGAGGAGAGGGGAGGCAACTATTCACATCTCCAGTTGACATCACTGAAGTGTTTTCCTTTATGAGCAGAAATGAAGACAACCAAAGTAGCTATTATTTTCTTATGCTTACAGCAAGTATTACTGCTGCAAACCTCAGTGAATATCACGAGGGCAGCTGCTTGGAATCAGACTGATATTAAGGAGGAACTGAAGTAAATACTAAATGTCTTAAATAAGTAAATAAAATTTTTTATGGTTGCCTGTCAGGATGAATGAGGACACCAGAACAGCTATTTCCTAATTCTTCCATGCTGTGAAAAAGAAACAGTAAAGATATTTAGGCTTCAGTCCTGTCTGCCGCTTGTGCGCGGAGTGTGATTTGCATCAGAATAGAGATTTTTCCTTTTTATCTATTAATTCATTGACTTAATATTCATTGCTGTGCAGGCTGGGCCCAACTTGTACCAGTGTAAGCACTGTTGGCGTGGTGAGATGCCTTCCACTTTTTGTTTATTGTTCAGGCACCAGGTATCCAAAAGTAGACCTTACAAATCATATAACATATTACTTGTCAGCTCTGCTGTCTTTTTCCTATGTGAGAGCAGCTTCAATAAATTTGTGCCTTGGTTGATTATTATGGTGGGGTCTAGGAGAGCGGACCCTTGAATCTAGCAGTTTCCGAATTCACGCCGAGTTTGTCTGCAGGGGATTAAAGCACTCTGAACGAGAGAGTCGATCTGCAAGGAGAGAGAGAAAGCAAACTCGATGAAGGTGGTATTCCAAAGCATTTCCCCAAAGGCTCAGTTTGACCTGAGGTGCTTACTGCAAGCAAAATGCTTGCAAAGAGAAGCCTGATGAGTTCAATAGTGCTAAATCATTAATTTCAAAGGAAAGTCAAGTTTCTTAAGACGCCTGAAGAAACACAATGTGAATGTGGGATGTTGAGACGTGCCTGAGTGCAGAAAGAAGCGCTCGAGGTCTCAGCAGAACAAATTTGGGGTATGACATGGAAAAAACCACGAGCGTGGTGAAGCTTAGTTGAAACAAGGAGTTCGGCTTTTGTTGAGTTTCACAAGTAGTAACGAGGAACAAAGCCTGGTACGTTATGCAAGTGTGATCTGTGGCCTGGCTGCCAAAGTTATGCTGGAAGGATTTGTGTGCTGATCAGCCTATCCTGAACTGAAGAAATTACTGGTTGCCTGGGCTTCCTTGGAGGGTGTCATTAGACCTCTCCTAATTGTGAGAATAGCAGCTGAACATGTGCTACAAAATGCTAATCATGCACTGCATTACTGGGGTTTGAGTTATGGACAGACATTGATAAAATATGCCAAAAGAATGGAATTATATTATTAGACTTCATAGTTCAATCTGGAGAACAGGCATCTTATTAGAAAGTTTCACTGAATCGATGAAACAGACAGTTCAGTCAATGGATTATGAATCTCCATTACCAAGGTATATGACACAGCAACTACTGCTTTTAATGCATGTAATCTTAAAGCTTTTGCTCTTTTATAAAAGTATAGAAACATTTATTGAACTAGTAAAGTATGTGCTTTACAATGGAATGTGCTCTGTCTTAAATGGCATCTCATAACACGAGGATCAATAAAGCACTTATGCAGTTGGAATCCTTAAGATGAGTGTGTTTCCCTGAGTTGTTTTCTACCTGGTTTGTTTTCTCAACTTGGGGCAGACAGATGTACATATTAAAAAAATAAAATAAAGCAAAGACTGTCATTCAAATACATTTGTTTTTATTCAGAATGATAAATGAATCTTTCTGAAGATATTATGTACCTGAATACGTTTCAAGAGTAGGATGGCTTCATCTGCTGTTTTTCATGTGCGAGAGGCTGGAAATGAGGATAAGATGTGATTTCATTTGTATTTAGGTTTTGTGCGTCATTAACTTTGCATTTAACTTTGTCTAGATGCAAGGGTGACAAGTGCAATGCGTTTTTAGTTTTATGCCCATGTTAGCAACTGGGAGGCAGAATTTTTTGCTGGAATTGCAAACTGAAGCCTGGAAACTCAGTGGAATGGTTTGGAGTGGTTTCTCCTTGACTGTTTACAGTTCATTCACTGATCAGGATAGTTTTGAGAAGGCTGTGTTTTCCTGTATTGTTTGTGTACTGTTATGTTTTGCTACAAAATTGAAGTATTTCTTTTATTTTACAACAGTTGAATACAAATACCAATAATATTCACTTCTGTGTGGAGTTTTTTCTCTTAATGATATATATATTTTTGTAGTTTAGACTTGTTTTCATGTATTTATCATAGTTTTAGTGGAAAAAATACAGATATAATCTCTAAAGAGCTCATGTAAAAAAAAAACAAAAAACACAACAGTACTGTTCTTTGTAATTTTTCTTGTTTCTGTACAGAAGCTGAAAACTGCAACATTTAAATATGCATCTAAAGATGTCCGTTGCTAATTTTATCATCTGTAGGATGGACTGAGAAAGTCAACAAACGTTTGGGCTGTACAGTCTCTTGTTAATATGTTTTGGATTGTGGGATGGTTTACTCAGAGGATATATCAAGATAAGTGTTGCAATATATTTACATAGACAAGAAAAAGCTGTCAGGAAAATTATTATGTATGCTGAAAAAAGTATATGAAAATGATAAAATATATATGTACTTGTTTGAGTTGGTGGCATATGTAAGGATTATTACATACATGTGCTAAAAGTAAGGACTATGCGTATATGTGATTAAGGTAAGGAAGGCGTGTATGTAAATGTGTATCACCCCTCAAAAGCTGTAAATGCTCCTTCTCACTTCTCATTCTCGTTTCAAATCCCAGTATGCTTCTTCCTTCTCAGTCTCTTAGTTTCTTGCCTGATAACTTGATTTCTTTGATTAATGGTAATTCTGGAGAGTTCTGCTTTCTGGTGAAATAGAAGGCAAGAGAAACAAGTCTCTATAAATACTAACTTTCCTTTTTTTCTAATGATTTTTCAAAAGTTACCTCTTGCAGTAGGACTTCTGATTGAGACTGGAGTTGTTAATTCTCATAGCAATAACGGTTGAAAAAGATAGTTAACAGTTTCTTGAAAGTGTAATCTAAGTCTATTATTATTCTTCTCTTCACCAAGTTCCTGTTTTGTTACTCTTTCATTGTGAAAGCTATTTCTAACTGTTTAACTACTTATCATTTGCTACTTCCCTGCAAGTCTGTGAAGTACTCATAATCGGACACATAGGAAGATTTTTTCTTCCCTTCCAAATGGATTTCTCTTTCAGGTATGAATGGGAAATAACGATTTTATGGCGTACCTTACTTTTATTATCATCTGGTGTTTGGGGGATGAAGAGGTCCTGTAAGGTCTTGGTCCCTCACCCTTAAAGCGTAGGAGGGAGGAAAGGGAGAACAAATCATGCAGAGAATCAACGAGTAGCACTTGTTAATATCTCAGTAAGATTTTTTTTAATATAATAATGTGATTGTTAAGAAATGATGAGAACTGTGCTTTGTGTTTTGAAAATTTAGAATCAAACAAGAAGGTGTTATGCAGTGTTTCTAATAGCTTAGTTTTGTACAAGCTTGCGTGCCTACCTGGAGCTGCATCTGCTGCTTTGAAACAGATAAAAGACCTTCATTATGGTTTTGCAATGAATATCTGTATAAATTTAAGCCTGCATTACTGTCGAATTTTGTAAATGGCTCTATAAATGGATTTAAGTTTACTGGTAATATAATTTTGAAGGCTTAAATTTATTATGAGAGCTACTCTTCAGATGTGGCCTTAAACTCAAATCAGTGTTTTGTACTGTTACTGGTGGATGAATACAACAGGGAAAATAGGGAATTATTCAAATCACTTTAAGATAGTTAAATATCTTAAATTCCAAGAGACAAAGTGGACATAAAACTGAAACATATCTGCTACTAGAGCGTTTAAAGCGTCAAAGTAGTTGGTTTGCCCACATTTGCTTTCATATGCTAGTTTAGAATCACTGTACTCTTTCAAAGGCAAAACATGAAATGAAATAGTAGTTAGGATAACCAAGACTGTTATGGTGGCTTTACTACTTTTTTTTTATTGTGTTGGTGAACTCAACCACTGGTTCAGGTAGGCACATCTTATTAGTGATAGTTCTGATGGCGCCAGAACTTGACTAAAATCCCTAAGCCAGAAGTTTAGAAACTCAAGATTACTTTTCAAGTAATCTGCTAAAGAAAGTTACTTAATAAAAGCAGGAAATAACCATTTTAATGCTATTTTAAACAATAAAAAATGGTTGAAATATTTTTAAAGAACCTTCTCACACTGCTGTTATCCTCAGTGCATGTCATGAATACACATTTCTGTTTATTCAGGTTACATTTTAATAGTACTTTTGCCTGAATGAGGTTTGAAGTGATGCGTATACTTCAAAACTGTTATTCTCCTCAATCTGATACTTTCACCCAGTGCTTCTGCTCTTTTACCAACCCAGAACAGGCAATATGTTTTCCCTTTGGGAATTATGATTTTCCAGCCTTCGCTGTAATCTTTCAGTCTTCTCTACTTACTTCCTATTTACTTATTTCCTGTATAGCTCTAAATCTTATCCATCCTTTACAGTTTGGTTGGATGTCCTGCAAACTTTCTCTACTGCTGTGGATTTGTATCCTCAAAGAGCTCTCTGCCACTGTCTGCTCCTCAGGTTTTCCTACTTTTCTTTCTTTTTTTTTCCTGCACTGTTCTTCCTCTTTTCTATTTTATCCTCCTACCTTTGATCTGAGCAGCAAATATCCTTATGATATTTACAGGAGAAGTAATATTTGGATAGTTCTTTGTTTGGTATTTCCATTGAAAATATCACAAGCAGTCATGTTTCTATGATATTTCCATTGACATTAACTTGAGAATGACTTCCTTTAATCGGGCTTATGGGGCTGATGAAGCTTCATATTCATTACAAGCTTTGCATGTTTGCTTTGTCACTTTTAAAATGATTTGATAAATTAAAACGAATGGGGAAGAAATTATCACAATCTGTTTATTTGTCTATTGTGATTGAACTCTGCAGCTAATTGATGTTCATCTTCAGGAAGACTATATTGAGGGTTTTTTTTCAATTGATACAAAATAATTTATTAAATGGCTAGTCTATCTAATTGTTATGGTTATTCCTGGGAAAATTGTTCTTCATTTATTCTAATTTGAGGATCAAGGATTTTAAAATTGTAAGATTTTTTGTAATTCTCTGTCTTGTCATCTCACCTCTTCAACCTGTTGCTTTACGGTTTATTTTTTCTACTTCATTTTTCCTTTTCCTCTAGTTTTTTTTTTCAATTTTTTTTTTTTTTTCCCCCCACTGGCTTGAATTTCCTTTAGTTTCATCAATATTTCACAGTTTTTAACAAAATGAAGTGTGGCGAATGTACCGCTCTACTCTCTAAGAGCGAGAAAGCTAAGAACTTTTAATTTTATGGGCAAAAGTTGTTTTCAAGGAAACTTTGTTCTTTTAATGGCTAAACAACTTTGATCTATTGTCAACGGTTTATGGGCTGGTCCGGCCCAGTTCCGTGACCAGCAGG